>CM075859.1:11808768-12381268 GCA_037975125.1 Latrodectus hesperus
TTTCACCCTGCTTATATTTTTAATGTTAAATTCACTAGAATGTTGTTACTTTTATGTAACTCTAAGTAAGTATAATTATTACTGTTATTTTTGAAAAAACTAATGCGCAAAATATTTTTGAAGTACATTTATGTTACTCATTTGTTTTTCTAGTTAACATGAGGTTGTCCTGATTGCTTCATGTTTATTGCTGTACAATATTTGTATATGTTTAATTCATATTTCATATTTTCAGACTCTCATTACTAAATTAAAAGAATTGAAATTGATTTTTAGCTTTCTAGAATAAATCTGACTGAACACTTGAAATTTCTAAGCATCATTTAGGAAAGTTTTACAAAAGACAAAATGATTTGCATTTTGAATAGAGTTCTGTTTGATAAAATAAGTAATTTCTATTTTGCAAATTAAATGGAATTTAAATACAATTTTTCAGCATTGAAACTTGTATATTTTTCCTTTTGAACATGAAAACGCTGTAGGTTGTGTGTGATCTTCCTTAGTCTATACAGTATTCCTTAAAATTTTTGATTATGTATGATTTTTCTATTTTTTAATTTGCATTATTATCCATACTTATCAATTATTCTTTTAATATGTTATTATAAAAATTATATTGGTTTTATATTTGATACACCCAAGAATATAAAGTTTTATCTTATTACTTCTGCAACTGTATTAATTAACTGCTAAATGTATAAAATCAGACTTTTTTGAACTCATTTATTTAATTTGCATTTTATAGAATATTCAGTCTAAATCAAATCATAATAAATAGAAACTTATTGTATTATTGTATTTTAGAAAAAAACTTAAATCAAGGAAAATACCTGTAACATCATTTTATATGGATGCATTAGCTCTTGGGAATTATTGGCAATGTGATAAAAAACCAATTGTGTAAGCTTTTTTATTTTGTTTGCTCTAATTTTGTCCATGGGTTTTTTTAACTGTCATATGTGCTAAATTTGAATTTATTAAAAAATTCAAAACAATTTTTAAGCACTATTTTCTATGTAGTATTATGTGCTGCTACCACTCTTCAAAATAATTATTTTTACAGAATTTGCTGTTGAGTGCCTCTTGCATGCTGATTTTTAATATTTATATTTATATAGATTTTTACTATAGGCAAATTTTTATAATTTTTACTTTTCAATTTTATTTTATAGCTATCATCATACTGCTCCTATAAGCTTAGTGTATGCTTTGAGAGAAGCATTATCAATTCTTACATTAGAAACATTAGAAAACTGTTGGAAAAGGCATAAAGTATGTGCTGAAAAATTACACCAAGCCTTGGAGGAAATGGGATTAATTTTATTTGTGCCAAATAAGGTGCGTGTTATCTCACTTTCATTTAGTTTTTTATTCAATTATAATTTAACTGATATTTGGAACAATTTTTAAATTTTGTCTAATCTTATCTAGATTCATCGTTTACCTTCTGTCACTACTGTGGAAATACCAGCTGGAGTAAATGGATCTCTTGTTATAAAAGCCATGAAAGAAAAGAAAGTTATTTTTATTTTTTCTATTTATTACTAAACAGTTTATTACTTTGACCTTAAATTTATAAGATCCACCAATATTCAATATTTGTAAATTTATTAGGAATTATTAAGTATTGTAAAATTACTAAGAATTGTTAAGTAATTGTAAATTTATTAAATATAAATTAAAGAAAAATGAGGATAATATTAAATTTTTGTAACTTTATCAAAATTTCTAATGAAAGTAAATATCATTTCTGTTTGTAAAAAGACATGTTTTTTTATTAGAATTTTTTCTTTTAACTGAATTTATTGTTTGTTTAACTAACTACTATGGAAGAAAAAGTTTTGGGGATTTTTATTTTCATACACTTTTGTCAGAACTGAGACATTCTGAATCTCTATATAACTTTTAAACTAAATGTTATTTCCATGCATTTATATTATTCCTATTTTAATTTTTTTAATATGGTAAATATTTTAAACAAAATTGCTTAAATTTGGATGTGTTATTTGTTTATTATATACCTACTTGTAAACAAATTCTGACTTCTTCACTTTATCATTAATATGAACATATTTCTTATACATACATTAACATATAATCCAAATTTTATCTTCATGGAAATTCATTTAATTACTTCAATTTTTGTAATTTATTGTATACTTAGAATGATTCTTACTGTGCCATCCAATGCTTTACTTTAAATACATTAAACATTAATAATAATAATAATTTCATTTGCTTTGTAGAATTTGGTATACTTAATTTTTATATTATAGTTATTTTGACTACTCCAACTATCTACAGTTTACCAAGAAACAAATTCTTTCATGAAAGAGCTTTAATTACAGCTACTAAGTTTTTAATTCTACTTTTTAAATAAAAATGAACTTGGTATAAAGATTTTAACAGAAATAACAATGCTACATATGATTTAGATTTTGTGCATAATATTAATTATTGAATTGCTAAATTTCTTTGAATTATTTAGGGCCATATGGCAAAAGTAATTTTTAATATATTATTAATAATTAACTTTTAAGGAATAAAGACTGCAGAAATTAATGATATTTTTCATTATAAAATGAAGAATATATGAAATCCTTTTCCATATTTAATATTCAGTAGAACATTCAATTTAAAGTAATTAAATATTTTATGTTTCTAATATGTATTTGTTATATGTTTTACTGTATATGCTCAAATGTCTACAGACACTTATTACAAATTGGATGACAAACCTTTTTGTTTTAATTATAACATTTGGTTTCAGCTTGCCATTAAACTTTGGTTAACTGTTGATGAAATTGTACTCCATTTCTTCCATATCATGAAGAACAGTTCACATTTGGGTTTTGGTCATGTGGGTTTTGCCTACCAAAGATGTTCTGTAGGATTCAGTTTGAAGATTTGAGCTGACCTGATATGCACTTCACTTACATTTTATTCAATTTATGACACAGGGGTGCTTGGAGTATAGACAAAATTATTATCATGTAGGGCAGTACTTCTGTTCAGCAATCACAACTGGTTTAAAAAGACCTGTTATTGCTGCGTCAGATGGATTCTAAAGTAGTCTAAAATGTCTTCATTACATACACAAGTCATTACCTAATCAGTTAAAACAAACCAAGCCTAAACCATAGGAAAAACAGCCTCAAACCATGACATGACTGCCACCATATTTCAGTATTACACTATACTTCTGCAAACAGCATTCACCAAGTTCATGCACTCCCATCAGAGTGTCAGATCATGTCATGATGATTCTTCGTTCTACATAACTTTTTACCAATGCCCTGAAATTTAGTGTGAAAGGTGCTCCTTTCAGCTCTGCAAACGCCTCTAATGGCTTATATGTGAGATTAGTAGTTAAACGATAGCAGCTTGATCATGGAAATCAAGCTGTATTTCTTTTTGGAGGATAGTCTTGTCACTAGCCTTATATATCTGTTGTTAAATGGAAATCCTCTGCAACCTGTGACAAAGGTATTTGCCTTCTGTTTTGCACAACACTTTTCTGGGTTCTCCAGTCTTGATCAGTTAAATTGTTGAGCTTACCAAAGCGATGGTTTGATTAAACATTTAGATAACTATCCATTCTAATTTCATCACTGATTACATAGTGGCACTTTTAACTGCTGAAAAATCTCTAACCTAATGTTGTAATTTACGTTCACCTGCAATCATATAACTTTTTTGATTGCATTCAAAGTTTTACTTTTGATAATCATGATGGTAAACACGCATTTGATGCTACAGTATGTTTAACTTCACTCATTGAGCTGGTTGAATGTATTAGCATCATATTAGTTTCATTTACTTGGATGTAATGAAATGTCTGGTGAGTCAAGCCATATAATGTATAACTATTAATATTTGTAAATGAAAATAAATATTCTTTAAAATTTATTTGTGCATTATATAATGGCATTCAGTTTACAATATATAATACATTATTTGTTCAAGTTTCACCATTTAATGAATTTTTATCATCTTTAATACAGGTTCAACATTGATATTGCTGGTGGTCTGGGAACAACAGCTAATAAAGTTTGGAGGATTGGCTTAATGGGACATAATTGTAATGATAGTAATGTTAACAGAATTATATCCTCTCTGAAAAAATGTATTGATTTAAATAATTTAAAGAGCTCCTTATGATAACATTCATTGTAAATCATATCCATGTATTATATTTCATATATTATGAGCTTAATGGAAATATAATAAAAATATTTTTGCATAATTTGTGTTTAAAGTGAATTTTTCAAAATCATAAATAACTTTTTAAAATAAATGATTGTTAACATTAAATACACTAGACATTATTCAATAATTATATTTGTCTTAAAAAACAGTTAAAATGAATGCTTTAGAATTTCTCATATTAAACTCTATAAATTTACTAATCACTTGAAGTTGAGAGAAAATTTTTGCCAGTACAAAATATTTTTGATAATAATGTAAAAGTGAATGATAAAATACAATTTTTTTTCTTATACATAATGAATAGGTCTAGAGAGAGGGAGTTAATCTACAAGTCAAAGAATTTGTTGAAAAAAGTGTTAATTGTTAGGAGATTATGTTATGTGTATCAACTGCATTTTCGAAAATACCATTCATATCACTTCCTTAAATTTTCATTGTAAAGAACAATAAACTGAAACTCTTTGCTAAAACTTACTCTTAAATTTAAAATATTTTTGTGTAGAGTTTTATTTGTTATTATTCTATTTGTATAATTGCATGTTTCTGTTGATTTTGAAATTCATTAAACAAAATTCTTACTTTATTACATTAGTTGTGTTGAGATTGACGCTTGTTACACCCTTCTCAAACTTTTGTACTTGTGAATGTAAGATATCCTATCAAATTAACATATACAGGCCATGTGACAAGGATATCCTGATCTATATTTTAAACTTATTACCTTTCACTTTGGAGATAATTCTTTTAACAAGAACCAATAACGTTTTTACTAACTTTTATTGAAAAATAATTTATTTTATATGTAATGGATATAACACTCACAAGAATTCTGTCTTTTACTGCTATTTTTGGTAATCCAGTTTTTTTGAAAACTGATAATTTTCACCTTATTTTAGTAAAAAATGTATAAAATTGCTTATCATTACTTTTTCATTTATGGTAAATAAATTTTTAATAAGAAGCTCAGAATGCCAATTTATATTAATGTTGGTTTACTTTTCTATATAAATATAAAAAAACACTGATTTTTAAAGTTAATTTCCCATTTTTAATCAACAAGTTTTTCTTTATTTAACTACAATGATAAGCTTAAGAACCCAATGAACTGACCTGAGAACATTTCACCAGTAACTGAATATTACGAGTTTTTTTTTTCATTTTTATTAACCATTATTAAAATTTGACATTTTAATACAAGTGTTCGACAAGTATTGGAGTTCACAAAGTTAGTTTGTACAGAGATCATATATGTGTCAGAATCTGAACTTGTCAGTTTCTGATTCTATTATACGATTTGCGCTATGGTCTCAGTTCTCATACCAGGGATTCGATTCCCACATTGGGTATGTTTTTTGTAATAGTTAATCTACTTAAAACTATTGTGTGGTCTAGGTCAAATTAAGTATCATGCACAGTCTGATAAACCATCCCATTTTTTATTGAGCTATACAAAACTTGAATAATGATTTATTACTGACAGGTCAAATATGATTTTTATAAAAATAAACCTCTAAAATTGTTTATCAAAAATGTAAGATTGAGTTCTTTATATTTTTAAGATTTTCAAAGTTAAATATATTTATAATAAAATTCCATAATTTGTGAACTGAAATTAATATTGGTCTAAGTACTTGTAAATCCAACAAAAACTTTTACAGAGAAGACTTGTCTTCTGAGGATATTGTAAGCAAAGAATGTTCGATTGTGCTATCTTAGCATTATAAAAGAATAATTTACTACACACCAACGTGTGGTAAGATTTGGGTGATTCTATCAGGAAAGTTTCATAATTATTTCTGATGTCTGTTTCTTCCCTTTCGGCCGTATTTCTCTTCTGATTGACTAGTGTAATAGTATGCTTATACAATGAGATTGATAAAAGTATTTTCCAGCTTTTGTTTGTAGATTCGTTACAAAAATTTTTTTTTAGTAAAAAAGTTTTCTATAGTTTATCTGCAATTGTTTAGCTATTTCAAAATTGCTTAGATACTTTTTTTATTAACTATTAAGTCTTATTTTTATAAATGAAGCTGATTGTATTCACCAAATAAGTTATTTAAATGCAAAAACATTCCCAGAAATATTTCATAATGATGTTTAATGTTGTATTCTTTGAGAACGGCTATGGTTTCCTTGCAAATCAAACACCACCTTATTATTGGACTCAATCACAATATATTGAAAATTCCATTGATCTTTGTATGTGTTTTCTGCATTTACAGTTTTTTTTCCACTTTTTTCCATACTATGTAAATCACACAAGAAAAAATTACAAGTTAAATTAAAATACAGTGACATGAGCGTTGGTCGGATCAGTCTTTTAAACGGGGTTACGTACTCTACGTCACTATAGACACAGTTCCACTTCCTGGTGGTGGGTGGTGGTGAGACTAATCCCCATCTGGTCTAGTGGAACTAGACCAGATCCATGAGATCATAGATAGCCAAAAAGTCCAAAAGCATATGGTTCCGCTTCCTTCGGTAGGGGAAGCACATCTGGAAAGGGAAGTGACTTTTGAGGCTATGCCATTCCAACATTTTTTGCTTTGTCTTAAAATGTATGCCTTGCAAATTGAAAGCAAAAATTGCCAAAAATTTCATGTGTTATTAAATCTGTTTTACGACTTGACGTACTGACGAGTCTTAAGTATTTTTTACTTCACTTATTTGTCTGCTTGTAAGATCTACCATGAAATTTTCATTTTATGGTATATTTTACACCATCCATACATATCAGAAATATCTTTTTTTTAAAAAAATATCAGCTTTAATATGAGTACATTAAGCACGGAAGTAATGTAAGCTATTGCTCTGGATAGTGATGATGAAAAAAATTGGCTGATGCTGAAAAAATATCTTTCAATCTTAATTTGATTAAACAAATACACTTAGAAAATTAGAATTTCTTAAATTATTTTATGAAGGAAAAATTGTAGAAAGTATGGTGGATAAGGTAACACATTTAACTATAAAAATGAATATATTCATGTGTTCTTCAAGAGCTCATGAAGGATTGAATGCGACTGTGCGCTTTCTGGCAACAGGTATAATGTGTATGAAGATTTGAAACTGAGACAACAGTTATTTCTCCTAACTTTGGTACACAGAATACAGAAAACGTGAGTTACAATTATAAAACTTCTCCATAAGGAGTATTTAAAAATAATCCTTAAAATCATGTATTGATTTATTAAACTATATCTATCTATCTATCTATCTATCTATCTATATATATATATATATATATATATATATATATATATATATATATATATATATATATATGATTATCATAAAAGATTAAAAATCTAAATTGGACTGAATAAATTAAACTTAAAATTTTCGCATATTTCATTTAATTAAAAGAAAGTAAGATGATCATTTAAATTAAAGGGAATTAATAATGGAAAAAAGTTAATGCAATTTATAAACTGAATAATGTTTTATGTTTCAATTCAGAGGAAATCAAATATATTTAAGTATAATTAGTTATAATTTTTTTAGAAATGCATCACTGTATGAACATATAATTGACAATTCCTTTTTACTTTATTCATTGTAGCCAATTTTATGATTTTTTTTTATAAATATCTTATAATTTTTCATATGCTTTCCATTTATTGGTCAAGGTTCATATAGATAAAGTCGATATGTAATCAATGGTCATATTTTGCCACAAATAAGATTCGTTTTTGTATGCTTCTGTGAATTCTTGTATTATTTGTTTTATTGGCTTTTAACAAATGAAGCGGAAACTAGGAAGTTTCACTTACTAAACATTTAATAATTGCTACAGCGGGAGCCACAAAAGAAACATTGCACATGTGAAAGTAATTAGAATGACTCAGTATTTATAAAAAGTAAGCAACCCTAATATTGCGTTCTTAAATTTAAAAAATTCATTTGTTTCTTTTTAGTAAATTTAAAGAAACTATATAACCTTTAAACCTTCATCAAGAAATTCTCCAACGAGTGAAATAAATACCGTTGAACATATTATATAACTTATTATCATTGCGTACGCTAATTGATATTAATTATTAATTTTATAAAATAGGTAATTATCTGGTCTAAATAGTATCCTTCTCGGACGTTTAAGGCTGCCCATTATGCGGTATTACTGCTTTTTTCAATTTCTGTAGCGTAGTTCACACACACACACACAAAATAACTGTTTAGCTTCACGAAATTAGATCTCATGAATCGAAGATTAATCGATTCATCGAAGGTTAAGGGTTTAGATCAGTTAAAACAAATCGCTGGTTAGAGTGGAAGGCTTGAAAAATCCCTTTACTCATGAAGTTATTAGATATTGAAATCTCGAGACTATATTTTTATCCACGTTCTAATGTATTTCTGTTAGGTGGCGTATTGAGAAAAATGATTACAGTTTGAGATGTTGCACGCGAAAAACAATTCCTCTTTTAAAGAATCAAAAAAAAAATGCTATCGCTATTGTTGTTTTTAAAAGTTAACTAGTTATATATATATATATATATATATATATATATATATATATATATATATATATATATATATATATATATATATATATATATATATATATATATATATATATATATATAGGAATGTAGAAAGAGAGAATCGAAGTAGTAAATATTCTTCCTCTCTTAGGCCTAACTGAAAACTTAACAAGCTTGTAAGGAATAGAATATTTCCGGTCTTGAGAATAGCAAAGTTCTGGTATAATGCGTATAGCGGCGTTAGCAGTTTTACAAAATGGTCAAATCATCATTAATTGTGTTTTAAATTAATTATAAACACATTGTAATCAAAATTTCGAAACGAAATATAGCCTATGTTTTATGTTTGCCAGAAGATCAGCATTCTAAGAAGTTTGTTTCACTTCATTCCGTGCAGCAATTCCCATTTAAATTTCGGACAAAAATTTAGAGATTATACAGAGTAAGGAGTTCATTTATATAGACGCCTTGACCTTTATCATGAGAAATACAAAAGAATGCTAATCATGTAGTGACATAGTAAAGTACTATGAATTTGTCTGTCACTTCTCATACACAAGTGCTAATTCAAAGGGAATCTAGAGCTTAAAAGGAGTTCGGAAACACAACAGACACCTGCTTCCATAGCAAGAATCGAACCTACGAACTTTTGAACTGTAGGTTAGAGCGATAACCCACTGTCACCCCAGTTAAAGAGTGATGGAACAAAAAGAAATTAAATATTTTTAATTTATAAATCATATGAAACTATATATAAACTTAATTTTTTACTGGGATTTTTGAAAAATCTGAAAATCATGTTGTTTTTCATTTTATATTTGATCAACAATAATATTTAAGACTATCTGTTGGTAACTAAATGCTTATTTCGTAAAATTAATCGTATATTACAGTGAGCATATTAATACAGAAATTTTTTTTGGTTTACCAATTTTTTGTATCAGAAATTTCTTGAAACATTTCAAAACAAGCTTTAGCCGACAAATTACTAGATATTATAATTTTGAATCAGAAATTCTTAGATCTTTTACTAAGCGATTGAAAGTAAACTAAATCTAATGGTTTCTTTCCCATTTTTTATAAGCGAATAAAAATTAATATCGTTCGCTAACACCACTTTTACCCCTTAATTATTTTCTTCATAACAACAAGAAAGAACAATATGAGCTCCTTGTTAAAAAAATTTGTTGGGTTTCAGTTTATTGAAAACTTGTTCACAAAAATGATATGCCTATATAAAAAGTTAGATTTACAGCAAAAACTTTCATTGATTTCTCAGAAAAACAGCTGTAAAAATGTCACCCATTATACACTTCGAAAACTTCAAAAATCATGGAATGTCTTCATTAAAGATAATTGTACAAAAATTACTGATGAATAAAATTTAAAATTCATAAAATGATAATTCATATACTGTTTTTCTTTTAAGAAACATCATCTTCAATTGTATTTTAGTTAATGAATATCATCTCTCTCTTACAAATGATCATATTTATTGACTAAAAAATACATCTTAAAATGATATTTTTGGTTGATTTTTATTTTATAGAAATTTTAATTGAAGAAGTCACACAAAAATGTTTACTTTCTAAAGTACTATTTTTCCTTATTGAAATTTGCATAATAAAGTAAATACTAATGGAAAAATAATGCTTAAAATGAAAATAAGTATGAGATAAAAGATAACAAAAATTTGCATTTTGTTGATTTATATATGTAAAATTATATAAAAGCATTGTACTTATTTATTTCTTAATTCTTTAGCTTTAAGCAATTATACTAGAATTTATTTACAAAAACTGCTGTATATTCGAAAATTATATTTGAGTTTATTTATACAAACTTTTATTTCGGAAAAAATTATTAATGACGTCTTTGATTTCTGGACCAAATTATTTTTATTTATTTCTATATTCTTTAAATTCTTATACTTGTATATATTTGCTTACAAAACTTACGTTTGACTGTAATTAAATAAGCATATATTATCATTTAAAAATTATTAATGAAAATAAATGTAGATATTTCTTTTTAGATGAAACTTAATTTATTTATTTCTAATTCCTTTAACAATTATTTTTATAACATTTATTTAGTTACAAAATAAATTTTGTAATTGAAATTATATAAGTACATACTTTTCTTGAAGAAAGTGCATTAATCAAGTTGAATTTACATTATATTTGAATGTGAAACTTTATATATTTCTAAATTTTTTATATAATTATTATGAATTTATATATTTATCTACAAATGTTGCTATTTACATTAGGTTATTCCTGTACATAAAATTTAATTTATACGCACTCTCAATTTTGCAAAACATAATAGTGTTTTTTTTTATGCAGTAAATTCGTACAAACAACTCATGCTATATCACATCTTATCTTGTTCTTTAAGTATTCAGTGTTAGATGTTTAAATTTCTCAGCAAATTATTTTAATAATATTTTTTGATGCTATAATTCTTTACTTGAATCGTGATTTTCTATCTACAAGTTTTATTTTTTTATTTTATCAGCATTTCTGATAAAAACGAAATTTAAAGTAATTTTTCATTCATTATCATATAAGATAAACATTAAATGTTGGACATAAATATCAAGTACAATTATGTGAAAAAATGTTTTTTTATTTTTTATTACATTACATAAATATTCAGACTTGTATGCTTGATTCTTGAGATCCGCTTGTAAGTCTTCGTCGATAATAGGACAAATAGCACGATGACAGATATACAACCACAGAAGAATAACGAAGAAAACACCCAGGGCCACGATGGGAATCGAACCCACACTCCTACGCTCTCAAGCGATTAGCTTATGTGAAAAGCGGGATGAAAACAATAAAAGTTTTGGAAAAGCACTGAAGGAAACATGTATCATGTATGTTGCCACCAAAAAAAATATAATAATCTACAAAAGCAAATTTAGAAAAATCTAATGTCTTAAAAAATAACGTTTAAGAACTTTAGCTTATTTTATTTTGTTATGTTAATTTAAACAGTAAAAGATAATTTAATAAAACTCATGGAATAAATATGTATATATACATATTAATTGTTAAATAAAACGTACAAAAAGTACTTCTGCTGACTGAAGACACTTTGTGAATTAATTTAATTTGTTTTTCTAATTTCTTATATTTGAATATTTATCCTTTAAGAGAGAATTCAGTTATAATTTTTTTATCTCTTTTATAATTAGCTATATTAAAAATTATTCGTATTGACCATCAGGTAACAATTTCATGCTAAATATCTCCTGATACTTAATATTATTTATGGACGAGTCTTTGAATCAATAGTAAAATATTTTATATGAAATGAATATGTAAATAAGAGATAAAATTGTTAGTAATTCTACTTGAAAACATTTCTGTATATTAATCAATGTAAGGGTTTGATTGTTCTATTTGTTATGAGATAATAGATTCCACTTTTATTTGAAAATAAAATTGAATGATATAATTGACTATAGAAATACACAACTCACAGATTATTGCAAAGGATTAGTAATAAAATTAATTAGTACATTTCAATTTTTTCTGTATGTTAGCATAATTTTCCTTTGGTAAACTTTTACTTTTGTAGAAGGTATCTAGCATACACGTTAAAGATATTCCATTAAAACGCAAATATTAATTTATTTTAATCCATTATAGCTCAAATATTAATTTTTAAATCCATCTTTCAATCCAGCTGAAATCGAATAAGGGTGAAAATTGATGGTTGCGTGGTCCTGATGAATACCTATAATTCAAATGATTCATTAATAATTATTAAATTTCTTCTAATTTTCAGTTTAGAGACAAACATTTTATTTAATAAGTTAGTTAATTGATGGAAAGAATTTACACTGTGGAATAGTTAAAAAATTAAGGAATTTATCCGACATAAAAGCGTCGACAGATGGCAGCGTTGAATAAAAATGAAAATTTTGTCTCTGTATTTCAAACCATATTTAAAATTGTTTTATTTTATGGAAAGAAAAATAATATAGATTAACATACTTTAAATATTATCATCGTGTCAAATATTTTCATACTAGCTCACGAAAACCATGCTAAAATATTTTGAATGTTTATTTTTCAATAATATTAATTTATTATTATAAAATAGAGTAAAATCTTATGGATAAATAAACATATTACTACTGCTTTTTAATTTTCATTACGGTATATATGCATTTTTAAAAATATAATTTATGATAAACATATATATTATTTATTTAAACACGTTTTACTTAATTGGTTAAAAGTATTTGATTATGATAAACTACTAAAAAATACATTTTATAAATGCACGAAAATTGTGAAAGTACTTTACCAAGAAACAAAACAGAAAATATTGGAAAATGTTTATCTAATTCTAATATTTGATTTATTTATTCCAAATCTAATTTGAATATTGTTTTTTCAAATCTAATAATTAAAAAGAGGCAAAAAGAAAATAGAAAATCTCAAATTATACAAAAAAGAAAGAGAAAGAAATACTGCTATTCCGTTTAATTTTAAGTAATTCAAATGTTAAGTAAACTGCTTAGAAATTTTTCTTTTCTGATTTTCATTATAAATTCCTTGTACATAGCATACAGCGATTTTCTGATTTTCTCAGAGAATTGTTGTATGCTATGTACAAGGAAGTATCCCATAGACAAATATTAAATGGAATTATATTCTTCAATATATTTTCAACGTTAGTTGATAATTTACTGAGAATATATTTAGTTTATGAAATATATCATTTGATACTTCTTTGATTATAAAATATCTAGAAATATGTGATATTTTTCGATCGATTTTAAACCAGAAATATGATGATAAAAGTGAGATTTTTTCAATTTATTTTAACTCATTAGTATACAATTCTTACAAAGTTTTTCAAGAAGTGGAAAATCTTTCTGGCTTTAGAATTTCCTGACAGTTTATTTTGTATTCCTTGCAAGTGTTTATTTTTCTGAAGGTAATATTTTCTATCATTAACATTTATTATTTTTATTAAAAAAAAAACTTTCTAACACTCATTGATTTTTGCTTGCGAATTCAGTACATTAAATTTAGAACAATTATTCGAACATTTTTTCCAAGTTATATAAATTATTTTACTATAGTATTTAAATTATTTTAAATATTGCAGAAGAGATATTTTTAATATTACCTAGAATTATCAATTTTTTTATTAATTTTAAAATTATTTGCTTAAATTCTTTCCCTTGATTGAAATAGAAACATAATATGCATATATATATATATATATATATATATATATATATATATATATATATATATATATATGTATATATATATATATATATATATATATATATATATATATATATATATATATATATATATATATATATATATATATATATATATATATATATATTAAACCAAATACACATTGGTTTTAATTTCAGTTGTCGGTAGCGAATGGCAGAAATACATAAAATGTCTTGTGAATAAGAATTGAGTTCGTTTTTTTAATGATAGATGGCTCTAACAATCAAAACTTTCCAGAACTGGAAATCTGGTAGAGAGAGAAAGAAAATTTAGTCATAAAATATTTAATAGGATATATTAAAAATTTAAAATTGTTTGAACATCATCTCTGATTATTTTTTTTTACTCCAAATGCTTAGACATCAAATAATTCTGATTTTTTTTCAAATTTGGAGATTTTTCAATGTAAATCGAGTAAAATTATTGACTCTGCGTTTAAAATATTAGTTCTATATACATGATTTACTTTTTCTAAAGTGAAACTGAACTGAATTATAAAAAATATTTTTTAATTATGTATCAGACGTTATAGAAGAGACAATGATAAAACATTAGTGATAAACAGGAACTTTAAACTAATAATTAAGCTATCAAAGTAAAAAAAAAAAAAAAAAAAAAAAAAACTGTAAGGGTAGCAAGCTTAATTTTTATATAACTTCTTAAATATCTTATTATTAAATGTTTTTTACTCTCTCATGATTACATAGCCCACAAAAGTTTTGTTTTTCGAAAAAATTTATAAATGAGCAATCGAGGCAACAAATATACCACATATTCCAATACATTTTAAATACTTCAATTTTTATATTTACTCCTTGTGTCAAACTTGCATTTACTAAAATCTTTAAAAATCATTTGCTATCTAGTATAGATTTGAAATATTTTTTAAACATTGTACAATGCCAAATTTGGTTATATTTATAAATTATATTTTTGCTTGAGAAACTTGCGTTTTAAATTTTTGCTTTCTGATTTTATTTGATATTAATTTTTTTTTTCGAAGACGTTGAGAACAGTTCATTTGTGGATTATTTATTTTGTAGAATATTCCCAAAAGGAATTCGAAACGCGTCTTCCTCTTGTTCTCTTGATGAGAAGAGTCTAGTTTTTATTTTTATTTCTATAGTTTTTAAATTTTTTTTGTTTCCTTTCTTTGAAATTCTCCTGTTCTTAATTTCACTCTTACTTATCCTATTATTAATTTTTCTTTTTTCAAAATGATTCATCTTGTTCTTATTAGAAATGTTTTTCTAATTTCTAGGAAATCTCAGTTGAATTTAGAAACTCAAATTACTTCCTTTTTTCCATTTATAACGTTAATAAATTTCTAAAAGATTTTACATTGTTTTCCAATTATAGTTATTATTAAATTTTTATTTTCATCAATATATATATACAGTGGTCACTGAGAGAGGCTTAAAAATTCAGAAGTAGGTGGTAATCAAGGTGACTCAGAATCACATTGGAATGCTAGATAGAGAAACGCTCATTACCAAAGAGCTTGATTTCATGTTTCCATTGCAGGAAATTGAAAGCAAATGTGATTTCTGTTATGATTTACCATTTGGCAGATATGTTTTTAGTTACAATTAATTTTAAAGTAATATTAATATTAATAGGGAAAATTCAGTAATTGTCTTTGTACATACTATATAAATATTACAAATTTGTACATTTCTCGATAACCATATAATTACAGGTTATACTGATACTGTATCAAATATTGAATTAAGAAACATTCTTAATAAGGGTACCAAATATTAATTTATTTAATACTATAATAACAAGCATATAAAAAAAATTCTTCTTGATACAGGTAAATTTATGTTTAAAATATCTAAATGTTACTCTATTACAATAGAATATTTTTTCCATTGGAAATGGCATTTTTCACTAAATTTCAAAATATAATAAATATATTAAAATTAAAAAGATTACATAAATAAACCTTTTCACTATAACACCAGTAGATAAAGCTTCAAATAATTATGCATTTTTTTTTTTTTTTTTGGAAAACATTTCACCTGCTGCTTTTAAATGAAGAACTTTCACACAAATTCTAAGACTCATAAAATAATTATTCCACTAACAAATATTTGTAAAATTATCTTAGTTTTCTCTAAACATAAATTCTAAATTCATAAAATAGTTATTGCCCTAAAAACTATTTGCAAAATTTTCGTAATTAACGTAAAACTCCAGTGAGTCCCAATAAATTCTAGATATATCACTTATGGAGTTGATTCTTATATGAACAAATCTGGTACTGTTTTTTACATTTTATTGTGAAAATTTTATAAAATCCAAAAATATTAAAATTATAAATAATAATAAACCGATAATTGACTTTACATCGTCACATACACAATATATAATATTTCCTCATTTGATTTTAAAGATCTTTTCACAAATATTTCTATTGGTAAACTTTTTGATGTTTACTTTTATGTTTCTTTGTTTAATATAGATAGAGAATATTAGACGGAAGTTCATTTTTTGTATGTATAGTAATAATATTTATAATGGAGAAAACAGTGTCCAAAGCTAAATGGAATTCCATAAGGATCAAAATTCTCTAATCTTCTCACCATGTTTGAATTATTTTAAAAAATATTTTGTGGTACAAATCTCATATGTTTTCAGATTCATAGAAGACTTTGTAATATTTAATTTCCTAAAATTTAAAAAAATTTAAAAAATATATATTCTGAAGAATTAAACTTTATTCAAACAAAAAGTAATGATTTAAAATCTAAATTTTTAAATATTTTTTATTGAATTTAAAATCTAAATAAATTATACCTATACACATGATAAAACTTTTGAATTTGATTTTAAGATTCATAAGTTAATATTTACCGTAATTCAAATATTTTTGTTGAAATTTATAAAAATGTTATTTTTGGTCAATTTAATGGAATCCATAAAATTTGAAATAACTTGTGAAAGATATTAGAAAACAAATATTAAACCCGTAAAAATTAAAATAAATGCTAGGTAAATAATAATAACAATAATGCTAAATAAACTTTATCAGACACTATTTAGTAAGTAGAGCATTGCTTATGAGAGTGAAGAGTAAGGCCTAATAATTAAATTATAATAGGATCACACAAACCTGAAAGACTTATAAAAAGCTTGAAAATGCTACTTAGTATTGGCACTTAGAGAATTACTTTCGGTTTTTCTATTTGTTAGGCAATACTTATTTGTCATTTTATGTCTGCTTGTATTTAAATGCTGATTATTTGTTATCTTCAATTTTTATATTTGGTGGTTTGTTAAGATTTCGGAGTGTAGTAGCTTAATTTTGACGATTGTCTTTTGCCACAGCAGAAAACACTGCCTTTATGCCAACCATTCTCTGAATGACATGAAGTTGTTACTTAATCCTATATTTCATGTTCATTTATATAGCTCTCTATTTTAAATTTAAATTTCATTTTTACCTTAGGGATGGTCTCCTTTGCTTTTTAATATTTGTGTTTCTTTTGCATGATTTAAGTTTAAAAACTTCAAATTTTTTTAATTTATATACTTTTAGTAATTTACTTTTAACTGCTTCTGCTTAACTTTCTTGTATTTTGATTATTAGTCTTAGTAACTTTGCATTATTTCCTTTTAACTTTACTTATATATATAACCTCCAAAAAATTAAATTACAAGTCAAATTTTTTTCTATGAGAATGCATTAAAAATTAGGTATAAATAAACAAAAAAACTGTAAGCAACATGTGTTTAAAAATTGATTTAAAATTCTGGGCTATGTGCTAAGAACTTACAAGACTGATATATTTTTTAATTCAAGAAGAATAAAATAAACATTATAACAATTAACTGTGTAGATTATAAATGAAAATTTGAACTACCTTTATTGTCCTAAGTTGGTTGTAAACTGTAGAAATAAATTTATGCTATATAATTAATAGTTTATAAAAATTTAAAAAGGGAAAGCTATTTCTTGTTTGACATAAAGTTCATTTTAGGTATTTTAGCTTATAAGTTTAATAATTTATAAATTTTTAAATAAATAATTTGAGAAAAATATTAGTCTGGAAAGTAATAATTAACTGTGGAAGTACTAGATAAAAAACATTAGATTTATTATTTTATAGAGAAAAGTGAATGAAAATTTCTCAATGTGAATGAATTTAAAACTATACGCACACATAAAAATCAACACCTAACAAACCAATATAAATTACAGAAACTTTAAATTATTATAATAAATCTATTTTTTTATTATTTTCTTTGTTAATCTGAGAGTAACTCGAAGTTTAGTAATTTAATTCTCATATAAAATTTTAAATTTATATTTCGCAAGCATCACCGATAGATGGCACTGCTTTCACAAAATTTGTTAAATGAATAATATTGTCAATTGTAATGTAACGCTTAAAACTAATAAGTGACAAAATAACAACTGTAATAATAAATGAATAAATAAAACAGGCATGTGAATAATTAAATATGCATATAAATTAAATATTCTTAAAATAAGTATCATTACAACAGGTTTATATAGAAAAATCACTGCCTTTGTAATAAGAAATATTTAAAGAATATATTTCTTAAATTTTTAAAATGTTTTATTATTTGAATAGATATAATCATTATTAAAAAGAAAATTCATACTACATATTTTTTTAAATTTTTGATTATTTATGTTTACGATGTTAGTTATTTTTAAAAGAAATAATCCCTGTTGAAACTGCGACTAGTTTCGGCAGATATTTTTAATTACAAAAAGTTTCAATTCTGCTATGAAATATTCTTTGAAGTTTAGCTTAAATTCGCTTATGTATTGATTTATAAATAAATTCTTGCTCTTAAAATATATTTATATTAGATTTGACAGTTTTTGTTTTATCTCTTCGTAATTATTAAAAGTATCTATAATCCAATCTCTTAAAGTTCCTTTTTTATCTCGATATTATTTATGACTGTATTGAATAATTATTAATTACTAATAGTTCCGATATTTTATTTAATAATTATTGATTCTGTTTCTTAAAAGATTTCTAAATTTTCGACTTATAAGTAACGGCTTAAATATTAATTAGAATGCCCCATACTCAGCTCACACTTTTTTTAAAGGAATGTCCCAGATTCTTGGACTTATTATACCAGGAAATAAATAAGTTCTTAAGAAAGTATTGATGCTCTTATGGATAACGAATGTAAGTACGGCGATAACAATAAATTAAAATTATTCGTATTTGGGACATTATCCTGGATTACAACTGTCTCTCAGCGTTTTCTAAATCCTAAAGAGGGCTCTGGAAACCATCGATACAAGATAGAACTTTATTTTCCCATGATGATTGTAACGCACATTCTTGATAATTGAACGCATGTTCTTCTAGAATTAATCTTACTTGCTGTACTACTATAGAAGACTGCAGTAAGATATTGTTTTCCCACTTGAACGGGCTGAAGTTTATTCTATGCTAAACTTCTTGCAATAGGAAATAAGAAAGTTATCGGTTGAGATAAAATAGTTCACATTTTCAAATTTAACAGTTAATTTTTTTTCCCTTCAATTCTTGTCTGCTCGTACCTCGAAAGTTTCGAAGTGAACTTTATATTAAATGACTATATATACAAAAATTAATATCTTTCTTAAAATAACTGCTGACAAAGAATTTCTTTGAGAGTTCTTATGTAATTTGCTTAAGTTCAAAAATTAAATTTTATAAAAATTTGCAATTTTTTTGAAAATATTACCATGATTTTACATAAATATTGGTGAAAATTCCAGAAACCAAATGCTTATTCTAAAAAATCGATGGAAACTTCACAAAAACATTTTATAAATTTTTTAAGAAAACGATATTTTTTAGTAATTTCTTTGTGGATTTATGTATATAGCATTCTTTTTTAAAACTCTGAATATTACAATCTCTCTTTTATATAATTTGAACAGTGTTAGTATGTATTGTTCTCTACTGTAATGTTAATTGTATGCTTGGTCATAAAGTTTTTTGTGAATTTTATTTTATATTTTCATTAAAATTAAATATTGTAAACACTCTTTCTCAATTTTAAAAGCACTAAAATATATTGCTCCCTACATTAAACGTTAATTGTATCTTTTTTCATAAAGTTTTTTTTATTATGACGGTTGCGTTAAATGCTAATGTTAATGTTCTAAAGATATTTAACATCTTTTACCAGTAAACACTTTCTGAATATAATCAAGAAATAAATAATTTTAATATAAAAAATATTCATACACCAATTACTGGGCTACGTATCAAAATAATAAATCATGTCTAAAATTATGTTTTTTTTTCAGATGTCATACTTAAAGAAATGATGTAGTTTAACAATAATTGCAAATTTTAAGTAACATGGTGAAATATTGATACAAAATATTTTATTAAAGGAATTTCAAAAAACAATCATAACACAATTAGAGGAAAAGTAGCATGGAAGCAAACGAAACAAGTTATGTAATGACTGCAATTATTTTCACATTTTATTAAAAAAATATTAGAGATTTTATTAAATTGATAAACATGAGATGACATTATCATTAATATGTCATCACATTAACATCAAATTATTAAAGTTGAAAAACTTTTTAGATTTTTAACGCAAAAAATGCTATGTGATAAGTAAATGTATCCGTAACACTGAAAAATTAAAGATTCTATATAAGAAAACATTAACTCTATAATATATTAACATATAAATTTATTATACGCCTATTAATACCTATGAGAAAGTAAATTTCGAATATTAGAATATATCGATCTAAAGAAATAAATGAAAATCAAAAATGAAAAAATTAATTTTGTTAAATTGATTATTATCAGACTACATTATCATTAACATATAGTATCAAATAATTATAAAAATAAAATACATGCAAAAATTCCTCAGATTTTAAAAGTAAAAATTATGAAAAGTAAATTTTGTAAGCAAACTGGAAAATCAATGACGATTAAAACAGTCCGTAAATTAATTAGTAAGTATGTCAGTTAAAAATATTAAATTTTGAAAATTCTACTTAGAATGTTTATTTTCTTATTTATATATTGAAAGCTCATAATCTTAGCTATTTTATTAAATTTATTATTAGATGACGTCATCATTTGGAAATACCATTAGATAGTTATCAATAGATAACAATATGGGCAACCATGTATTAAATTTTGAAAGCAAAAATGAATGTTGCATGAATAATATTGTAAAATCAATAACATTCACAATAAATAACAATTTTCTTCTACCGTTATTGATAGCGGTCACATTATTATGAGATTAGATAGTAAATAGGACAAAATGAAAAAATAATCTCAAGTATGTTGTAGAATTTATGAGAGTTTTACTGTTTAAATTTTTCTAAAATTCCACTTAGAATCTTAGATACAAATACTAAATCTTATTATCTTTGATAATTTACTGCAAAATAAAATTATGATGACAGTAAATATTTATTGAGGGAATGAGATATAATAAAAACGTGATTTTTTTCCATTATTTTAATTCCAATTTATGGGAAAAATTTGATTCTCTAAATTTATTATTTTTAGAGATACACACACATATTTTTTCCAACTTCAAACATTCTGGATTAAGAAGGTTTCCACATTCTGGATTAACTGGATTAAGAAGGTGTCTGTTTTCTTTTCCTGTTTTTAAATATTCATTAATTTCATTAGGATTTAAATATAATAATATGAATAAGAAAAGTTTGTGAGCACATGCTTTCTCTAAAGCTATTAAATGCATAAATTTTGAAAAATTGAATACTTTAAGATGCTTTCAATGTGCCACGCGATGTTTGTGTATTAGGTGAGTAATAAATAAATCTTATCAAACACTATATAAGAGAACTTATAATTTATGTAAACATAACAATGCTATCAGTTTTTTCCAAATTATATGTTATAAAAAATAGCTTATATGTATTTATATAACGAATATAATAAATATCTATAAATCCTGTTGAAATTTATTGAATGAATATTGCTCGAAATATTTATTATTAATGAAATTTTCTCATTTGAAGTATAATACTATAAACTAAACATTATATGAAATTATAAATAAATTAAATATATAAATCATTTTTAATTACATAAGATACTACAATTACAAGCGATTTAGAAACATAGATAATGTGCACAAAACTGGGAAATGACGAATAAATATTAAATTAAAAGTATTTTATACTCTCATAAATATTATTTTTAATTTTAGAAATTATTATAGTTGAGTTAAATTACAGAAGGATATATATATATATATATATATATATATATATATATATATATATATATATATATATATATATATATATATATATATATATATATATATATATATATATATATATATATATTATATATATATTTATATATATATATATATATATATATATATATATATATATATATATATATATATATATATATATATATATATATATATATATATATATATATATATATATATATATATATATATTATACACTTCATTGTGTTGCAAAAAGCTATGCAGTATGTTAGCTTAACAGCTGAAAAATGTTATATAACTTCTTCGAACAGCCACCGTATTTTGCATTTTGGGAAGGTTATTCATAAGTAATGGGTGGTATTCACGAATCACTAGAGAGGAAACCTAGAAAACTAGTAAAGAAAAATATCGTCTAATGAGGTGGTAGAAATCAAAATAGCAACACCTGTTTCCCTTTGTTTATCAGTCGTTCAGAGTCGAGAATTTTACTTTACGAAAAATAAAGGATGTAATCGGAATGCTACTTTCAATGTTTCTTCATTTGAAATGTTAAACTCTCATTAAGCACAAACTTGAAAAAAATCCTGTTCTGTGAATTCCATTTTGATAAGAAAATTAAATATTGAAAAACCCCAAATGAAATACATTTCTAAATTATGTTTAAATGTAAAATTTTTAATTGTTCTGCTTAATTGTTAAGAAAATTATAAAAAAAATTAGTTATTTTCGGAGTTGCTTGTTTATTGTATAAAGTTTGCATGTTTATATATTTTCAAGTGCTAAGTCAAGTCCAGATAATTGTTGCAATTTTAAATAATTTGTCATGAACAGAAGAAAATATTAATCTCATGCATAATTCTCAAATTTTGACTTTTAGAAATGTTTCTCCAACACGTTCATCTTTGATTAATTTAAACAATTTATTATTTAATGCAAGTAATTTTAGATTGTGGAATTCGTTACAAATATTAACCGTAGATGGCACTAGTAGTTCTCAAGTGTAAGATTTTTCTGTACTGTAACGATGTTTTCACTGATCAAAATTATCATCGCGCATTATAAGTAATATTATCAGATAATATATAACCCCACAGCCATTATAAATATTTATAGATTCTCTCTAAATACATGTATCAATCTATCGATTTAAGCCTTGGCTGAATATAATGCTGAAATTATATATATTTTAGCATATTTGGGTAAATTTAAAAAAAATGAAAGTTAAGTTCATATTGCTTTTTACAAGGTTATATACTATACTTATACAATTATCAAAGAATAAGATATTTGCTTTTTCCATTATCACTTTTTTGTTCCCAACTACCAAGAGAAAGAAAAGTAATACCGTAATTATTATAACATAT
This sequence comes from Latrodectus hesperus, assembly GCA_037975125.1. Classification (NCBI taxonomy): domain Eukaryota; kingdom Metazoa; phylum Arthropoda; class Arachnida; order Araneae; family Theridiidae; genus Latrodectus; species Latrodectus hesperus. Next base: position 11,832,356 of record CM075859.1, read on the forward strand.
CTTATTATTATAACTTCAACGTAATTAGAGAATGTAAATGATTATGAAGTCTTATTTTTTTTTATCGAAAATAATTGTTGCAAAAAAACATGCCATAAAATGTAAATAACAATATTATCAATACAACTAGGTTTGCAGTATAGCAGGCGAATTGCAAAATGATTTTTGTGTTCAAAGATGGCGCTCAAGGGGAATGATTTCTGAAATTATGACGTCACTCCCCCTAATCAATAACAAACAGGGTTGCGGCCATGAGCTTTTTCCTGGAAATGCTTATATAACACCGAATACTCTCGAAATCATATTGCCGGCTCTCTCCAAAGTGGATGTCATGCCAAGTCGCCAAAAATGACCTAAGATGTGGTTTTCGTGGCGAGGGAGAGAACTGAATCCCGTTAATATCGCGTTCTTACGCCAAATTGCTCTTTTTCATATCAAGAGAAAAATGCGTGAACTATGGCGCTTTTCCTTAATTAGTTACTTTTTCCTGTGTATGTAAATTATTTAAAGTATATGTTATATCATCAAAAGTATGAGCAGAAGTTGTTCATGTGATAACATAAAAAATATGCGAATGAAATTGAATTTTATTATTTTAACCTGAATCAAAAAGACACAACTATAATTATATAAATCAAACTAAAATATAGAGTTACTTCCATTAGAAAATGCTAGATTTTTTTCTAAAACTCCTAATTTTCATGTAAATTATTTTATTTCAGAGACTTAGATTTATAAAAACATTATAAAATGAATATTTGGCTGAGTTATTAATCAGTTATGCAGAATCATTTACAACGGCTCATGAGAATAATATTTTAATTATAATATCTTTATATAATACTTAACTTTATTCCCTCATATTTTTTTCCATTTATTCAACTGTGTGTAAAGATAAATTTATAACCACCGATTCATATATCTATTAATTTTCGCACATGTTTTATTTATCAAATCATTTAATTAACTATATTAAACTACTATCTAAAAATATTCGTTTAAGTTAAGATCATAAAAATATTATAAGAATTTCAGTGTTTTACGATGAATTAAAAAGAATTTTCCTCAATTGCTTCTCCCTCATGGGGCCCACCTTCTATAGGTGAGTACGGGTGTCCCAATTCCGAGGTACCTAGGGATCTATATTCTTTCTCTGTTTTTCCTCTCTTCTCTATCTAATATTTATCTCATACTTTCCATCTCTTGACTATAAGCGACAGAGCTCGCCATTAGTAGCTGTAGCAGCTCTGTTTGCTTCTTGCTTCTCATGGACAGTCAAGATCTTTATGTGTTGGCCGTGCATGGCATCCCTTTGGACAGGTGGCACACTGTGGTCCCCAGTGTATCAATCGGCTGGTACCTAGCTACACTCGTAGCTATTCTGCAAGAGATCAAGCGAAGGGGTCACATCCTTGGGCTTGGCGTTCAGGGTGGTCACTGTCTCCAGGGGTGAATCCCAGCGTATGGGTGTCATCTAGCACCGTGGTAAGCGCCGAGTCTGAAAAATCCAAAGCCGGTGGCTGCCATCCTTTGTAGGGCTCCGTGGGGAGGGGAGTGCTTTTGAACCTGATCCTTTACAAATATCCTATATGCTCTAATTCTCGCGTCATTGAAGACAATTCATGTATTCGTTACATGTTAGTAAATACACCAAGCAATTTTCATGCAGCATCGCCTTTTCTGATACAAAAACTTCTCACATCATCTATTGGTAACATACAAAATGTTACAAAAAATTATGATTGGGAGATCATCTTATTCAAGTTGACTCGAAACAAGCTTCGGTAATTACTAATTTAAAAAAATTTGGGTTCATTTCCAGTAGAAACATCATTTCATAATACTTTCAATGAGTCTCGTGGTGTTCTTTCTAACCCTGATTTCATGCATGTTACAGAAGCAGAATTTTTGGAAGAACTTCGTGATCAAGAATTTTTTGTGCTGCTCGTTGTATAAATATTTAACGTGATGGTATACTTATCCCCACCTAACATGTTTTAACTTTTCAAACACGAGTAGTGCCAAAATTCATCAAAGCAGGTTACATAAGTTGCAAACTTCTTCCATACATTCCTAAGCCCCTTAGATGTTTCAAATGTTAGAAAAATGTTCATTCTAAACAACCATGGTGGTGTGGAAAATGAGCACAATCTGGTCATGAAACCAATGCTTCTACTTTAGAAATTTTCAAGTATTGTAATTGTTCTCCTTCACATACTGCATTTTCCAAATCTTGCCTTATATGGGTCTTGGAGAACGAAGTAATTGCAACCAAGATAAAAAATATTACATTCCCAGAAGCAAGACAAATAGTAAAAAACAGAACAACAAAAGTTGGCTCTTCCTAATTTTCAGTTCTACAAACAGATACAAAATAAGCAACAATGCAGCAAAGAAGAGTAGTTTACCAGTATCTGCTCCACTTTCAACTTTGGAATCTAAATCCACTTTAACATCAACTTTTAATTGCTCCAAGAAATCTACTTCAATTACCCCAATAAATCTAAGACTCTGTAATAATACAAAATTTTAAAAAAATCTCGAGAAAAAAGTATTAAAAGAACAGTTTTTATTTCCTTTTCTCAAAAAAATATGGAAATGGACTCCTTATATACATCTCAGACCATTTTAAAATTTATAAAGACAAGCACAAAAACAATCAAATAAAACCTGCTCAGGATGATATTAATTTCATGAAACTGTCGTGGTTCTCGGTAAACATTGGAATTTTTTCTATAACATTCATCTATCACATATTTCTGGTTTTCATGAATTTCTTTAGTTCTTATCCAATGATTTACTGAAGCATTTAATTTTAACAAAGATTACTTTGTTTTCGGCGCAGCTTATTCCATTTAGGATCTCTTGACAGTAAAATCAAATCAAATCCTCTATTGCTTCTTAAATTCTCTCACAAAACTATCTTTTGTGTTATGCGGGAATATTTGGTTTATTTCAGATGCTAATAAAAAAATTAACGAACATGTTTATACGCTAGTAAAAATTAGCATTCATAAAATTTATAAATCTACAAATTTTAATAATTTAAGCCATTAGACCAAGAGATTATTAGTAAACTAGGAAAAGTTAACTCATCAGTCAGGTTTTGAGAATATCTAAATAATTTGCTTACATTTTGTTTCAAGAATTAAAATTGTCATGCAAATCGAAAAGTTATAATTCTTCAAAATTAAGAAATAATAATTTGAAAAAGTTAGGAAAGTTAGAAAACTCAGCTCTTTTGGATGCCCAACTTGGTCAGTAATAAGCCAATGTATCAGGTCAATCGTGCTTTCAACTGAATGATAAATGCTTTAGACTTCATTTGAACAGCTCGTGGGTTCATTTCCCATCTCTGGTGTGGATGTGCTCGTAATGACTTGGAGTCCACTTTAAGCTGTTAGTCATGGTCCAAGTAGTCTTCGTGTGCAAAAGGTGATTAGATTGTTAACCAAACCGAACCAGAAACAATGCATCTGAGCAATTCAGTTATGTTAGTCATGTGATGATCTTTAAAGTATGGCTCACCAGTACGACAACGCTCACAGCTGGATCAACGACTAATGATTATTTGCGATTACTGATTAATCAGGCAGTCAGTCTTTGAGTAAACATAAAATAGGATTTTTTAATTAAACATGAAAACTATTTCTTTTTTTATGTTTTCTTTATATATTCCATTCAACTGTAGCCGTTCCAGTTCTTGCCAGATGAAGAATACGATTAAGATTGAGCAGTTAATTAGTATAGACTCTAACAATAACACGATATTTTGTTGAGCCAGGACGAACCCTAAGAATTCCAGTCCAAAATCTTAACGAAATTCCCGCAGAGAATGGTAAGATTGCTTAACACATTTCCAAATCTATACGAGTAGCATTTTTATATTCAGTTTGAAATTCATGTGAATATAGCGTTTCACAGCAAAGAGATCTATTCCCAAATTAATTATAAAATGTTTATTCCATTTCCACGAATATTTATCGTCAAATTTTTATTTGAAGAGGTGTATATCACTCTTTTGATTATACTTGTACATACATTCATACATATGAATGGATATTTTACAGACACACACAATTCTTTATTTCTCTCTCTCTCTCTGTATATATATATATATATATATATATATATATATATATATATATATATATATATATATATATATATATATATATATATATATATATATATATATATATATATATATATATATATATATATATATATATACAGGCTTACATTTGCTAGTGTTAATTAGTTTTAAGATTAGTTTCGATCACTTTGTATATTTTGAGGCAGAATCATATGCAAGTAAAGATACTTTCACGGTTTACATAATATTCACTGTTGTGTGTGAATAAATTAACGGCTAAAAGTTTTTCTAAAATTCATTTTATTCCACTGTTTTTTATCAAACAGTTTTGAAGAGCTCTCCATGGACAGCAGGCGGAATCAGGTGTCACAATGAAGGAAAACCTGGGAAAAAACCACTTTGACAGACATCGAAGAAGAAATACGGTGGAACTCCAATTATTTGAACGCCGTCCATTCGAATCACTTTCAGAATTTCTGAAAAATTTAATTAAACTGAAGAAGACGAAAAATGAGAAAACGAAAAAAGGTGAAAAGGTCAGGGAAGGGAGAAGATGACAATGAGAGACATGTCACTTGAGAGATTGTTCAGAAGTTAGTGCTGAAAATTTAGAAGAATGCATTAGGAGTCAAACACTGGATTTCAAACTGTGCAAATGATGGTAAACTTATTGAAAGTATCGAGGAAGAAGATTCAAACTGAAGCAGACATGGGGAGCTTGTAAAACGGCTTTGAACTACTTTAAAGTGGATGGAGCAACAGCCCGAGTGTGGTTGCCAGAAATCGGATGAAGGCGGTTGAACAGCTCACTCCGCCCGAGATATTCAGGAAACACGTTCATTTACAGCACTGTTCATACATATTGCATGAATGGACAGCTCTTGTAAGTACCTTAACATGTCAAAGTTTTACATTTTCTCATTCTTTTTATTTAAAAATACAGAGTTTTTCTCCCATTTTCAACTTACAATAATTAATTAAAATGAGCCTCTTTTTCAAAAAATTTCAATCAACCGAAATTTTGATTATCGGAATGGGTTCTGGTCCCAGTTGATTCGGATAATTAGAGTTATACTGCATTCATATCCCATTGATAAATAGTGAGTAAAAGAGAACAAGTGGTCCTCCATTAAAAATAATGGGGGACTATCACTAAGCCATATTGCTTAGTAGTATTATGATTCTGTGCACAATGAATTAAATGTTTTTACTTATTCTTTGTAATGCCTATCGAGAGGAATTTTAACACATAAAATGACAGATTATACTAGGGCAGAAACTTGGGAAACTCCCAAGACCTACCCTACAATATGTGCATACAAAAGTTAAAATCATTTGCATCGTATATTTTAGTATTTTTGCAATTTTGTATTTTTCTGGTTTCACTATTTTTCATGTTTTATCTTATTTATACGGCAAATCTTTCTTTAGCTGCTTTTGCGCTGGTTAGATTTCCTGTAATGTATTGTAGTTCATATTTTATTATATTGTATTTTTAGCATTGTGCGTGTGTATTCATTATTTTAATATATATTTTTTGCCTTGTATTAATATATATATATATATATATATATATATATATATATATATATATATATATATATATATATATATATATATATATATATATATATTAGGTTGGTGCGTATGAAATGTCAGATTCTTAAGTGATTGTATAAAACTGCATATCTTTCTTCAAAAGCTGTTTATTCAATCAAAGTATGCTCCATTCGCTTCAATACACTTCACCCAACGAGATTTTAAAGCGTAGATGCCTGTCTTAAAAAAATTTTGGTCTTTAGAATTAATAAACTCTGATATCGAGTTTTTTAGACTGTCTTCATTTTCATAGTGTTTGCCCCTTAAAAACAGCTCTAAATGCTTGAAAAAATGAAAATCGGTCGGCGAGAGATCCGGTGAATAGGGTGGATGCTGCAATGATGAGCATACGTTTAACCGATCCAGCTTATTTCGCTCTGTCAGTGCGTGCGGTACCCACTTGTCCATCTTCTTAACCTTGCCAATCTCAGAAAGGTGTCTCAATATCGTTGTATGGTCAACTTTCATCCTGATAGCAAGTTCCCTCGTAGATACGGCTGGATCCGCTTCCACTAGAGCTTTCAGGTCATCATTCTTCACAGACGTTTTGGGTCTTCCGCGCGGCTCATTTTGCAGTGAAAAATCGCCAGTCCGAAATTTTTCGAACCAACGCTGCACTTTCCGATCGTTAACCGTATTCTCCCCAAACGCTTGGTTTATGTTGCGTGCAGCTTTTGCAGCACTATTACCAAGTTTGTACTCATATAAGAAAATGACGCGAATGTCGGCAGAATTCATATCGGCTATAAACTCAAAAGAAATAAAAAAGGGAAGACCTTCGAGAAAACCTATTTTGCTGAAATGAGTCTCTGGCAATGGACAATACGAGTATGAATGAGGTTATGCCAAATACAAAAGTATAACGAAAACAGGGAGGAAAACGTCCGCATGTAAAGAGAATCCGACATTTCATACGCACCAACCTATATATATATATATATATATATATATATATATATATATATATATATATATATATATATATATATATATATATTAATTTGTTTTATTAATAAATATATTATTAATTAATTATTGATAAAACTATATATTTCTCCAGAAATAGTTATTTACAAGTAAATGTTTAGTTATTTGGCTCAGCGAAATATTCCGCATTCTCAGATTTTAGGCTTGAAAAACGTTCTTCCACGTTATTATCATTATTATTGCTCTGTACTTAAAAATTATCTGATGTTATTATCACGAATCTCATTGAAAGTTTAATAAGAGGGCGATGCTGATAGTTACGAATAATAATAATAATGTATATTAAAATATTTCCATTAATTAAAACTGTTATTATCAGACAAAAGTTTGAAATAACAGATATTAAAACTTCTATTATATTCTAGCGAAAAAATACTAGTTATTGAAAAAAATGCTATGTAAACATTTTTATATAAATCTGAAATACTTGTTGGAACGAAATTCTAATTGGATTATATTTACTTTGGTTGCACTCAAAGGACGGCTGCAATGGCAACTGAATGGTTAGTTCTGTGGCCTTCGGTTCAAAAGTTCCTGAGTTCGAATTTTATCCCGGACATGGACATTTGTAGTGATTCGAAATCAACTTCAAATTGTTGGTCCCACTTATAATTGTGAGCATAGGATAACTGTTGAGTGTTAAACCAAACATCTTAGTAGACAGCATAACAGTCAGTGACAGTTGTAAGGATTTTTGAACAGGAAAAGCTTTTTTAGAATGTGGACCATATTCACGTGTCGTAATGGTTGAAGCCTAAAAACTCCCAAGCACCCATCTCGACAGACATGCACGGAGTCCTCTCGTAATTCTACAACTGATGGGTTCAAACCTGGGATTTTATGTTTTGAAGAGCATTGTCCTACCATTGGCTATGGTTAACCTTAAATGGGAATTTTTGTTTAATTTTTATTCATATTTATGGATATTTAATTGATTATATACATACACAATAAATTTATACAAATGTGAATTTATCCAGTTATGATTTCGCTGATAAATAATATATTGTGTTAAATTTAAGGAACCTCATGTTTAGGATAAACTATTTATTTATTTATGTATTTATTTACTTCTAAAAATGTATCACAATTTAAGATTTTATTAACTAAAACAATAAATTATCATGTTTTAATTTTCTAATAAAAAAATTTAACAGAATTAAAAAAATAAAAGTAAAAATTGCAGAGATATATATACAGTAATAATAGTTGAACTGAATTACTTTTAGAACCCATTATTCCAGACTGATTGATCGTTTAAAAAATCGCATTACACCACTCAAACAACTGAAGCTAAGAATCTAGAAAATGAGGAGGGAAACTAACTTCTAAAATCGGACACACCAGGTACAATTTTCAGTTTGGATTTGTGGGAGGCTAAAAATAATTTAGCTCACACACAATACAGTTTAACTATTCAACTACTGCTTATTAGATACGGGTATCCCTTTAAATGCTTGTGAAGTTAAACTTGTAAGGATTGGCTACTTTCCAGAACGCTATTTTTCAACATTTATTGCTTTTGGTTTAAAAGTTGTACTTCACAAAATAAAACGAAAAATTATTTTAAGTTTTATAAGTTTACGAGTATTCTGTTCAGTCACATTGTGGTTGGAGCTCACCCCGATACAGTCGTTGGGCAGCGAACCTCTTCAGAGAGAAAGGTTCTGGGATCGATCCCAGCACTTCTATTGAACAAAGGGAGATAGGTGCTTCACTTCTGCCTTCTGCATGCACGTTTATCAAGTTAGGTGCTTGGAAATTTTTGTGATTTCTCTCTTTGCGATATGCCGAGCTGGTAGCCGAAAGATTAGTGTTCTTGCCTTCGGTTTAATAGCTTGTGGGTTCAAATCCCATCTTGGGTTTGGATGTTGGCAGATATTCGGTATTCACTTTAAATCATAAGTCTTTGTCTTATTAGTGCTTGTGTGTAAAAAAAAAAAAAAAAGACAACTGAGGGACTGACAAGCCAAACCTGGTGCTATAGGTAGAAAACTCACCTTAACTATATTTACTTCTAGTATATTAAAAATGTTTTACAACAGAGTCAGGTTATCAGACTGTCTCTTATTTGATGTCAAAAGATTAACGCATTTAAGTCCATACACAAAAGGAAATATTTCAAGAGAAATATTTTTTGTACCAGCTAATTCAAACAGTATACCTAAAAAATAAAAAATTGATATTTCTTTAAAAACTAAAATACTTAAAATTATTATTCTTCTCTAAGATTTTAGAATATAATAACCAACCTCTAACACTAAATATCAACTCTTTTTTTTATTACAAAAAAAGTGATGATATTTTTGTTGTCTTTTTTTGCACGTTTGTAACAAATAATATATTTCTAATGCATTTTGCTTTAAAAAATCAATACTATCCTTGAATTTAGGAATAAAATTACCTTTGAAATTAACGTTTGCAAAACGCATTATTAAGGAATGGTGATAAATATTTAATGAATTCTTACATAAAAAACTTTATTACACATAAATTTCTTCAAGAAAAAATTTTTTTTGCCAAGAAGAAAAGTTTTACTTTGTAAATTATTTTAATCTCGGAATATTTATACTATGGAAAATATTTAAGCTGATTTCATTATGGTTTCATAGTAATTTAATATTTTATGCTACAAAATTATGGCTTATTATTTAAATAAGTGTTGTATCTTTCAAATAAATAATTAAAAAATTGTAATTTAGTAAAAAACTATAAAATTGCTAAACTCTGAAATCGGGTACAGTTTTACTTCTTCGTAGCAACATTAGTTTGTGCTTTCACTGCAAAACAAGTTGTCTCCTATTGCACCTGCCATGGGTAACAAAATCGTTCTGGGGAGCCTCTTATCCCCTGAGCCCCGCAAGATTCTGATGATTCATTTGCTGAGGGGACATCCACACTCTATCAGCTGAGGAAACAACCCTTGAATATTCCCCGTCACCACCGAGATAACGTATTTTCTCGATGGTGACACCCGTCACCATCGAGAAAATACGTTATCTCGGTGGTGACGGCTGAAGAAGTCAACGTATGTTGATTGATTGTTTTGTGAGTTTGCTGATTTAAAATGTTTCCTGGATCATAACTCTTCTGTTTTTCGTCTATTATAACAAATTTTGTTATTATGCTTAAATGTTTTCAGAAAAATTGTCGATAAAAGCAAGAAAGCAGAAAAATTCTATAAATACAAGGAATCTCTAAATATATATTTGAAAATTTATATTTAAAGATTAATATTAAAGAATAGATTATATATTAAATTGATTTAGTATATTAAATAGATTATATCTTAAAGAATAGAATAAAAAACACATGTGGGATGGTTTATATTATTGAATGCCTAGAGCTTTGATTTGGGCGGTATCTGATAATACTTGAAAATTAATAAAAAATCCATGCAGCTCCTATACCATTGTCACATTTTTTTACTGTGCCATAATAATCTTTTAAATACATACCCATATATTTACTGTCTACAAAAAATGTTTCCATTCTTATACATTTACATCTCAAAATTTGACAGTGAAGAAATGGGAGATTCACAATGAAGTTAAACTGTACAAAATTCAATTTCTAAAAAATTAAGTAGCTCATAAAATTTAAAATATCGACGGATATTTTTCAAAATTAAATTAGAAACAATAAATATGTACTAAATAAGTAAGTCATTAACTTATTGGAAATTTTTTACGTTATAGTTATATATTTACAGTAAATACAAAAGTGAATAATTTCTATGTTATAGTTTTCTTTATTTTGAACGTAAAGCTATCAATTTATTAGTTCATTTGAGATATATTTTAAGAGAGAATATTTTTTCTGAGATATTTCAGACATTAATTAACTTTATGTCAACCTTATTTTTACAAATATTTAAATTGTGTAGAGGATAATTCAATTATAACCTTTGATTGGGTTTATCAGAGATTATCAACAAATTAACTATTTTACTTTTATAAGATAAGTTTCATAATATAAGTAAAATAACGCTTATTTTTAATAAGTGTTTTTAGGAAGCTAACACGAAGATTTCCTACATTTATTTGTGGCTTGAATTGTAAAAACTATTAATCAAATTTTAAAAAGTAGTAAATGGCATTACTACATTTAGAATTTATGTCATAGTGATTTATTTAGATAGAAATCATCTTTACTGTATGGTTTCATGTAATAGATATTGATTTATAAAAAATGGAAAATTGTTAATGTATAAGAATAAATACTTAAGTTGACAAAAATTCATACTGTCAAAAGAAAAATGTTTTCGAAAATTATTCAAACTATGATATTGAAGGGGGAAACATGAAAATAAGAAATTCTGGTAAAATGAGAATTCATACTGGAAAATGACAAAGGAAATTAATTTGATTTGGCTCTAGTATAATTAAAGTAACACTTCTTTAATAATTTTTTTAGACTAAAGTATTCAACTTAAAAGTACGATTATTTAATATTGTTAGTTTTCCAAGATAATTATTTTGACCGTTTAGTACAAAAATTATTCTGTGAGAGGAAATGCTTCGCTTCAGTATCCATCAGATCTCTAGATGTCTCAGCAAGTTCAAACTTGCTCATTATCTTCAATATATTTTTCCACATACTTTCTAGTATTTAATATACTAGATCTAAGATCTTCGCCATCAAGAAAGTAACTCAAATATCCTAAAGAATTCAATTATCATAAGTAACTCAAATGTCTTAAAGAATTTGAAGTCACCCAAGTAGAAAAATTTATACGAAATTGATTTGAGAGCAGAAAAGTCTTTGAATTATCAATAGAGATGAATACCAGTTACAAGTGAAATCATCGCTTTTACTATAGGTTTCAAAAAATCCTATTTTTCGTCCTAAAACATTATTTTCGCTGCTAGAATCAGAAATGATACTCAAAAAATTATTAAGATCAGCATAAATTAGATTAGAAAGAATAATATAATATCTAAGAGTGAGAATAAATGAACCAGCATTCAATAAACAATAAAGGTATGTGGGAATAATGTACTCCATTTTTTAAGGATAAAATACATCATGATCAGTATGCATGTAAGAAAGATATGTTTGAATAATGCCCTCTATTTTTTAAGGATAAAGTATGGCATGACCACTTTGCATATAATTACGATAGATATGTGGGAATAATGCATTTCATTTTTTAAGGATAAAATACATCATGATCAGTATGCATGCAAGAAAGATATGTTTGTATAATGCCCTCTATTTTTTAAGGATAAAGTATAGCATGACCACTTTGCATATAATTAAGAAAGATATGTGGGAATAATGCATTCCATTTTTTAAAGATAAAATATATCATGACCAGTTTGCACACAAGAAAGATATGTATGAATAATGTCTTCTGTTTCCTTAAAAAATGATGTAAATTTGAATTCTTAAAACATTATTTTTTCTGGATTCAAAACTTGTTAAAAAAGTATAGAATATATCATAACCAGTATTTGACATATTCCAAAATGCTTGAACTCATAGGCAAGTTCCACAAATTTTGAATAAATTACTGTATAAAGCGAATAAAGCTTTTTACCATTTTATTAATTCCTTTATATTTATTTAACAATTATGTTAATTCCTGATGACAAATTAACAAAAATTGTTTCAAATTTCTTGTTTTCTCAAGAGTTAGGCTGAACATTTGTTTTCCACTGTTGCATTTTGTTAATAGTTACAAGTTCTTTCTTTTTTTCTCTGCACACACACTCCACTCCCACACACACACTAGCAAATAGAAAACAATTCTAAAAAAAGGCCGCTGTAATCTGATTGTGAGGGTGTCCTTCTCATCATACGAAGGCTGTGAGTTCGATCCCTGCCCCAGCCGCAGATTCGTCGTGCTCACTAATGGCGGCTAGGACACGTAAAATATGTCAAGGACCCAGTTTCGGGGTCACGATGGGACGTCCACTGGGTGTTCTACTACATTATGTAGTTGGTTCAACACTTCATGGGCTCGAATCCCACCTTCGGCTTGGATGCTTTTAGTGGTTCGGAATCCACTTAGTGCTGAATGGTAACTATCATTTCCATCCTTTGTAGTGCTGAAAGGGGAAAATCTTAGTAGGCTAGTATTGGAACAAAAATTCTTAAAAAACGTTGTTTGCTTAATTTTAAACGTGTTTTTACTATCAACTTTGTTTTGAAATAGAAGTAAACATTAATTAAAATTATTAATATGAGGAACAAAATAAAATAATGAATAAATTTGCAAAAAACTACGCAGAAAAAAATAAAAGTCAAATAGCAACAAAAAAATTAATTTTCAAATATATGGAGCACACAAAAAATATCCCTAAATTTTATAACTTAATAATTAAAGTACAGTAATATAAAAGTAGTGAAATAACAATAATAACATAATTTGTGTGAATGAGAAATAAGTAATTTTTTGTAAAATTGTTATAACGACTATAACTATATTAAACCTAACCTTTTCAATAAAGTAAATTAAGCATGCCATTAGATGTACACTACATTTAAACTGGAATAATGTGTACGCTTTTAAGCAAAATACTCTGAATACAATGAAAAGTTATACCTAGAAAATAATAAAAAGTGCAATGAAATTAGAATAAATGATGTGATGTGTGTGCATAATTTTTCGATGTTATTTTTCATTGAAAGAATCTCGAGCAGAAAACATGTTATTTAAGTTCCTTCAGTGTCCAAGCGAACCCGCTCGTATTAGTGAAATCTACCCCCGCAGTTCTAAAAGTGATATCCCAAACTCCGATATCACAACAATTCATCAAATCTGGGGGTTGATCTTAAAGCATCGTAGTAGCCAGTAGCCTCCTGCAAAAGAATCCATATATCCGGGTAAAGTGCTGAAATATTAGGAAGACCCCTAGGGGGCGCGTAAGAATTTGGGGGTGACAGACATTATTAGTGGACATCTGAAAAGCTTGACACGAATCTGGGTGCAAAGTCTTTTCATTCTGCACAGAGTGCAACCTGAAGCCGGCTCCCCCCTATCATATCTTGGATTGTTTGGGGCGGATGTTTGCGCAAGTACACTGCTCGACTTCGCCAGGGTTCACGGGTGTCGTGGATCTGATCTAGCTGCCGCTGGATCTCTGAAGGTGTGGAAATAACAACTGAATTATTTTTCCGAGATAACTCGGGATATCTGGTTAATAAATACCAAATTTCTAGAAGTGTACTGTTGGAAATCTCTGAAGCAGTTGATGCTATTTATACAGAATCAAAACATTTAAATTTTTAGATTAAATATTGACTTTTTATGTTGTTAAAGAAATTTTTATCTAAAGTTTGTGACACCGCAGTGTTTATCCTATTGAAAAATCACGCAGTTTCACTAGCTAAATTGACAAGCTATACTTTTTTAATTTATAGTTTATAAGAATGTTTAGAGTTTCGAATATTAAGTAACAAAGTAAATAAGCTCGATAGTAATGGATTCTAAAGATGCGCAAATCACAAATTAAAGAAATAAGAAATTAAAAAAATTCTACATAAATTAAATGTAAACATTACATTATTTGTCTTCATGCTGCATTTTTTTTAGTTTTTAATTCTTTCTTCTCTTATTTATTTTTTCTCTTTTTTCTCTTATATTCATAATTTTTTTTTATAAAACCCCAATAGTTTTTATATGCTATCTTTTCATTTTATTTGCTTAATCAATGCTTAGGTAACAAGCAAGGCTTACCTCTATAAACTTCAACAAAATCCTTTAAAACACATAGTGACTAGTCTTATAAATTGAGGGTATCTTAAGGCATTTTAATATCCAAAGCATAAATTGTTTTCCCAAAGAACGTTTCATAGACAGTGGGTCGTATTCAAGAATCCCAAAGGGGAAAACTCTGAAGATCCCTAAGATTCCTCTACCAGATATCTATGTCGAAGACAAAATACAACGTCCCTCTCCCGTTAGTCAACATAGGCTGGGACTGAGCTTTCTTTCTGCTTGGAAGATCTATGAGACTACGTAGAAGACAGCCTAATAATCGAAGGTCGTTGTAAGGCATTTTAGTATCCTCCTCGTTAACTGCTGCCCGGGAAGATTTTTTATAGACAGTGGGCCGCATTCCCACGTCACAAGACAATAAACCTGTGAAATTCCGAAGCATCCACTCCAACACACTTGCATGTCGAGATTACTCTCTTACCATTAACCAAGGAAAATTCCAATCTCAGGTATTCTTGCACAAATTTTTAACGGACATTTTGAAAGCTAAGTCGTGTAATTAATTGAGTTGTTGTTGTCGTGTGCCAACCAGGCTGGCAATATGGGTTGCGCTGCTCCACTTTTCCAACTGAACGCTATTTTGGTGTGGAGTCCGACTTCCTCAGTACACACATGCCATAGGGACCCATTTATAGGGTAGGTAACCATTCACTCCACATTCATACAGGAAAGGACAAAGACAGGATAGATAGAGAGAGAAAGTACATCCATGCCCGAACCGGGATTCGAACCCAGGACCTCCCTATCCACAGTCAGACACGCTGACCAGTAGACAAGTTGGGCGGCAATTAATTGAGTAATTTTAGCAAATATATTTCCAAAATATCGCTTAAAATACTTTATATTAAGTTAA
Organism: Latrodectus hesperus; assembly: GCA_037975125.1. NCBI lineage: Eukaryota > Metazoa > Arthropoda > Arachnida > Araneae > Theridiidae > Latrodectus > Latrodectus hesperus. The sequence continues at coordinate 11,847,617 of CM075859.1, forward strand.
GAAAAAATACTTGAAGCCCTTATATTACTTCCTACTTGTTTATCTATAGCTGAAGAACAAATCAGAGCTTGCTTAAACTTTACAAAACACACTAAATTACCTTTTGCAACTTATAGCATATTCAGTAGATCCAGACTAGAAACAATCGTGTGATATTTTGTCACACCATTTGGTCTTATTTGATGAAAGAAAATGGTGACGTGATTTAGACATTTCTGAAGGCTTCTCTCGCTCCTATATTTTGCTATTTTTCTGCTATTCCCAAGAAATCAGACAGAATCTATGAAATCCTTTTTAGAATCTTAAAGAGGTTCATATTAGATTCATTTTGAAAGCTCTACATCAGCTTGTCCTACAAGTATCTTGGACCTTGCTCCACAAAACCCAACCAACCAATTCAAAGCTGTACCAGACAACGCTTTATTGTAGAGGTGTCTATTGTTGTAGCTTAAGGGCTGTTATGCTGATTACTTTGGTTTATTCTAATTTTAAGGCTATTTTATTTGTTCTATTTTTAAGGGCGTGTGTGTTTGTTTCTCGATATATTTTTGAATTGTTAGACTGTTTTTGAGTTGCTAGTATAGTTTTGAATTGCTTTGAATTGTGTATTTGTGGTGGTGGTGGTGGGACTAATCCCCATCTGGTCTAGTGGAACTAGACCAGATCCATGAGATCAAAGACAGCCAAAAAGTCCGAAAGCAAATGTGGACTTTTCACAGCCTCCTCACGAGAAAACCCCAAGCACTTCAAGATGTGTTGCGGTCAAAACGGTGCATTGTCGCACTTGGGGCATATTGGGTATTTTCTTTCACCGTCCTCAAAGATCATACACTTCAAGTGTGTATTTGTAGTTCACACTTCTAGTTCTTATTCCAATTTTGTCATGTACTAGTGGTGCAAAAAAAAAAAAAAAAACATTACGTTATTCTTTTTAGGTTTTCTACTTAAATGGCTTTTTTATTGTTTTTAAAATAATGAATTTAATATTTTTTTTAATTATTTTTACAAATAATCTGTGCTCAAATCTATTTATTTGCATTTTATCGCACTTATATTTTAACATTTAAAAAATATTATCTCTTTGCTTTAGTTTTCATGTTGTGAGAAACAACATGAAACGATTTGATGCCTGTTTGGCAGAATTTGCGCCAACCATCCTGGTTGACAGGATTTCCGAGAAAAACCTCGTTGTGTAAGCGTGACTGAATACTCCGCCCACTTCTGCTCTTTCTCAGTAAAACGCCTTTTCCACAGTGAGCGGCCAGAGCTTAGTAACCAAGGCAACGGGATGTTGCCAAACTCATCCTCTCGGCTATCTCCTCCTTCGACACGTGCGGCGGAAGAAAAATGGAGGAGCAGTAGATATAGAAATTTAAAAATTTTATATTTTATGAATTTTTTCTTAATGAAGTTTTTTTTATAGTTCTACACATACACACAGCCCACAGTGTGTGTCGTGTAATTTGGAATTTCATATTTATTTTTCTAATTTCTAAAATTATTTTCTTTATTTTCAGATGATATACGCTTTTTTTCTTCCACTTTCTATAATTGATTTTCGTAGCTTTTTTTTTATCAAAAGCGTCAGAACTCCATTTTTGCCAACTGGGGAAAAAACAGAGTATAAAAAATGAACGCAAACGAAAGAGGCATGAAAATAAGCTCGTGGTAAAGAGATTTTTCAAAATTTTAGTTAATAAATGGAAATTTAAATTATAATCACGCCTATAGGATTATATTAAGGACCAGCCATTTATTGGTAAAATCGTACGTCTTCGTAAATTAGAGGATTGTAACGATAAGGTTCCACTGTGTATAATTTTTCTGTTGGCAAAAAATCGTATTGTTTGGCCTCAGTTTTTCACCAGGTTAACAGGATTATACTCTATTACTCACAACAAACTATGGATAATTCAAATTTACTGTAAGCAATATTTTAAACATAAGAATAATATATAATTTAATAACATTTTCGAATTACATTTTTAATTTAATCAAGTGTGAAGATCTATAAGTGGAAATTCATAAATGTAAACTTTTTAAAATACTTAAGTTGAGATTTTAAAAGAATATAAAATCTTACTGTTTAAATAATTAATACTTCGTGTTTTTTTAAACTTTTCTTAAAGTAAAATGACATTGTTTTTGTATCAAATAGAATTGTTTTAAAACGTCATAATAATGTAAATAAAAATAAATTTTATTTTCATTTTATTTTGCTATCGCTTAATGTTATAACTATATTTCTATATAATTTTTTAAAATTGATGATCAAGTGCATTATTAGGCATTAAAATAAATATTGTTGAAATAAAACGAAATAACATTGCAATACGAATAAATATTTAAAGCTTTTTTCTTGTATTATTGAATATTTTGTTTATTTATATTCTGATTTATTACTGACAATTAAATTTTAGTCAACAAATGCATTTTACAACTCCAACAAAAGATGGCAGCACACGTTATTTAATAGAAATTTAGAAATGGACTCATGGCTAATTTTACTTGAAAAATTATTAAAAATATTTAATTAATAAGAGCTTTATTCTTTAATTCGCATTATAAGATATATATTAAAAAATTTAGAAATCATTGCTACAAAAGTTATGGAAGCTTTAATTTATTTTACGCGTTTTCTTAAATAAGAATCCATAATTGACTATTTATAACACCTAGGAACCAATTTTATTTCGAATTTTATTGATCGAGGAGATTTTTAATTTTATCTCCAGAGACCTCGCCATATTTCAATGATTATTTTAACGGTTCGCTTTTAAAGTTATAAGGAAACGAAATCTTTTTTATATTATTCCGCTTGTTTTATTTACTGAGGAGAGTCTAATATTTAAATAATTTCTATGCCTCTTATTTCATTTTTGGCTATCAATTTTATCTCGATTGTTTCATATAATTTCAATTCTACTTTAATGGCAACCACCTATCGAGTATGAATGTATAGCGTCCACTACTATAGCAACGATCTCTATAGCAACCACTATTATTAGCACAATCCGCATAATTTCGAAATCGCACTTGTTGATTTCTTTGTATTTTTCTCATTAGTTTAAAGCATGGGTTCCCAAGCTTTTTTTTTCTCATGGACCACTTTCAAAGTTTTACTATTTTTGGTAGAACCCCAACTGCTGCATTTCTACTGTATTCCTAAAACTCCTATAAAATATCGCCATTAATTGGAATTGTTACCTTAAAAATATCACCCTAAATTGGGAAGAAAATAAAAGTAGCGCATTTTCTTGTCCTATTTATTAAATTAATACTTATGGTTATATAAAATTATAAATATTTATTATTACAAACAATCAACAATGGACGAAAAATCAACAATGAACTCTGAAATGTAAATCAACTCTAAAAGTTAGTTATACTTTTAATGACGCGGCGCACGGGTGGTACTTTGCAAGTCTAGACATGTGGTGTACTTTTGTACTATTATGTATTGTTCTATTCAATTCTGTGTTTGGAACTGTATCTCGAATATTTTTGAGTACCTACCTAGTGAATGATGCTACCTGCCTGTTGATAGGTAAATATAAGCCAAAATTTTTGTTCTTTATTATGAAAAGCAGAAAATGTTTCGTGGACCCCCACTTTCAACTTGTGAACCCCCTTTTTTCTTTTCACATCTACGTGGACCCCCGTGTGGTCTCCTATGGACCCCTGGGGGTGCGCCTGGACCACGTTGGGAACCTATGGCTTAAAGCATTTAATACATTGGTTTATCCTAAAACAATTTAACATGCCATTCTTAGTAAAAATGGGTTGCTAATTGGAAAACAAATACTTTCACTAGAGAAATTTAATAAGCTTAGCTGTTAAAAATAACTTTTTTTTATCATAAAATGCTTTTTAATAGATGAAAGATGATGTTAAAAATATGATTAAAAGTAAGCTACTTTTGTTAATGATATGGTTAAAGCAAGTTTAACTATTTGTTGTAATGGAATTTGTATTAAGACTAATAAATTGAGAAAAAGGAGTAAAGCCAAAAACTTAGTTCCAAACAAATGCATTTGAACACAAAAGAAAAATGCAAATTTTTTTTTAAAAGTTGCAGCATTTAAACATCTGACTATTCAATACGATGGTACCAAGCTTTGAGATGTTATATAAGTGATATATTTTGTATTATTTATATATTGGGGCTTACCTGAAGGTAGGCTTGTGTTCTTTAGAGTCAAAGCTGCCTGCTTCTATTTAGGAACAATGGAAGGCAGGGGTTTCTCGAGGTTTACCGGTCAGGAGGGGGGAAACTTAAAAGGTCCTTAATTCCCTCTTTTGTAGTACCCGAGGTTTCAGAGATAATAGGGTCTATTATCTCTGAAAATACATCGAACATGGGGAAACTCGAGAGATTCTTACCCTACTCGTTGTTTTCATCCGCCGAATGGGGTAAAATGAGAGTGATGTTACTTTGTAGCTTAGCCGGTGCTTCATTAATGAAAATGCCTCTGATAGGCTGTTACTTTGAAATGCATCTTGGGTAATATTCCTGACCAATTTGTTTTTTAATGTTTCTGCTTGTCTCCCACTCCTACGTTTATTATGAAAAAGAAGTTTCATATTAAATATAATGAACGTATGAAAAATTAGGATGATTTTTATTAGTCATTGTTACAAAATCTGTATTATTATTATTAATGTATTTTTGGAATATTAGCGTATTACAAATGTAATCTTCTGGTATATCAGGACGCGAAAATACAATTCTTGTATCGTTTGCTTGAATAAAGAAAAATGTATTTAAATCAAGATTTTATTTTATTGAAAGCTGTCTGTGAAAAGAAGCATGTTAATTTAAAAAAATATAGTAAATAATTGTTTTTAAAATTTCTACTTATTTTCTTATGTAGAGGTCATTTCAAAATATAATTTAAATATTTTCACATGATTCCCTTAACATATATTTGCTAAACTACGAGCTGGTACTTTTAATTTATATTAGCAGTATTATAGTGATACTTTTAAGCAATGAAATATACTTTTCGGAGATTAAAATTTACAGTATTTCAACTGTAAATTTCAAATGTTACTTGTGTTTATAAATAATAGTCACCTACATTGTATGATTAAGTGAGGAAGTTAAAGATGGAAGGGAAATGAATTGTGTAAAATGCATTTGTGTGTTTTATTTATATTATACTGGTAAATGAAATGATAAATTATTTAGAAAATACTTGAAATTTATAATGTATTACAAAACAACGTAAAATTTTATAAAAGTTTTTGTAAAAAGTATTTAATATTTCAAAAAGAACAACTGCGGTCCCATAAATTGGAAATTTCAATTACTAAAACTTTATTAAATAATTATAAGTCTTCCTAAATATGAACCAAACAGTAAGTTTTCAAAAATGTCTTTACAAGATATTTTACAATATACATGATATGAAATTATATTATAATACATGATAAACAATTAAAATCATATATTATAATACATGATATATATATATATATATATATATATATATATATATATATATATATATATATATATACATGATATAAAATTATAATACATGATAAACAATATACATGATATAAAATTTTTAATAAAAAGTATTTAATATTTTAAGTAGAGATACTGCATCATAAAGTGAAAATTTAAATCACCAAAATAATGTTGAATAAATATAAGTCTTCATAAAAATAAACAAAGAAAGTCTTAAAAATGTCTTGCTGGCATTCTGTATAATTAAAGAAGCCTCATCGCTCTCCGGTTAGTAATCTAATGTTCTCTATAGAACGGAAATCTTGCCTACGCAGAAAATTAAATCGGTAGAAAATGTGTGGTTTAAAAGAATTTATTACACTACATTACAAACATAAGACTGACAATGAAATGGGTTTGTTAACAGATTTAATCTTTTCAATCACTGACTTCAAGAGAATTTTCCCAAAAAAATAACTGTCTATTCCATGTTCAATATTTAATTTTGTAAACATGAATAAAAATAGAATTTACAAGAAAAAAAATTTAGTAGAAGTTTTGGGAATAAAATGTTTGCATTTTGATTATATTTTAACATATAAGCATATTATGTTTGAATTTCAGTATGTTAAATAAAGAAGAACAAGAAGTGAAATGAAACAAGGAAATTATACGAAAAAATGCAATCAACTAAATATAAGTAACAAATTTAAATATAAAAAAGATTATAAATTTATATCAAATTAACTGATACAGTACATTTTTCAGTTTTTATTTTGAATATTATACTAAGAGAGAGTATAATTTTAAGAAATGGATTCTTCAGTGTAACTCAAATTATGGTTTAGATAAAACTGCTGCTTCATATCCGTCAAATTATTTAAATTTTTAAAAGGATATTTTAAAATCAAATAATAAAGTAAAAAATTAAAAAAGATTTGACAGCTACTACAACTTACATTATATATAAACATCAGAATATCGGAATCTCGACGTAATAAAGAACGAATTAAAGTTTTGTTTTAGCAATATATATATATATATATATATATATATATATATATATATATATATATATGCATATATATATATATATATATATATATATATATATATATATATATATATATATATATATATATATATATATATATATATATATATATATATATATATTCAGAAGCCCGGTGGCTTAGTGGCAGCGTTTCACGCTCCCATGACACAGGTCCCAGGTTCGGTCCTCGGGCTGGGCAAGGTTGAATCAACCTTTCATCCCTTCAGTGGGTCGATTAATTGAGTACCAAGCATGCTTGGGAACTAAACACTGGGGGCTGATCACCTAACTGGGACATGTGCTTCGCACCCCAGGGCCCTCGGTCATGAATCATGAAAACAGTTATGGGCACTGTAGGCCTTGGCCCACATGGGCTGTCGTGCCATGGAGTTTAGTTATGTATATATGTATTCCCCAATACACAAAACATTTTAAATTCCAATTTAACTGTTATATTAATAGCATGAAAGATTAGAAATTTATGTTAATTAAATTTAGAAATGGAATAGTATAAAAATTTCAATCCTTATTTACTAAGCAAAAACGCATAGTAATAACAGTAAAATAGTACTAAAGTGCACAAGTACTGTTTATTATCCAGTTTGATTTGTGTCAATTTGCCAGTCTCTTTTTGCATACAAAAGCTGATTTTGCAAGGAGGATAATTAAAAGTTTGTGCACTGGATGGATGATTTTACACTAAAATCTAAAATCATCCATCTGATGTGGGAATCAAATCTGCAAACCATCAGATTTAAGGCCCCAACAATAAGCCATTTAGCTGCCAGAGAAGCGTCACTTCACCCAAGAATCATCAGTCTACAGAAATCAATTAAAACAAAATAAATGCTAAAAAAACCTAAATATCAGATATTTATTTAATCTGTTCTTAATTTTGTTATTTTACTCAATAAATGAATTATTTAGACATATATCCATTAAAATCTATTAGAATTACATAGTTGAAGTATATAGCACATGTATTCATTAAAAAATAGAGCAATACATTATATATTTGATTGAAATCAATTTAATATTTATTTACTTAACAGATTAAAAAGAATATAAGTTCTTCAACGTAACATTGAATACAGATGTGTCATGAATTCATAAATAAATAAGACTGATATTTTAGGAGTTTATAAAATTTGCATCGATTTGTATGTGAATAAGTTTCTAAACTATATTTTTAAAAACTTTCCTGTGTGTTGTTAAAAAACATGGCTCAATGTATAGAAAGTTCAATATTAATAAATAATACAAATCACATTATTAGTTATACATTATCGATTCACAACGTAAATTTAAAGGCTTAGCATGGATAAGATTTTATAACCGAAAAAAAAAAAAAAAAAACATTGCGCCGTAACATCACACATTATCAAAAGAAAAAACAGAAGTAATTTCTAATTATAAAATATGTTAACTCATTTCATTTTAATACGTTATTTTAACTATCTCTCTCAATAGCAATTTTTTAAAATTTAGTGTGTAGTAATATTCAGTTTTGTGGGGCTTATTTCTTAAGCTCCAGATGTATGCTAGACCATGTCCAGGGGGTTTAGAATCTTTAAAAAGTCACAAGCAATGAGAGGCGAAGTCATAAGGTCTTCATACAAAAGTTGTATGCAGTAGAGGAGATATTCAGGGGAGGCCCGTGTAGAAATGTACTTGGTGTACTCAAGATTAGAGTTCGGTCCATCAATAAATTCAATAAAAAATATTCCTGACAAGTCATGAGTCATGAATATTTTAACACACATTTTAGATATGTACCAAATGATTTTGTGAATATTGACATTCTCCAAATTTCCCAATAACATCTAAGCTATCATCTCACATCACCTCACTTTATACAGCTATCTGTGTTTTCATCAAGTGGCTTTGGGTTGGATCCAAAAGAGTAGTGGTATCCATGCTGTGTACAGGTTAATATTTTGTTTTCATATCCTGCAGCTTTAAGTTCCAATCCTGGGAGAAATGCTCCAGTATCAATAAGCATTGTAGTTGTTTTAACAATATCTAAAAATTATCTGTATTTCCAAACTTATTCGAGCCATTATACTAATTTGTTATCAACATGGGTATAGGTTTAGGAAAAGAGCAATTCAGTTTGTTGTAGAATGGTATAATTTTACCTTAAAAATCTAAACCTGTGGAGCAATAGCCCATATGCCTAGGCTGTGAAGTATATATCCCGGTTAGTTGGTCAGCCTAACGCGAAAACCCCGTGTTTAGCTCCCAAGTAAGCTAGATGCTCAGTTTATCTACCCATTCAAGTGGTGAAAGGCTGGGTCAACCTTGCTCAACCCGTGGATCCAGCCTTGGACCTGTGACTTGGGATCGCGAAACGCTGCCACTAAGCCATCGGATTTCATCTTTTTACACACATAGGCCAATTTGATCACGATCTATTAAGTTTAAAATGGGTTTCGAATTACTATAAACATTCTTGCTCGAAACAAGTAATCAAATTAATTGAATGCCGAAGAAAAGAGAAAATCACTCAATTGCGAACCCAGTAAGATTTTAGTGATGAGCAAGAGGAAGTTTATCAATATTGAACAATCTTAAAATGTAACAATAGAGAGGAAGTTTCAATAGTGATCATAATAATATATGCATACATAAAGCATATATTGTTTAAGGTATAACATTTTCTATAGAAATTTTACTATTCACCACCAGTAAAAATTTTTTTAAAAAATAAATTTTAGCGCAAGTAAAATTAAATACTTTAATGCCTTTTTTACCCAACAGATCAACTTTTTCTATGTTTAGAATTTAAAGTCCAATATTTTATTTCATAATTATGAATCTGTTCCAGTGAGTATTTAGCTGTAAACACACTGACTTTAAATAAAAAAGGTGCAACAAAAAAAATGTAGATGGAGCTTAAGCTTATTAGTGGAAAGAAAAAAACCGTGAACACATACAATCCCGTCACAATATTAAATGAATTTCTTTCATGACCCCCATGAAAAATTTCATTAAAAGAATCCCCCCACCTCGAACATCTGTCAAGTACGTCTGGGGATGAAACCCCTTGCTTCAAATTAAATAACTAATTCTTGTGAAGTACTCAAGGATCGTTGTCATCGAAAATATACACGTCCTTTAAAATTTCTCCCCAATTCTTCATTTAATTATTCTCGATTTGGAAGTAATCATCGTGAAAAACTCATTTTGCCTCTATAGCACGATTTTAAATGGAAAATGAAAATTTTCTTCGGAGACCCACAATAAAGTAATTTAACGTGTTTGTAAAACGTCACTGATTGTGCTAGTGTCAATCAAACATTCTGTTACTGAACAAAAAAATATATTTCTCATATCATCGAAATCCAAAGTAATTTGTTCTATTTGTTATATATAGTTGTTGATGTAAGCAGAACTAAGTGATTATAAGAGATTTAAAATAAATACTGTTCAATTTGTAAAACGCCTGAATTCAAACTAAGAATTAAAAATATTATTTAATGATAGAAAAATTATATTCAAATTGATCCGGTACTAAACTAAAATTCGCACTTAAAATTATAGAACGGTTTTATAGAATAATAGTAGAATTTATTTAAGAGATAACGAATAAAACGATATCATGAGTTCATCACGAGCTAGTGGTAGAAAAGTACATTTTGGAGAGGGAGATTCTGTGTTCGGTCGCTTTTTCCTGTATGAACGTGTGTAAGGGTGGGTATTTGGGAATTTTCTGGACTTTATCCAGTGAGATATATGGACATGCTCCATTGTTCTTGAAAAGTCCATCCAAAACAAACCTCGGAGAATGAATAAATTATTTACAGATCTTTCATTTATTAGGCTCTGTCATTACTACCTTGTTAAATCATAAATCTAAAAATTTTGTTTATTTAGTGTGTGCAATTTTGTGTTGCAAGTTCGTGTCTCTGCTTTTATGTAGTTCCTACATGAAGATAAACACACACACACAATCGGGAATTTTATACAATTTAAATTACATTCCAAATTAGGACAAATACATTTTACACGAGAGTCGAATCTACGAACTTTTGAGCCAGAGATTTTAGTACTGACTATTCAAAAAATTTAATTCTAATTTGTGGTTAGATATTTTCTTGGAGTAATCATGCTCTGAGCTGAGAAAGGAGAAAGATACTTTTATTATGACTGCTAAAGCAGCTTTATGAAGATATCTTAGGCTAGATTGGAAATATATCTTTCTCTTACCTAGAAGTTAAAGGATTCATTGCTTGAATCCTCTGGAAATCATTGTTCTGTGAAAGCCGATGCAAATTAAACATGAATAGAAAGACATGACTTTCACGATGCATTGCAAATGTTCAAAAATGAAAGTGCCAGCTTGAGTATTGACCTCGTCATATGACTAAGACTCAAAATTATGCGTCACCTGTGCGTAGCACCTTTGATGGGCAAATATAAACAACTGGAAAAGTATTCCAACGAGTAAAAGTTTAATTTATATAGAGTATAAATTAACTTTCAGTGTTTCTCAATCTACATGATCTGATATTTTGTTTATATATTTATTTAGTTTTAAAGATTATAAGCAAAAGAGAAGAGAATACACTTAATCATATTTTTGTAAAATTTTTTACTATTTATTCATGGATGCACATAAACGGATCAATCAGATTTAACCATCTTTTCTGGGAAAATTATGTTATCATTAGTTCTCAGAATTTTCTTGTTACCCTACGTTTTCTTTGTGAACACAAAGGTTAGTTCAACCTGAACTTATAGTATAGATCGAATCTGCCATGAAGATTGCTGCCAAGGGAGAATCAATAAAATCATAAGAAAATAAATATTTAGAAATAACATTTTAGGTATAATTCTGAATAACTAGATTTCCGCGCTGAACTATTGAGTTGTTCGGAAAGCCATTTCGTTTTTCATAAAAATGAAAAACGAGCAGCAAATAAATATCGTATTGCATTGCACATTGTTCATTCTAGTCCAATAGCTTTTACCATCTTTCTGGTAGTAGCACGGTTCCACTGTCATAAAGTGGTTTGTTTTTACCAGCAAAAAGCTGATCCATGTAGGAAAAACGAAATTACTTTCCGAACAATCCAATAGAATTAAATTAAAACGTGTAATAAAAGACAGTCAAAATAAATCTTTTATAATCCATAATCCTTTATATTATCCACAGAGAAGAGAGAGAGAGAGAGAGAGAGAAACAGCTTTATAACAACATAGTTTTAATAAGCTAAACTATAAAACTTGTTACATTGTTTCGCAATAAGATACTATTTTGATTCGCCCATTTTAAATTTTAAAACTTTTTTATTCAAAAATACTATTAAGAAACTCCTTTTTATTCTTTGTTATTCCCAGACGACAATGTTTATCTATTAATTATCTGTTTCTTCAAAATATATTTTGTAATTTTTTTAAAACTTACACCTCCAAGTGCAATTAATTAACAAAAAAGTGCATATATTCTATAACTTTTTAATTAAAATCAAAATTTACTGTTCATTTATATATATTTATTATAAATACGCGTTCTTTTCACTCTCACACACAAAGTTAATTATCAAACTATTGGGTATCATTGAAATTATATTGTGCAGATAATGTGTGTGTGTTTTCTTTATTAAATTTTCCTTTTTCTTGTCAAATTTTATTTTAACCTGAACTTTTTCCAATTTTTTGCTTTTTTTTGAATTTTTTCAAAATTACTAGGGATAGTTTATGAGTGCAATGTTTATTCTATTGAAACTTTATGCAAATAAATTGAAATACCTTTTCTATTGTTTCTCGTTTCTCCAATTAAAAGAAGCTAGTTTTCATTCCCCTCCTTTTTTATTTAATTCTCCTTTTATTGAATTAAGTCCTTTTATTAAATTATTTATTGCCTTCTATTATATTCAATTCTTCTTTTATACACCTTTCAATTTTCCCATTTCACCTCATTTTGTTTTGATTTTTAGTGTTCTGTGTTCTAAATTAAAAACCTTTCTTTAAAAAAATTTTTTTTGACATGTGTTTTTTATAACAACATTTATTTATTTTGTTGAAAGCAAAATAAATAAATAAATATAAAAAATATTTACATTATTAAATGACATTGATTACTTACTTAAATTTTATCGTAGGTATATATTATAATAATCTTGTTTCACAAGTAATTATAATTTTCTGCAAATACAGTAATAAATGTTTAGTTCACATAAATGATAATGTTATGTATAGAATCCCAAACTTTTTTTAGAATTAAGATTTGTCCTCATTTTCATTATTTCATATTCCCCGATAAAATGTGATACTTAGTAAATATATATAGTAAATAATAAAATGTTATACTTAGTAAATATCAGTAAATATATTTAATAATTTCAGATTGCTAAATATGATGCATTATTTTCTTCTGTTGTTTCCTTCTAATGCATTAGTATATAAATAATACTTAACTACACAGTTACGATTATTTTGCAACAATTTCTTAATTTACATTGATATATAAAAGTATATGGCGACATCTTCAGCGAGAAGCCAAATGAAGCTTCATTCATTTAATGCTAATATTCATCGACATGAATGGATTAATTGTATTTGACAATATCTATGAAAAATAACTTACACAAAGCACTTTACTCTGAAACATTACAAAGTGCCATGTTTACTCTAGTACATAATTCACTATGTAACAAAAATAATAAATAAAAAAAACTCTTCTATCAATTTTGATTAATTGATTGATTTTGACCAACAAACTTAATCAATTTTGATTAAGTTTGTACAAAATAATTTGAAAGGCTTATTATACTTTTAAAGTTGAGTGTACATTGATGGCTGCTATTGTTTATTAAAATTCTATGTAAATAAAATGATTCAACAGTGGTTTAAAAAAAATCAAGCATAGCATACAAATGACACGGGGCATTAGTTTCATTTAAAAGAAGAAGTGTAAAACTTCGAACAGTTTTTTAGTATTTTAAATAAAAATTTTCTTTCGTGTGACTTTGAATTTAACTAAACATTTAACCAAATAAACTTTCTTTTTCTTAAGACCTCCTGCGAAATTCATATTTGATTTTATTCCATCTTGGTCAATTTGTATTTTTCATTCTTTGCGTTATAGATTAAAGAGCATAAAAAATGTCCTATTTACACATATTTTTCAACGGAGTTTTTAAAACCCTTCCTGTCACCTTCATCTTCTACCATCAAACGATTATTTTGTAGTTGTCCTCTAAGCTCTGACTCAATGCTCGGTAATTATCCTCTCAAATCTTTTCATCCCTCTCCTCTTTGAGGGGAAATTGGGACCATTATTTGAGTAATTCCCTTTGCATGTTTTTGTAATCCTCTTTTCGTGTTTAAGCAGCGCTACGAAAACAGTGTCTCTGGATTATTAGGCGGACAACTAATAACATGTCATTAAAATAACAAAAAAAAAACTGTAGAAATTGTAATTAAAATATTAACAATATTATTATTATTAAGAAATATATATGAAATAAATTTTTCTTTTGTATTAAATAAAGCAAATTAAAGTAAATTTTTCTAATCAAGAATTTGAGTGTTAAATAGAAATGTAAAGAAAATGGAAAATATCATTAAATTACAAAATATATAAGCACACAGAACAAAATTTTAATAAATAAAACTCCTGAATTCTATTACTTTGTCTGCATTTAAGTTGGTGTTTGATGTATTTTTAAAAGATGGGTAAATGAAAAATATATTAATAGTCATAAATAAATCAATATGAATAATTAGTTAACACTATCAAGCTTATCATTAACACTTATGTATTAGTTGTTTCCCTTTACTGTTAATTCTTAAACCTATAATAGACGCTTAATTTTAGAAAATTTTTTCGTATATAAATTGAATCATAATTATGCTGAAAAACTAATGATATCTCTATTGTAAAATGTTGTACATACATTTTCGTAGATTTATAAGTAAAAATTCACCAATTTATTTGATTGCGAAATATTTAAAAATGTAGAATTCAACGCGTTTAAATATTTAATTATTTAAAAAAATTAACAGTTTTATTTATTAAACTTTTAAGCTAAGGAATACATTATCATATTTCTAAAATATGAACTTTAGAAAGTTAATGCGTCCAAAAAAAACTGGACAGTTGTTAATTGATGATAAAATATGATTCAGCGAATTATGCAAATGATCCAACGCATTGCATCAACGAGTTTTGCAGTGGCATACGAAGTGCGTAGAAAAGGGAATTTGTATAAATTTAAAAGACCTTTCTGCACTCAGAGAGGAACATAAGTAAATGGGTAATTAGATGTACAATAAAAGTCAATAATGACTATGATATAGACAGTAAGCGATTTATCGTCATACCTGGCGGCGTTAAGAGTTATTTCAAGATGTTGGGAGTCTATTGTATTGGCCCAACCGGGTCTGTTCTTCAAATGCTGAACAATGAAAACTCTCCAGCGTTATATATATATATATATATATATATATATATATATATATATATATATATATATATATATATATATATATATATATATATATATATATATATATATATATACATATATATTGAAAAGATGATAGAAAAACAAATTCTAATATTTTTAATCAATATTCATCATTAACGTAATGAGGAAGCAAAGGTCTATGCATTTTAATACATAACAAATGTGTCACTTGCCTGTTACAGAGCATCTTTAAATCTATCAGCACATTTAATTAAAAAATTTAAATGCTTTTGATCAGAGAATTTATTTTGATTTAAAAGAGGAATTTATTTTGAAATAAAAATACGAAATATATTTAAGAGAAAAAAATATATTCTTTGCTAATTAGAGCTAATTCAAATTTGTTTTTATAGCATCACTTATCTTTTTACACTGGGTTAAAAATACAATTAATTAGCTATAAGAATTATTTGTTAACTTGCTAGAAAATTAACTTATTGTTTTCATGTCTTAATTTTATTTTATAATTTAAAATTTTCAGTGTTTTTTTCTACACTTTTCAAATTAAAATTAATTTATAGACTAAGGTATCTCGTTCCCTAAAAAATAATTTAATGAATTAAGAAAAACTTTTATTTTAAAATTAGAACTAATTTCAAATAAAAATTTTTTTAATAATAAATTACAGTTGCTTAAAATTTATTTGAAAAAATAAAAATTTCTATACATTATAGTTTCTGTTTAATGGTCTGAAGAGTTTGAGACGCCCAATGTAAAAAGGGGTAAGGCTTGATTTTTTCTTTTCTACATTTATTTAAAAGGTTATGCTCGGTTGATGTAAAGTTCCTGTGTTTGTGTATTGCAAACCAAATTCATTAATTTCGTAAGCTTTGAACAAATATATGGTGCTCTTATTTCCACAAGCACGTTCATTAGAGCAAATAAATGGGAGTCTTGTGCCTTAAAATACGTGAACACCATCCACATTGGTTGTGAAGCAGTTTTTTGGAGATAAAATATTTTATTTTTTGTCTCACCATGATCTGGTGGTAAGACAGCGCACACCTCATCGCTGTAGAAGGTACCAGGTTTGATTCCAGCAATTTTTCACAATGAGAAAGGCATTTTACGTTTCTTTTTTCTGCCTGTGAGCTACTGGGGTAGATACTCATGAATTTTCCGGAATGCAATAGCCTAACTCTTTAAGGATGGTATGAGTAATCTTTGAAAAGTCTTCCTGTCTACCTTTCATTGTTTTCCTGAAGGACTTTTCATAGAAAGGACATTACATCATATTCACGTCAATGACTTTTACTATTTACTGTATTTTAAGTTCCTGAAAGAGTTGGCATACATTTTTACGTCATGTTCACACATCACAAGGGGAAAATCCGGAAAATTCTCACTAAGTCAAAAGCCAAAATGCAAAATCCATTTTCTGTTAATCAAAATGGGCTGGATTCAAATCTGTGACCTTGAACTCCAAATAGCATGTTCTAATCACTAGATTATAGTGAGTCTACTTAAAAATATTAGATTAAATTGTCTTATTGCTTCCGTTATAGATCCTATTTATTTTGTTCCTGTTAGATAATGTTTTTTAATGAATGATTCACTTTTCTTTTTTAAACTTTCTTGTTTCTTTTGATTATTATTAAAATTGTATCTTTCGTACCTCTCAGATATTTCTCATAAATTAACAGGATCGAACTTGGGACATTTCCCATCGAAGATCATTGTCCAAGAGTACAAGCATACTTGGGAGAGATATCGAAATGGTGATATAAAAGTTCAGATCATCAAATATTGATCAGTTCGAGGTTTACATTTAATATTTAGTTTGTGATGGCTCATTCCGATGATGTTGATCTGGTTTTCAGTTTGACAGTTCGTGGGTTTGACTCTCATCTAATGCGTAAATGTTTATAATGTTTTGGAATCTAAATTAAATAGAAGACTCTAGTTGAAGTAGACATCTTGAACAGAATCGTACATCCCAGTGATGAACCTAAATAAACTAATCCACCGAAAAGTATTGATATTTTTCCGGGTTTCCTTCCTTGGGATATAGGAAGAAGGTCACTTTCTTAAATGGTTCATTCGTCTAGTAGACATTTGAGAAAATAAACATAAAATGAATATGCATTAAACGTGTTACAGCGTATGGAAGACGAAAAAAAATCAGCATTATCAATGGCAAAATATTTTAAAAGAGCAATTGTTCTAAATGTGATCAAGTCTAAGGTAACATAACTCTCGCAAAATGTTAGTTCCAATAGTTTTTATAAAAGTAGTCAATGCAGAATTTTTTATTGTATTAAATATAATAAATACTTAAATTAATTAAGAAGTAAGTAACTCATTTCTGTTTTGCGTATTTTAGTTACATTAAAATTCATTCTCTTGTTTAGGAAATTTAATTTTCCGAAATCAATTAAACTATTAATTTTAGTGAACTTGTATGGTCAGGGAAAGTATTAAATACAATATAATTCGCGGTCAAATTATTAATTCCTTTTCCTATATAGTGTAGCATTTTTCGTGTTTTAGAAGTAAGAAAAATTCTTTTATTTGAAGAAAATATATGTGCACAAAAAGGGGAAATGTAATAAATTACAGGTGAAAAGAAAAAAAAAACTGCAGTATATGTTCTTATTTTACATTAAATAAACATGTTAAAAGAGTTACGGAAATATTACTTTAAAATATATTTAAGCTGGTTTTAGTAATATTACTCTCGTTTTTTGTTTCCAGTTAAAATTAGACAATGCATAATATACGTTCTAATAGTTGAATGTCGTTGTAAATCTTCTTTAAGCATGATCTGCATACCTAATTTTTGAAAGACGTTTCATAGAAAATGGGTGGTATTCACGCGTTGCAAAGGAAGAAACTTGGAATTCTCCCAAGTACTCATACCGACCAACATGTAAAAGACTGAAAGCTCAATATTCATTACCCTTTGTTCAACATGACTGGGATTGAAACCGAGGCATTCTCTCTGTAGAACGTTACATGCTACAGATCACGGTGAACCCATTTTCAATGAAATTAGTTTCATCTGCACGTAGTATATAAGCCCGGTGGCTTAGAGGTAGCGTTTCACGCTCCCAAGGCACAGGTTCGATTCTCGAGCTGGGCAAGGTCAATTCAGTCTTTCAAAGTGGGTCGATAAACTGAGTACCAAGCATGCTTGGGAACTAAACACTGAGAGTTCCACGTTAGGCTGACCTCCTAATCGGGACATATGCTTCGCACCCAGGGCCTCACGGTCAGGAAAACAGAGATAGGCACTGTAGGCTTTGTCCCATATGGGCTGTCGTGCCACAGAGTTTAGTTTAGTATACTGAAACACGCTATAGACATTTGATGCTGTGTTATAGATAATTTAATAGTACACTCAACAGGCACATATATTGAGCCCTTTCCAGATAGACAATTGCTTCAATTGAAATTAATAAACAACTAAGAAATTCAAGTTTATAAATGAGATTAGGAAAACAAGAAATGTAATGAGAGAAAGAGGGAGAGTGAGAGAGAGAAGCCGCGTAGAAGGTTCACGAATAAACACAACATACAAAATATAAATATCAAAATACTTAACAGGAAAAAAAACTGAGGAATAAAAAATACATATCTGGAATTAATAAAGATAAATATATATATAGGGGAACCAAAACAAAAGCGCTTCAACTTGGGAAGGAGCAACTTCCTCCCATCCGGAGAGGAGCTGGAATGGAGGCGTGGCTAAAAGGAGAAGCGTGTGACGTCATTATAGCTGCGGAAAAACAAGAATTAAGACGCAGAAGCACTCAGGAGAATCAAAAATGTTTCTCCAGGTAAGTAAACATTTCAAAGAAGGAGTGTTGCTGAAAAATTAGGAATGCAGTTAGAATAATTGGAAGGGTTACCAAATGGAGATTAGATCAACTGAAGATTAATAAAAAGCACAAAATGTTTTCACGTTTTTTAGAGCACTCCTGAAGGATTCGAGAAGATTTTTCATGTAAATAATCAATAATATAAAAAAATTTTTATTGAAAAAGCTCAGATAACTCCCACCTACGAATAATTTCAAATATTTTTGAAGAGAATTGAAATTTAACATCAATCTTTTTGACTTCATATTGTTTAGGCTTGGACCTAATACACAGTAGCCTAGTACAGACCTTTTTCACAGAAAACGATTTTATTATCGTAACTATTGCCGTATTTGACTTTACTTACAGGAAAGCCTAGCAGATAGCCTAGCCGTAAGCTACTGCCCACTCTATTGTCTTCTGAAAAGACTTTTCATGAACAGTGGGGGATATTCACGTGTTACATGGGGGAAAAATCCGGAAAATCATTGAGCACCCACCCAGAAAAATGTGCATCAGAAACGATGTTCCGTTATTTAATAATGGTTGGGATTGAACTCTAAACATTCTGTTTCGAAAAACGTAGCTCTATCATAAGATCATGGCGAATGCTTTGGCATTACTTGAATAAAAGCGATCGAGACAGATAACTCCGCTTAGGAATTACTGTACTTCAACAGAGTGAAAAATTGGTGAACCAAATACATAGTGCAATGAAATAGCAGTTGGAGAATGAAAAATCTGTATTTTGATTTTCGCTTTTCGTTTTTTCATGTCGCTATATTTGAAAAATGAAATATTTCACCTATCTTTAATCAGGCATGATAGAAATTAAAATACTTACGAATAATGAATATTATTGAAGTAAAATAAAATACACACATTTGTGTGCGCTTACAGAAATTGAATCAAGCCAATAAAACATATTTTAAGGTTTATTACTTCAGAACTATCAATCTATTTATTAAATAATGAAAACGTATTGGAAGAAAAAAATGTTTTGGTATTTTTACATAAACCTTATTTCGCTTCAAGGTTATTTTTCAAAATATAATTTTCTTAATTGAAAAAAAGTTTGTTGATTCTTACTTTAGAAAATCATAATCAAATCGAACATTTTAAAAGGATTCTATTTAGAAATTGATCTCATGTGTGTAAAAGTGAAAAATCACGAATTAAGGGGAATTTTTTCTCTTGCAACTTTTGGTGGATTTGCTTACAGCTGTTTTCTTTACTACTTCTGCAAACTTCCCTGTTTTCACTCTTCTAAACTGTCATTTTCCCCCCATCTCGTTTGTTGAGCCGCAGTTTAGAGAGGGGGAAGTTGTCAATACCTCCCCGAAACATTTGAGAAGAGAAGTGGAGGGTGATACTGACACTATAAATCTATTTCTTTTCTCCAAGAAAAGAATAAGTGATTAAAAAGAACGATTTTAGATCTAGATTTCGTAAGGAAACAAATTTCTTGATGACTAAAATATAAATTCCTTCAAAAAAAGTTTTTATGAAATCTATTATGCACACTAGAGCAAATAGTGTGCTGTAAGTTCATGCGTACTTATTCGGGGTCATTCAAATATTACGTTAGCATATTTTCAGCTCTTTCCTACGCTTGTTATAAAACAAAAGCAAATGTCTGGTTCTTATGTAAAAATAACAATAGATTTCTGTTCATCCCCATAATTTTTTTGATTTCATGAATAAAATATTAAATTTATAAGCAGTATATTACTTAAAATAAAAATATAAATGATGGTGAATTTTTGTTTTCTTAAAAGTGTAGCCCAACTTTTGCAGAAGTATTTCTTAAAAATTAAAAATTTTTATTTCATATTTTTTGTATGAAATTAACGATTATTTAAAAACAGTCATTGGTAATTGATAATGTTCGCTTAAGAATACGTGTTGCACAAAGATTACACAAATAACAATGGTTACATTATCAAGGGAATCCATATTAACTGAATTTAAGTTAAATGTTTTAATTAAGTAAAAATATTAATTTTATTTAAATATATTATGCAAAAATTTTTCTTAAAAAACAAAATCGTTATATTTTAATCATGATTAAGAAAACTCTTTAAAATAAAACTGATTTTATAGCCTTTTTTCATGCACTGATGATTTAAAGAAATTAAAAGAGTTATTATATTCGAATAATTATTTTAACTGCCTAAAGCAAAAAAAGAAGTGAATTTTACTTTTGCATCTTACATGACAAAAAAGCCAGTCAAAATAAGCTCAGACAAACGGTGTTAAACTGAATAAAGGCTTGAAAGTAGTGCATAACAGCCGGTACTCAAAATATCATTATGCAAACGTCAGTTGAAAGGCTGTTTCCTTTAAGACTAAAAAATGTGTGTGAGTGAATTTTTTTTAAAAATATCTCATTAAAAATATAGTTATCAATATTGGTTTTAATTAATTTTAATTCCTTAGGATATACATTATTGTAAATTTTATCGAATTCCAGGCAATTAAAAACTATTAAATCGTCAATATATCTATAAGCAAAAGGCATTTGTATAATAAATGATTTTTCATAGTAGTTTAAAAATAAATTTGCCAATATACTTGAAAATTTGGAACCCTGGGGAATGCCTTTAACTTGTAAATAAATATTTTCTCCATAAGAAATAAGTATATTGATAACTTAAAAACTGAATTTCTAGATATTTCAATTACTATAAAAGAAAACTACACATTTACTGACATATATGATAAAACTAATAAGTTTAATTTCAAAGTTAATAAGATGATTTTCTGGAATTCAAACATTTCAATTAAAATTTATAAAAATATTATTTTTAATCAACTTAATAGAATATATAATATATGTAATAATTTAAATAATATTAATAAACAAAAAAACAGACTAGAAAATATTTTAACTCATAATGACATTCCAACTAAATTTATTAAACACTATTTGGCTAGTAGAGCATTGCTTATAAGAGTGAAGTAAGGCGTAGTTTTATACTACAGGAGGGTCACCCAAGGCTTGAAGGTCTTATAAGAAGCTTGAAATGCCGATAGTGTTTACACTTAGTCACTAATTTATGTATTTGGTGAGGTTCTTGCAGATTTGGATATGTAATTAGATATGATTTAAATCTAATGATTATTATATATTGAGTGTATTTTGGCAACATTGGATTTTGACTTACATATTTTAGATTAAATTCTACTTACATATTTTGGATTAAATTCTTCTTCTTTTATTCTTGTTTGATGCTTTGGTTTGAATTTTTGGTATGGCTTTGGGGTGTAATGGCTTTTTTAAGACTATGTCTTGGGCCATTGCAGAAAAGCCATAATTGTGCCAATGTGGTCAACACCCCCTGATGAAGCTGGCCATGTTGGTACTTTATTCCATTTATATCTATCTTTCTTTCAAGTATTTTCAATGTAATTCTTTTCATTGTATTCTTTTCAATATATTATTTTCCATTTAATATTTCAATATATTGTTTTCCATTTAATATTTCAATGCTTTAATATTTCAATATATTGTCTTCCATTTAATATTCTACTTTTGGCATTTAATTTTTCAATGTACTATTTTCCATTTGGCTTTTTTCATTGTATTTTGTTTCATTATATTCATTGCATTTTATAAATTATACTATTAACTATATCTTAGTAATATTATTCCAGCTGCTTTTGCGCTAAATATATTGCTGAACTTAAAACTTAAAATTTTATATATTCTTGTGCTTTTGGTTATATATCTAACTTTGCATTTATATATATATATATATATATATATATATATATATATATATATATATATATATATATATATATATATATATATATATATATATATATATATATATATATATATATATTATGTATGTATGTATGTATGTATGTATGTATAAGAGTGTTCTAGTAAAGAATAGAGAAGAGGCATTGAGTCCTGTAATAGCTCTTTCCTTATGTTGTTGTTTCTAATACCAGATGATATAGCTAAGCTACACCATCTCCATAAATTTTAAAATATCCAGCCAGGAGGTCCAAAAATAAAATCGGACCCTTTAAAATCTCAAAAACTGCTCTCTCTTTTTATATATGGTTTCTTTCGTTTGTCATTCTATGATCACTTTATGAACTAATTTGAAAAATTCTACAGTTTATAGTGGATTCCAAGCCATTAATGATATCCATGCTTTAGGTGAGTATCGATCCCATAATCTGTTGAGCTAAAGCCCAGACCGCTAAACAGCTGCCAGCTGCCTCCCTCCTTATAATCCCTTTTGATGTACAGAGGAGGGATTCACAAGAACGCTTTTATTTAAAAGCTTTCTTTTTGCAATAAATTAAAAGAAATTTTCCTAAATGAAAAACCTTTTATGTAAGAGTTTAAGGATTGAATTCAAAGATTTGAACAGAATATGAAAAACTGGAATATAGAATTACAAACTTTAAAATAACTATCAGAGAGAGAGAGAGAGAGAGACAAAGAGAGAGACAGAGAGAGAGAGTGAAAGAGAGAGAGATAGATAGAAAGAGAGAGAGAAAGAGAAAGAGAGAGAGAAAGAGAGAGACAGAGAGAGAGAGAGTGAGAAAGAGATAGAAAGAGAGAGAGATCTCCATTATTTTTATCCAATTTTTCTTGAATCAAAAATGTTCATGTAAACATGTAAACACAAATCATTGCTTGATTGAAATGCTGCAATTTAAAAGAGTGAAATAATGACTTGTTCTCTTAATTTCTATCAGATAATAAGGAAAAAATGTTAAATCTATGTTAATAGGACTTAGAAGTCTAAAAGTTTTCATTAACTAAAGTATACGAAAGAAGAAACAAAATAAGCTTTGTATACTGGAATCAAATAACAGGGAACAACTGAGGAATAGTTTTAGTACGTAGGGATGAGAAATTTGAATACAAATAAATAATTTCTTATACCTTTCTAAAAAGGAATTTATTTTCAAAAGTAATACAACATCCTAAGCTCTTTCCTGTTTACTTTTTCTGCTACACTTTAATTTTTGTCTTCACCCAATACTTAATCCTTTTTGGACGCCCTTTTAAACTGTTTTCATCTCTCCATCTTTTGATTCTGCGCTTATTTAGAGGATTTGTAAATTGATGTTTTAAAATTTCACAACATCTTTGGAAACAATTGCTTCTAAAAGTGTGTCTTCAGTAGTGACTGGGAATAAAGATTAAAAGAAAATTTGATAAATATACTCTCTGAGTATATAGGTGTAAAATGTTTCTAGAAGTAATTGTTGTAGTGATCTCCTAACGGATAGAATGCATGTCATCATAGTGAGTGCAAAATTTATAGCCTCCGAGTCAACTAGACTTCTGGTTTGGCATTTTCTCCCTCAATAGTCAGCATACGAGGGCTAACTAGATTAGATACACATTTTAAAGTGGATTCTGAACCACTAGAAACATCCAAGCTTGAGGTGGGAATCGAACTCTCGTCCTTTGGAAGTGAAAACCAAAGAACTAACGATTTAACTGTCCACTAGATTTTTGGTTGAGGAAGTTAAGGGAGTAAGATTTTTTCAAGGCTATTTTGTAGCATGTGTGGGTGTTACCTATGACTAGGCAGCGTATTATCATGACTTATGCTTAATAGTTTCCCATAAATTATTCATAAAGATTCGAATGTAATTAGAAGACAATAGAAAAAGACTGTAGTATGCTAGATAGAATATTGCGCTTGAAAGCTAGGAAGTAAAGCTATATTATAAAATTTTTAATTTTAATACAAAAGCAAAAATACTATTTTATTATGAATATAAAAAAACTTTTGAAAGTACACAATTCTATTACAAAATTCTTGTCAATAAAGAGAAATCTTGAAAGGAAGATGAAAGGGTGGCAAAGGCAAAAGAGCATTAAAATCTTACTTGTAGTTAGATTTACGTTCATTTTTATCGTGTACATTATATCCAATATGGCATTTGAAATAAAAGTTGTTTGATAAGTTTACAGACAGCCTTTTTATGGGCGTATTGAAAATACTTAATTTTTAATTATTTATAAGATTACTGCAAATTATAGAGTTTCGCTGTAGGGGTTAAGTTATAAGTTTTGAGTTTTACGTAGAGTGTGGAATGGTAACTGAAAATAAAGATTTTTTTTAACGTAACTCTCTATTACACCCTTTCAAGAAACGTCCTTTTAGAACTTTTACATCACTTGGTGTTTTAGTCTATTATATCCTCTTTATTTTTTCCTGTATCATACGTAAGCACAACAAGAATTTTTGCTTCCTAAATGAGTACACCATAAAGGCCCATTCCTATAAGATTTTTACGAAATACTTCAAAAAACCTTTTTAATAATTATATTATTATAACTGTGTAAAATCTTTTTTCAATAGCTGTTTATTGAGAGATGAATCATTGCATAAAGATAACTAAAAAGGTATGGAAGAAATAAACTTGCTTATATATATATATATATATATATATATATATATATATATATATATATATATATATATATATATATATATATATATATATATATATATATATATATATATATATATATA
Source organism: Latrodectus hesperus (assembly GCA_037975125.1). Classification (NCBI taxonomy): domain Eukaryota; kingdom Metazoa; phylum Arthropoda; class Arachnida; order Araneae; family Theridiidae; genus Latrodectus; species Latrodectus hesperus. The sequence continues at coordinate 11,872,927 of CM075859.1, forward strand.
TATATATATATATATATGTATATACATATATATATATGTATATATATATGTACATACACATATAATATATATATATATACACATGTATATATATATATATTTGTGTATATATATATATATATATATATATATATATATATATATATATATATATATATATATATATATATATATATATATATATATATATATATATATATATATATATATACATGTGTATATATATATATATATATTATATGTGTATGTACATATATATATACATATATATATATATATATATATATATATATATATATATATATATATATATATACATATATATATATGTATATACATATATATATATATATATACATATATATATATATATATATATATATATATATATATATATATATATATATATATATATATATATATATATATATATATATATATATATATATATATATATATATATATATATATATATATATATATATATATATATATATATATATATATATATATATATATATATATATATATATATATATATATATATATATATATATATATATATATATATATATATATATATATATATATATATATATATATATGTATCTATACAATATATATCTATCAAATATATATCTATACATAACATTTAATTTCATTTATAATACAAAAACTTTCAAAGCTTATCTTGTTTTTCTTATTTTCTTTCCTTTTTTCGATACGTTTTTAAAGTTGTTTTTGGAAAAAAACTATTGGAGAATTACATTAAAGTTATTATCTATTTTTGAATTTCCTGAAAATTCATAAATAAAAACTTTTCAAGTTATTGATTTTATCCCTATAAGAAAGGGCATCTAAAATTCTTCTTCTCTTTTTCAAGGAATGATTATTCTTTTGTGAATTGTATTGGATTACACTTCAAATATATATAAAAATGCATTTATATATATAGTTCAATCTCGATTATATTTTTATCTCCACATATAATTTCAAAATAAATGCCTCTTAGTGATTTCATAAGAAGAATATTTATTTGAATACGTAAGAGAAGAAAAAAATATTAGCCTAAAAAAATAGGCGATGCCAAATGACTTGAGTACTTTCATGCATATTATAATTATAAAAATTTAGATTTATTATGAAGTTTCATAGATATTTTTGAAAAATAAAAAAGATTTGTTGATTCTGATTCTTTGTTGAAAATTATATTTTGTAAATAAACAAAACAGCTTAAATGAGAAAAGAATTTCATTAAATAATTCATGAAGTTTGTCTAATCTATTCATTTTCTATACTTCAATAATAGTTTCTGGTGGTATAAGACATTTTTTAAAATATTTTTGGTGAAATAACTTGCGTATATATATATATATATATATATATATATATATATATATATATATATATATATATATATATATATATATATATATATATCATGAAGAACAGTAAAACAAGTACGACAAAATTTGGAAAACCAATGAAAATCACTTTGTAAAATCAATAGAACAAAATTATACAATACAAAGAATAGGAGAATAGCATAAGGATCACGTCATTGTCAGGAGGCAGATGATCAGCTATGCAAATTAAGCACTCTTTTCTGAGATGCACCAAGGACCTATGTCTAAAAATTTCATGCAATTCCCTCGAAGAGATTTGGTATTTAAGGAAAGAAACACAAAACTATTTATATTAAAAATTAAAGTAAAAATTGTGGCAAAACAGTTAACACACGAATCTATAGTAGAAGGAAGAAAAAATACATTAAAAAATATCAGTACAAGCAAATCAAAACCTATAAATTAAACTGGGATAAAGATATGGTTGCCAAATATAATTAGAAAAATCATGAGTTAAATTCAAGAAGTATATTCAAAATTAAAGCATATTTAAAACAATTTAAAAGAAGTACGTGTTTTTGGAATTCATGTAAGAGCTTCAATGCTTGGGTGGCCCCTCTATATGTAGTTGTAAAAACTATGCATTACTTCAAATTTTCATGTGATTCCTTATTTCCTACACATTTTAAAACAAAATTGACAGAAATATCATTGCCTTTAGATGATTAATTAATCGTATCATTTGATTTCTTGCGAATTTTATTGCAAATTAAGTAAAATTTTTATTATTAGTAAAATTAAGTAAAATTTTATGCATAAACAGACCATAATTATTTTATTTAATAAATGATGGAATTAATTAATTTTATTTCTTTTCATTTTAATTTTTTGTGAACATTTATTCTTGCTATTAAATGCCGATAAAAAAGGGAACAAATGAAGTTTTCTCAAAAAGTACATTTAAGATCAACTGAAATTTAAAAAATTTTGCCATAAATAATAAAATGTGTGCAATCTATTCAAAATAAATAAAAAATAATAAATAAATGCACTTAGAGAAAGTGAAAACAGCAATGAAATTTTATAGTATATAGTTGTGATTCGTAACTTGTGTAAATGTTTATCATTTTGTCTACAATGATTAGTAGAGACATATACTACAAGCCATTCTAATATGTCCTATGTGATCTTAAAACGTGCTGTGGGCATAGGATACGAGTTCAAAAAAGATCTTATTATAGGCTTAAGAGAAATAGGTTATTCGAACAAATTTGTTAGCCAGGATGTCAACTGAGTTGTCACGGTAACACTAGATCAAACAAAGCATCCACCACCGGGCATCGCACCACAGGTGGTTCTGGACACCCTCTTATGATAGTTACGTAAACATTGTCTTCTCTATCATCAACTCTAAATCATTTGACAGTTAGCATAAATCCAATGATCTTAAATCATACTGTCCGTTATCGATTTGGTGACAATGGGGACAGATCTCGTCTTCAGTGACAGGTTCGAACTAATCTCTTCACTTAAGCAAAGGCGTTTCAATCTGAGTCGATATCGGCCAAACTAAATAGTCTTTTACTGGAGGAATGTGGTCTTCGGTGACGACGTGCTCTAATTATATCTCATGGATGACGACCATCGTAACGTCATTGGTCTCTAATATAGTGTTTGTTACTATGCTGCCTACTACCATAATTCCTGATATGAAAATCACGAGAGCAATCAAATGGGACAGCCCATTAACCTTAGTTCTGCTGAACGGCACTCTAATGATTCACAAGGAACGTTTACGGCATTTCACGATCTGTAATACTATCTATGTGATCAGATCTTCTAAATGCCATTTATCAGCCAAAGATTATCTGACCACATATTTCTCGATTCTTAAAAATGTTATCAGTTCTTTTATGAGTCTTTTGGTTCACCACATCTTAATCCAATGAAACATATATTTATATTTGGGCAAGGCAGTTTTAGCCATTTTGGAATAACACACAATTAGTTATCACTTTTAGGGGAATTTATGACAGAAAATCTACCTCAGAGGGATATTGATAACTTTTACAAGTCAAGGTCCCACCGACTATGCACTGGTAAGGTTGGATTTGCAACCAATTAAATAAATATTTTTCTTTCTGCTATTAGGTAATATCTTTTGATTTGAAATTGTAATCATTTGTTCATCTCTGAAAATGCTATGTGCATGATTAATAGTAGTGGCTAAGCTTTTTATGAGCACACAGTTTTTGGCAATGATTAATCACATCATTCACATCTTATTATTATGCAACACAACCCTGACTGAGGACGATCCTAATTTAGGGTACGGATAATTTTGGAGATATATTGTGAACAAATTAAGGATATAGGAAAGTATTACTTACTGCCTCAATATAATAATAACAATAAAAAGTGTTATTCTTGGAGATTTCATTCAATATAAATGATTCATGGAAGATTTATTTACTCACTTAAAAGTGATAAAAAAAGAAAGAATACCTTATTTAGGGATGAATATTTTTCTCATTTCTATCTAGAAAGCTTTTTTCACATAAAAAAGGATTGGTGGTCTTCAGAGTAAAGGGAATTCATCAACGAAAAATTTGATTAAGAGAAAATCAAGAAAAAATGATAGAGAGCCACTGTTTAAAAACGATTTTAAATTGTTTTTGTTTATTTGATTATTTTAGGAATATTACAGTTTTGAACATTTGCTTTTGCTTAGAAACTGCAAACTTTATTCTAATTTATCTATTTTAATTTAGTCTCAACAGTTTACTAGTTAGATTGAATCCATTGCCTGTGCAGATCTAACATAATGTTGACATAAACTAATAACGACAAAAAATGTTGACAGAGGCTTTTGTGACATCTCTTCCTCTTCCACTTATTTTCTTCGTAGCTCAAGGCTTATATTTGAAACGTATGTGTACATTTATCACCATGTATTGATTTTTCTGATTGTTTAAGGCTACTCTGAGATTAGTGGCTTAATAACAACTTGTATTCGGATATCATAAATTAAGTTCATTCCTCATACATGGTATTTGTACATTACCTTCTGAAAATAATTTTTATTCATAGTGGTCCTCATTGTAGTCTGTAGATAATAGTGACAAAAGCGCAAGACAAAAGTCACAAGAGCATAGACATTGTAGTGTCACTCATGATATTCTCAACCACCCAAATTTTAGAAAAAACAGTAGTCTAATCCATTTGCCATTGTTCAACAATGGTTGTTCACTATTCCATTACAAAGAATGTAGTTTTAAAATAAGCTATAATGAGTTCTCAAATAAATGTTATCTGCAGGATAATCATTGCTAAACGAGTAGTTAAAAATTGATAATCTTTTGTTTTGCTTTACAGTTCAAAATAAATTTCGAATTTATTTTCTAGCTTTTTATCTAATCGTTGCCTATTAGTAAATTTGATTAATAAGTAGCATCACGTATTTTCATAGTGGACGGTTCAAAGTTTGTTCCTTCACTATTTAGTATTGCATACATGCATAGCGGTGCAGGTGAATGCCGGTCTGTATGTTTAGATAACGGGTTTGGAATACTCGCCCATTACCAACCTCGTAATTTTGAACCACTATCAGATGACGAAGTCACAACCGAACTGGCACCCTCCTCTCCACATCCATGCCACACCAGTTGCAGGACTTTGGACGTCACATATTAATCTGGACACGTCCCCAACCCACGGGCTGTTTAGGTGTAGGAGGTGGTTATTGAGACTCTAATTTCTAAGTGCACTTATGCAGAAGTGGGTGTTTAGAAAATTTTCAGATTTTCAAACAATTCAACGAAAATATCATTGGTTTGATTTTCCCACAACGATCTCTATGAGCATGATGCTTAGTTCCACCGAGATCTACAATTCAAATTAAATTTCGAATTTACATTCGCATCCAAACTTGAATAAGTACCAAGAATTATATAAATTTTATTTACACTTTTAAAACACCGCCCAACTTGTCTAGTGGTCAGCGTACCTGACTGAGGATAAGGAGGTCCTGGGCTCGAATCCCAGTACGGGCATGGATGTACTTTCTCTCTCTATCTATCCTGTCTTTTTCCTTACTTTGTATGAATGGGTTGTGAATGGTTGCCTACCCTATAAACGGGTACCTATAACATGTGTGTACTGAGGAAGTCGGACTCCACACCTAAATTATGGTTCAGTTGGAAAAGTGGAGTAGCGCATCTCATAATGCCTGCCTAGCTGGCATACAACAACAACAACATATTTAAATTCGATTTTCATAATTGTCTGAAAGTTGATCAGTTACTGAGGAATAAATTTGACTGGGGGATTATTAACTGAATATATAATATTATCACGTTAGATTGAATTGAAATAATTAAGTGATTAATTTTTGTATAGAGGTAGTGATTTCAATAAAAGATCCAGTCGAAAAGATCCATGCATATAAAAAATGTGCAATTTTTTTTAATAGTATATAAATTATTAAGTTAAATGATCCTTCAAGCGTTAAGTGGCATAGAATGAGATTGCCGGGTCGGATATCAACTTCGTCATTTAATACCAATTTAATATGGCAGATGGTCTTATTTTTAACAGCTTCAGTCAGATAAATATATGTGTATAGAAATTATATAAAATATAATGCAGTAAAAAGAAAACTACATACCTATTTTTTTTTATTACTGCCTTATGTCTTATTAATTTTAAATGCATTTTATAAGTTTTTAGCTAATTTATTGTGTGAATAAGATTATATATTTTTGAGATTGTTTATTTTATCATAATTATTATCTAAAAAAATTATCTCTTACTCTCTCTCTTTCTCTCAATATAATTTCGTAAAACCAAAACTCAAAAATTTTTAAAATAAAATCAACTTTACTTTTATGAAAATCTTAAAAGCAAATCTTAAAGTAATTCTTTCAATCATTATTTCATTCCTGGAAATAGTACTTTTCAATCATTATTTCCCTTTGTTTACGGTCCCCAAAAGAGGCCGATTCGTATTTCAACTCCATCGTTGCCATTGGACGATCGATCGATACAAGAAGTCCCAAACTTGAAGGAGAGAATATTTTATATAATCGTTTGTGTTCCACGAGTCGCAAATGCATGAGACAATTTTCCCTGTATTTCATAAATTCAAGAAAAATATTTATGTTCCATTTGTAATTATTAAAAGATTGTTTTCAACTATTTTTCGTGAGATTTTTTTTATTATTTAAGAGAAATGTTGTTGTATAAGCTAATAAATTCCTATATTTTCAGAAATTAAACAAACTACTTTAAATAATGAAGCTTTGAATTTGTTTTTATATAATTTGAATAAAATTAATGATCTAAGCATTAATTTATCATTATTAATTTATATAAACTTGGAAGGCCTGTTTTAGAGTCCGAATTTTGGTAAAATAATAGTTTTTCTCAGAGTTTGGGTTAAACAGCGTATTCACTAACTTTAGGCTACTTCTTTTTAAAATCAAAGGGAATTTTTTAGCCTTTTAATTCCAATAAAACCATCTGCATTAATATTATAAAATTTTCTTTTTTTTAATATTTGAAATTAAAAATAAAGTATTCTAACTCGAGATTTTTAATCCCTATTATTTATTCTCCACATAAGGATACTCATTATATTAAAAGTTCATTCCTTCCCCAAAATTCATTTATTATTTTTAGAGTATTCAATTTAAATGCAGTATTTTGAACAATGATAGAAAAAGAAGAAAACTATTCAAAATTGTATCCTTAAAAATGCACTGTTTACTTATAAAATTTGAAATTCATAAAGTATTTTAATCATGATATAATTCAGAGGCAGACCATTCGAATACAGATCGACAGGCTCTTACTCAAGCCCAGATGCCCCTTCTAACATGTTTGGGATTATCGCAACCAAGTGAGGAAACAAGGTTCTTCAGAGTATAAGGTGCCGAGTTCGATGCCAGTCATTGTTAGATAAAGAAAGATGGATGTCGCGGTCTTCATGCACTTCTTTTGGGTTGTTGTTGCACCAGCATGCTTCCCTGTACCGAGCCCTGAATTGGGTTCTAATAGTTAGATAGAAGTAGCTGTGTAGAGTCTTCGTGATTTTGAAGCAGCTCCAAGCAGAAGATCCCCAATACTTAGCTTGCCATCCTCAGAGGTATCATTTCACTTGGAGGACATTGCAACCACGCCCAGTTTTAACTTGTTCCATACACCATTAGTGAATACAATGGATCTTCGGTTAAGCCATATTCGAGCTCACTACCTTCCAATAATGAGAACGACACCCTAATCAACCAGGCCACCGGGGCCTTAGGCTGCTCGGAAGTTTTCCGTGTTTCCTCCATCCTGACATGTGATTACGACGCACCATTAAAAATTCTCTCAAAATTCAATTTATGCCGGAGATATTAAATACCCTAGGCTGTTGAACACTCAGTGCCATGGTGTCGAAGTAGTTGAATCATATGAACTGATTTAGAACTGATCATATGAAAAGGCTAGGGTAGCTCAACTACGAGTAGGTTATCTCAATATTAAATCAGAGTCAAGTAAGAAGGGTAACACCTGACTTAACATTCTCTTCTTCTCATCATCTCAAAAGAAAAGCGTTCGTTAATATTTTACTTGAAAAGACAGTTTTTGCACAGCAGCCTCTTATTGGGTTAAAATAAATTTTTTGTCATCATTTCTCCTACCAATCGGATTACCTCACCCCAAACTACGAGTAGCACAATAAAAAGGTGGTAGTGTTACCGTGGCTTAGTGGTGATATGTTCTTCAGAGTCCTAACTTCGATATTATTTATTTAGTAACAATAAGAAATTAGTTTTATTTTTTGACCCCATGAAGTGATCAGTCTACAAGTCGAAGGTTGTTGTAAGATGTTTGAACTTCCACTACGAGTTGTTTTCCGGATTGACATATCATAGATTGTTGACAGTAGTCCTATGTAGCAAGGGAGGAAAAGTGGAAAAATTAAAAGAATTCAATGCGATAGATTTGTAAATACAGAAAACCTTAATACTACACCCATCTCTTGTTGTTCGTAAGTGTCAGAGATCAAACCAAGGATGATTCATTCTAAAGAGAACAATTTTATCGCTTAGTTGTGGCAAACCCGGATGATGGACATTGCTTTATTTATGGACATCTCTCTATGTGAGTGTTTGGGATTTTTCTGATTCTTTCCCTTAAGACACATGAATAAGACTCCCTAGTCATGAAAAATCCTAACTTAAAATGAAATTCAGAGGTTTACACCAATTGCTTTACAACAGTTTTAAGCTGCCATGATAGCCAAAGTATGCTGTCAAAATAAGGAGTAGAATAGATCAAACTGACCAAAAAGTATCACGCTTAACTTAAGATTTATGGGACACGTCTGTTTGATGCATTAAATATTTTTAGAAAAATTACAAAAACTGATTATATTTTTATATTATGTTTTGTATGTTGGCTACCATGGCAACTTAAAACTGTTGTAAAGCATTTCGTGTTAACCTCTGAATTTTAACGTCATGACTTTCATCCGTTAAAATAAATAAACATATATTACAGTTTCTTTTCTTTGAAACTTTTGAAGCATTCATTTTCTCTGTGTGGTAAATCTAACTCTACAGATATGCATATCTATTTGATGCGGTTGAAATGTAGATAAGATTTTTAGTGACTTTTAGCCGGCCAAATTTGCAATAATAAATATGAATATGTGATGGTCGGTGCCGTTATCTCAAATGAAATAAGACCAATAAACAATAGTAGAAAGAATCAAACAGAATGTGAATTTCAGCCAGTGCTAGTAATATGAATTGTAGTAAGAAATATTGTATTTGTATAAAAGATGCGTGGAATACCTATATAATATTGAAAACATTTTATAGACACCTTGTATATTCAAAATAGAAAAGTACAAGGGCAACAATTATTTATACATTAATGAGATATCTAGAAAAGAAAGCTATTCAAAAGGCAAAGAAAAATCCTCTATAGAGACTTTACGTATGAAAAATATGAATTATTGATGAGTAAATACTCCCTTTTCTCATGTAGATATGTTAATATCCTTGTAACTTTTTATGAAATATTAAATATATATATATATATCAAAATTAGTGAAGCATTTTTAGAAGCCCTATATAATGTATTCATATTAGAACTTTTGTCATTCTACTTTTATTCATTTTATCTTTTTTTAAGCAGGAATTATTAAAGATGGAAAAATGTATGAGAAGATAAACTCACTTTTCCATTTCCTTGAAAACAAATTTCGTTGAAGAATGTAGGAAAACATTTCAGATTTAAATTTATGGAAAACTAAAGACGAGAAAAATACCTTCTAATTATTCGCTGTAGTATTTTGAAGTATCACTTTTTGGTACACAGAAATTTTCGATCGCAATTAAGTAGACAAGTTTAAACTGTATGAGACAAATAAAAAGGTTTAAGAAAATAAATGAATTGATGTAAAAATGTTACTGTAGAGACAGTGGAAATTAAACTATTTTGATTTGAATATGAGAAATTTCTGAGCTAATGATGCATACGTTCTTTTGATATTGCTTAGCTACATATACTTTCTTTTTATGAGTATACGAATTTCATATTTATTAAAGGATATTTGATTTCTAAGTAACACGAGAATTTCGCTTTAAAATTTTTGCTTTCAGCTTCTTCAAAGTTCAAACATTTAAAAAAGTTTAAGCAAAAAGAAAAAGCAGTCACAAAAGACAGTTGTATGTTTAGTTACTATTATAGGTTGTCCTGTTCTGCGTTTTTTATTGGTCAAGTTAGGATACATCTCGTCGATTTATTGAATTATAAAAGCATTTTTTGTAGTCAAACGTTCTTTTTTACGAAATATAAATTTTATATTTTTATATTTATTTATTGACTAGACTCCGTACATCTTGTTGTGTTTGTGCACACGTGTATACAGAAAGACAAAAGGCATATATAGGCCGCTAGAGGAGCTTATCCATTTGCCACGTAAGTAAGAATGCTTGAAGTAAAGAGTAAAGAAAGAGGTTTCAATTTGTATGAATATTTAGAGGTCAAATACTTTCATAAAATCTATTGAAAATTGAATAGTATTTCATGTACATTTAATAAAATTTATGTTGGATTACTTGCAATATTTGTTTTTCTTATGGTGTTTATCAAGAGTAGTATCACATGGTCGTTTTTAACTCATATTAAGCTATTCTTCTATATAATAGTGTCATGATAATTTCAAACTCTTTATCAATGTTTGAACAAGCAAACTAAACATATATTTTAGGATTCGTCAATAAACTCTGGACTGCAGTATATTGGTAGAGAAAAGCTTAACTCTAGTGAACGATGGATAATGGGTTTGATATTTGAGCAAGCCTCGGTTCATCATTCTGAGAAGGCCACTGCAAGTAAAATGTTACTTATGTTCCTTTTTTGCCTGACGGAGAGAGAAAGACTCAAGTTTAGGGGTCGACCATTCAACGATCTCTTAAGCGTTTAAGGGTCGACTTCTATGATATCGACCATTCAGGCAGTCATACAGCACAAATGCCTGACATTTGTGTGGTATAATGCCCACCATGATGACAGAGTCACACCACACAAACACCTCACATCATGGTGTGGGGAACCATTGGGTATAATTGTCGATTCCATTTAGTGCAAAGTGCAAACATTCGAAATAATGATGATTGCATAAGGAAAATTGTGGAGGCAGAGGTCTTCCTTTCATTCTTCGATGCATTCTGGTCACTAAATTTCAGCAAGATAATACTCTTGCACATGCTTCTCAGACTACACAAAACTTGTTTTGTGCACAGCATGTTTCGATTCATCTATGGCCTGCTTATTCTTCGGATATGTCACCCATTGAAGATATTCGAGATTTCATCGGTCGTACAACAGGTGAGGCACACAGTAAGACTGAATTTTGGTGTCAAGTCGAGATCATCTGGAATGCCAATCCCCAAGATTGCTTTCAAAGCTTGTATGGTTCAGTGCCAAGATGAGTGCAGGCTTTCATTGCCCAGTGGGGCGGAAACACAAAATACCGATTTTGAGCGACGTTCATTTTATTTATTGTCTTGTAAATTTGATCTTTTATTTGTACTACTATTCAGTAATATGCACAATAAATTTCATTGAATTCTGAGAATTTTTTGATGGTTTTGTAATTTTTCCAAACATAAGTGTATACACATATTATTAATATACATTTCCGCATACACGTAAAATACATTTTAGAATGGTCAATACATACAACTACATTAGCATAAATAGGGCATTTTTGTGCGATATGTATACTTCAGACGTACATTAATCTATGCATATTAATGTTTTTATAATGTGTATACATAGTGTTGCGGTACGTTCATTCTTTCATATATAGCATTACCATGTATACATGCAATTATTATAAATATTTCAAAGGAATTTGTGAACTATATGCATGCATCAGAGTTACATTAGAGTATGCATAACAATTTCTTTGTAATATGTTTGCATATTGTCAATACACATTTATATGTGCATACATTTCTTGTGATGTATACATACCGCTACGGTAACTATCCGAATGGTATTTTTGTGCAATATGCATGCATCATAAATCTCATAATCATCACAATCATCACTGAGCTGCATATCTTTTTTGTAAAATGAATACATACATTTCTAATGCAAATTCTTTTATGTGCATGCATTTTTTTACATTTTCTAAAAAATAAATGTTTATGCTAGCTAAAACTTGTGCAGCATATATATAATTGCAAAAATATGTTGGAGGTATTTCTTTTTACAATAAATAATATGTTTTGCAAAAAAGGCCAGTTTTGAAGAATTTTTTATTATTTTCATAATAATAAATTTCTGTATTAAAATAAATATAATTTTAGCAATCTGAAAATTTTATTTTAATTTGTGGCATAGATTCTCAGGGTAATTTAAATAAAACAAATAAAAAATGATGCATAAAATATAATGCTCAACTGATCACTTTAAAGAGTCACTGAGTTGCAAATTTATATACATTTAAAAGTCTTAAAAGTCAATGTTCTTTATCTTAAGAAATAGTTTTTATTTTAAATACAATAAATCACTGTTCTTGTATTAAAATAGAATAATTATGTGTGGGTTACAAGGTAGCATAATACTGAAATGTTTAGAAGAAGGCGTTAGTTCCAAGACAAATATTGGCATATAATAATAATTCCTACTAAAGGAATATATATTTGGCTTTGCTTCATTAATTATGATCACCATTTAATATCGGTGTAGCATAGTTATATAGCTGCAAACAGTATAAATGATTTCTTTCATTTATAGAGTTGCAATTGTGTATTTATGGCAATATTATGGCAATAACAGTTAATGAAATAAGCATTATTATTACATGGGAATATTTGCTTAGAACTAGTAACTTCTGACAATTTCTACTCAGCTATAAGCAAATCTGTGAATGTGAATATTATATATATATATATATATATATATATATATATATATATATATATATATATATATATATATATATATATATATATATATATATATATATATATATATATATATATATATATATATATATATATATATAGCTTTAAGAGTAATACTTATTCGGAGTTTTTTTTTTTTTTGGTAAAATTTTTTTAACTAGAGAAAATAATATTTCTTTACTTTAAATTGCTAAATGTTAAAAATTTGTCTTTTTCTGTATCTTTCACTTAGTGCGAAAATTCGCATTTTAGTTGCAATAAAAAGAGTACATTCAATAATTTGATTGAAGTGATTATAAATTAGATTAAACTATATGCTCAGTTCTATCGGATTAATGAGGACCAGTTTATTTTAAAATAAATATTATGTGTGTGTTACAGGTTGAAGACCAATTTACTATAAAACAAATATTAAGTTGCACGTTAAGGACTGATTTATCTTAAAATAAAGATTATATATAAATTATTCAGAAAGTTTAAAAGTTCATAAAATTTATGACTACTGAAATTTTAGGACGTCTTTTATTGATCTTTATTAAACATAAGTGTAAGCTAAGATTCTGTACTAAGACCGAATACTAAGACTTTTTCTGCTCTAATAGCCGTGAAATATTACAAATGTTACAGTAAAACATATAGAAATTCTCAGAAACCTTGAGTAATTTCAAAAAAGTTTGGCTAACAGTTATCGTTAGTTTGTGTATCTGGGTTCAATGTGAAGCTAAGTGAAGTTTTATCTTTCAAAGATATGCATAAAGGATTGTTTCAACGTGCATGCTCGTATGTCGCATATAAAGTATTTCTTAGCATAATAGGGATGTTCATATTTTTGATTTAACGAAGTAACTTCTTATGTTTTACGGAATAACAAACGTAGGCAGTCCGATAGTAAGATATCGGTCAATTAGCTAAATGTTTATTTTTAAGCATAAAAAAGTATCAACGAACATAGATAAAATAAAGTATAAGAAAGGAAATACTAAATTTTTTTATTAAAAAATTTGCTTTCTTATAAAAAGATAGCTATTATTTTGACAGATGCATTCCATTTCATTGGAAACATATTGTTTAAGTGTGAATCTGAAGAACTATAATATTTCTTACTGAAGAAAATTAGTAAAATGGAACACTGAAAGCAATATTTCTTAAAAGTTTCAATTTTTAAATGCAAAAACAACACTCAATTTTACTCCTTGCAGTATCAAAAAGCTTAAATGTACCAGAAATAAGTTAGCTTTAGCAGATAATTAATCATAATTTTATCAATGTTTGCTAGAGCAGTAAAAGTTGATAAATACCTGACGTGAAATATCTTTTTTCACATTTTAGATATTAGTGATCAATAAATGAATAATGCAATTAAAATTAAGTTTTAAATATAATTTTGATTTTTATATTAAAAAATGAAAATCTAATCACTTAGAAGGTATCTTCTGAAGCAATCGACAGTAATAAAATATGACAAATATCTGATTTTTAAATTATTAATAAAATTTTTTATTTGAAATAAAATTACTTCATAAAATGGTTCATCTGTTATTTGATAAATGCATTTCATCATGGTAACAAAAATATTATAATGAAATGTCTTTTTATATACATGTAAGAATTAGAAAAGATTTTCAATTTTGAATCGACTCGATGTATTAACAAGTTTCCTGCATTATCTTTTGGGTGTATCTAAATTCAAATTTACTGATTTTTATTTTCATAAAAAGAAAATAAATTAGAGAGAAGAGAGAGAGAGAACATTGTATCTAAAATTCATCTAAAGTAAAAACAATCTAGACTTTTTGAAACATTATGCATCACTTGGGCACTTTATAAATGTATATCGAGCTTCTATTCCACATTCAAAAGTTTGATATATTTATTTATTGTTATTTAAATTATATTTATTGTACCAATATTTTTTCATCACCTTTGGGGGAAAAACAAAATTGCTCTGAATATGCAGAAACTTGCATTTTAAAAAATAACGATAATTTAAAAAAAAAGAACATTTATCATTATTTGTAAATAACAGCTATTTTCTATCAACATACTTCATAAAATGTTTGTGGACATAACATTAATTAGAGTACAAAAAATTATAAGGTTTATTAAAATTATTAATAGAGTACAGAAAAGAATAATTGCATCGGATCATAAGTTTTAACAAACAAATAAACCTTAATTAAAAGTTAGTTTTGTTCTAATTTTTTACGCACAATATCAGAATATTAGTAATCATAATTTTTATGCCACAATCACAAAATAGTATACTATATTCCAATGATTCTTAAAAAAATATTCTTGTGGTGCCATCTATCGAAGGAATCTTAGAGCAAAGCCCTACTTTCGCCTTCGTGGTGCTCTGTTTAAGCGAAAGATGCATTCTTCTGATTTACATTCGCATAGACGTCAGCTAGGGGGCTTAGCTTGTCCAAGTGTCATAAGTAACAACAACAAACAAAAACAAACACACACACACACACACACACACACACACACACACACACACACACACACACACACACACACACACACACACACACACACACACACACACACACACACACACACACACACACACACATAGCAACATAAATAAGTGATTAATGTATAATATATATATTTAATATGAACATCATAAAATCAGCTGGTTTTGCCGAGGATCAGAATTTCTTAGATGATGCATGAAACTAATATTTATTGCTATATGGTTATTTTAACATACCGAATGATTTCAGAATGGAATGACAAATAGCGATCTTATTTCTATTAACTGACTCCTAAAATTACTTTCTTCCTAAATAAATCAGCAAAGAATGGTTAGAATGTTATAAATCATTAATCAGAAATTTTTGCCCAAATACTTGAAGAACTTTATATGAAATTACCTTTTATGAAATATTTGCTTTTCAACATCAAATGTAATCAGAGTGCTCTAAAAATAGGAAAACAGTTTCCATTACACATGCATCAATATACTTAAATGATTGGAATCAAAATTCACTTGTAAAATCGCTACGAAATTGGACCTATGTTAAGGGATCTAAAAGTTTTAAATCTGGTATCTGAATCTATTTATTATAGTTTATAGAATGTAAAGAATAACCTTATAAGTTTCATATCAAATAATAATATTTATATTATTTCCAGGGATTATAGGTAATATCAATTAGTTAATGATTTACAACCTATCTAAATATTGTTCATTGGAATCAATAAACAGAAAGATGATTTATTTTCTTAAGGATTTCTTTTTTTACGTACTTCAGGGATAAAATTGGAATACATTCAGATTTATAGAATTCTACAAAAAATTAAGATTGAAAAATATAAGATAAAACTTGAAAGTGAAAAAATTTCTTAATAAATGAAAATAAAATCCTCAATGAAAATATTAGACTCCATATAATAAATAATGAATTATAAAATATAGTTAAAAAGATGTTCCAATAAAAAATGAAAAACTAATAATTAAGTAATTTATAATTAATTAATTAATATAATAATAATTAATAGTTTTATTTACCTTTAAAAGACAAAGGATATCGAAAGTAATATCTTGTCTTATATTTCACTGATGTCAAGAAACTAAGAAACTGAAAGGATAAAGAAAATTATTGTAGAATGCGCATTTATTTAAATTTTTTAAATTAAAAATGGAATTTTATGTATTATTTTTTAATATTTTTTATCATTAAATGCCCTTTTTATTATTGCCTTGAGCTTCTTTAGGTGGATAAATTATACTAAAAGAAATAAATTACGTTTACTTTTCTGCAAATCGAAAGTTAAAAATTGACATTTATCACAAAAATTTTACATCACTCAATATAAACTATCTGCAATTGATTTCCATTTAAAAAATTCTTATTTTTGAATAAACATTTTTAGCATTTTGTTATGAATAACATTTAAGCATTAGGTGAAATGTTTCCTAAATTGTAATGATTTTAACTAAAACAACTGTTGAATCTTATCCGATCATAAGTGACAAATTATTTAAAAACTTAATTTGTGTAAAATTTAAGGGAGAAACGTTAAAAGCGAGTGATCTTATTTTTTGATGTAAGAACTTACAAATGTTACTCTTCATTTGTGGAAAAGAAAAAATAGTTTCAAAAAAGTATTTCAATTATTAAAATAATTACTATAAATAATTTGAGGCTTTTCCATGATTCAAGAATACATGATAAAATATATAAGTTATTTAGACGAAACAAAATGTTCATGAAGTTTTAAATGAAAATAGCTCTTAGTTGAAGCGCATTTACACTACTTTATCATTATGTTGTAAATGAAACTCAAAAATTCATACTAATTCATGAATAGAAAAAATAAAGAAAACATAAAAAACAGAAATTTGTTCAAATAATGAAATTCATCCCTCTCAAATTTTCATTATTTTTTAAAGTTACTGTTAAGATTCATAGGGACCTTAATTCATTAAACTCTATTAAACTGAATACCTACAATAAATTTTCAGAAAATACATACAATTTATGTTTAATAAAATTTTATTTTTCTAAGATAGCCAATGATTTAAACTAAATTAACTTAAGGTGATTTTAGATAAGTTATTTGGAAATTAATGTTAAAGAATATGCTGAAAAATGACCACAATATTTAATTAATTTTACGATTTAAGGGCTTATATAAACGTGGAAATTAATACAGTGTTTATCCAAAATTCAGTAGCAAATTGGATTTATGCACTTTTATATATACATACATTAACTGTGCAAGCGAGTCCTGGATTATATTTTAAGATGAACGGGATTGGAATACTCGTCTCTCACCGAGTTCCTCGTAGTTTTAAACCACGGTCAGGTGACGAGGTTACAAATGACCTGGCACCCTTCTCTCCACAGCTCAGCCACCCCAGTGGAAGGAGTGTGGACGTTACCGAGGAACCGCGGCCCACCCCCAAGCTACGGAGCTCCAGCTAACTAGTGATAGTGAATGTGGTCACCTTCTCAATCACTACACGCGGCAAATGATGCTTTATTTTGCTGATCTTGCACTTTTTATATAGGATGTTAAAATTTTTTATAGGTCATAAAATAATTTATTCGATTCATTTGCTTCTCTAAACTATAAAACGATTCCTTCAAAATGCGTAAACATTTGTTAAAAAATGCGCATATGTTTTTATCACATCGGTATATCTGAATGTAGTACTGATTCAGTATGTATTTTTATTATATATAATGAATTTTCTTATCAGTTTTTGATAAAGATTTAAATTTTTGATTCCTTACTATTGTCCAGGAAAAATTAATATAAAAATTGTATTTTATTTTCTGCTTCATTTTTCCTTCTTTAATAGTAATGTTCTTTGAAATATACATTTTGCATTTTATATATACATTTAAAAAAAAAATCTGCAAAAGATGCAGGATTTTCTTTCTAAATGTATGATATATATATATATATATATATATATATATATATATATATATATATATATATATATATATATATATATATATATATATATATATATATATATATATATATATATATATACTTAAAAGATATCTTATGAAATCAGTAAAGGCCCACTCCAAAGAACAATGTTTTAATGGTTTTTATACTAATTTCTG
Source organism: Latrodectus hesperus (assembly GCA_037975125.1). Taxonomy (NCBI): domain Eukaryota; kingdom Metazoa; phylum Arthropoda; class Arachnida; order Araneae; family Theridiidae; genus Latrodectus; species Latrodectus hesperus. The sequence continues at coordinate 11,891,347 of CM075859.1, forward strand.
TACTGCTTCTTTGTTTATTAGACTTATTCAAGTAAGAGATACAATTTAATATGGATTCTGAAGTACTGTAAGCATTTGAGCTCGAAGTGGAAAACGAACTCATGAGCATCTCATCTGAAAAGCAAATTTCAAACTATGAAGCACCTAACTCAGTCTTATAAGCAGGTCTGTGCACTTATAAAATTTTTATTGGTATTCATACATATCAGGCTGTGTTCATAATTCTTAGGAGAGGATAACCAGAAAATCTCCCTATCAGTGACTTCGCATGTTTGCAATTAGATTCATACATAGCAGGCTGTGTTCATTATTCTTAGGAGAGGATAACCAGAAAATCTCCCTATCAGTGACTTCGCATGTTTGCAATTAGATTCATACATAGCAGGCTGTGTTCATAATTCTTAGGAGAGGATAACCAGAAAATCTCCCGATCAGTGACTTCGCATGTTTGCAATTAGAAAGGCAAAGCATGTACAACGGATGATGCCTTTATTATTCAAAGGATAAGGAATCAGAAAGGCAACTTCTATTGCACATACTTTATCAAACAACATCAGAATGTGATCTTTGATTCTCTTATACCGTACCATTCCAACTAAAGTGCTGACATTCTACAAAGGAATTAAAAACTGATAAATTACAAGACAACAGAAGTTATGTAATTTCAAAATGAATAATGTCATTTTGAGTATGCTCATTCCTTAATCCATTTTATAGTTTATAGAAGAATTCACAATCAACAAAATAGAGGGAGTAGTGGTAGCCTAGTTGGACTCACCACCGGACGTTGGCAGGTTCAATACATGCATGATTCAGTAGAAGACCATCGCGATGAGAGGTTCTATGTTTGTTAGAAGCTTCGTGAGGTCCAATGTATTTCTGCTGGTGTGGAAAACGTAGAGGAAAGGATTGACATTTATATGTGTTGACATCATTTCTTCCATGCAGCTCAAAATTATCGGATAGTTTGCAGTGTTTAGTGAATGAAGTAGATTTTGGAGTGAAGGTATTTTTACATTGAATGAATCCATAGAAATGTTTGAAGAAGGTTGAGTCTTCTTAATTTAAAAATAGAAACCAAGCAGAATACCTGAAAAACTTGACCCTCCACCCTCAAAGGCATCATTTCACTTGGAGGATATTGCGATCACGACTAATTTAGTGTGTCCCAGTCACATTTAGTGAACAAGATGGACCTTCAATTAAGACCGAAATCGAGCTTACTTCCTTCCGATCATGAAAATAACATCTTTCTTAACCAGGCTACTACCATCTGGTAGCCTGGTTAAGAAAGATGTTGATGGAAGTAAGCAGTTGGAAACATATCACAATACAGAGATAATAAAGATGATGAAAAGCTATTTTTTATTTTCTAAAAGCGAGTTATGAACACGTACCTTTTTATGTCTATATGCATATTAAATGTAGATTTTGAAGCATACTCAAGAGATGAATTCAACATAAGATAAAGTAACAGACATTTAACTTGTAATGATTCATTTTTAATTCTTTATTATACAGATTGCAGAACCATTTATTCTATTCATTCATTATATAGCAGATTCAGATGTTTTACCATTCTTCGCATTAAAAATATGTTAAAATTTTAATGCGAAGAATGGTGAAACATCTGAATCATTAATATATTTCAGTTGTATTTGGAGTATAAAGTAAGATTAAAAACATATTAACTCCTCGATTATGATCAGACATTCCTCCCCAGTTAAACAATTTTTCTTTTCAGCATTTATAATTTGAGAAGCCAATTTTACATGTGATATAGGTGTGGTTAAATTGATTCAATCAATTCCCGATTGTTGGAGTGGGCACTTGGAAATTTGATGACTAGGTGACTTTTCCCCCCATCATCTTCAGGATCAGAAACGTTGGAGCATGACATTATATCCGATGAAGATTCTGATTTCTTCATTACACTCATATTTTCGTTATTTTCATTTTTATTTTGTAAAAGTAAATAATTAGAATGGAAAGCATGTAATTTCTCTTTTTTCCTGCGATACACCACATATCTGCGTGTGCCGGTGTCACTGGGGAGCGCATCTCTTAAGTTTTACCCGGCTGTTAAGGAGCAAAGGGAAGGGTTCAAACCCGGGACATGTAGTTTCATTAACTATGCTGTGCATTAATCATAACTGGACATCTAGTGATGGATTTGTTAACATGATTTTATTCATTTTAACCATGAATTAATCTGCCTAAATTCATGTTTGTAAATTTACAATTTTAATAACTATTTGAAAGCAAATAATACACAAAGTCATTTGAAATTATTTTTATATGATATTTACGTAAATTATCTAACCAAAATCGACATTACTTTTTGGCAGTGACATATTATTATTATTTGTACTATGTAATATATGTATATATATATATATATATATATATATATATATATATATATATATATATATATATATATATATATATATATATATATATATATATATATATATATATATATATATATATATATATATATATATATATATATATATATATATATATATATATATATATATATACATATATATATATATATATATATATATATATATATATACATATATATATATATATATATATATATATATATATATATATATATATATATATATATATATATATATATATACATATATATATACATATATATATATACATACATATATACATATATATATATATATATATATATATATATATATATATATATATATATATATATATATATATATATATATATATATATATATATATATATATATATATATATATATATATATATATATATACAGTAAATTTAAGTTTGTTTTACTGTTCATACTTATGAGCTCTCAAAAAGTTCCCTCATTACCCCTCTTTAGTTTCACACATTGTTGTGGAGAGCTATATTGGACACCCAAAAATTAACAGAATATTAGAAGCGAGTTACCTATTTCATAATAATTCCTGTCGGCCAAGCAAATTTTGTGATCAACATTGCTGAAAGTAGTTTTTGAATCCCGTGAAAGTGTTAATAAGGGAAATGCAACAGTGGTAAGAAGTCATGGCTGCTAGAAAATGTCATAAGAAGACATTCGAATTGCCGTCGCTCGCAGAAACTAGTGCGCCATTTGCAAGATAACGTCCAAAAAGATTTGCGGGAATCAATCACAACTCTTGTGCAGGAAGTGATTGCCGGCCCGTCAATAATGCATTAGGCTTTGAACGAGGACTTTCGTTATCATTTCTACAGGAGGCCTTATGGTGCATTTCTTGACTCAAAAGGCACACAGCAATTGTCCTATCAAGACTGAGAAATTCATCAACAACGTAAAACATTCGGTCGAACCAGACGCACTCAAAAACATATATAAAGACCATTAGAATGGCTGTCATGATCCCAATCTCTCCAACGTTCATCATATGAGGTCCACATTTTATTAATTTCTGGTGGTGTTTGGATGAATATCCAGTGAGGATGACTTAATGCCACCGCATCTGTTTTGACCAAAATACAGGATACATGCAAATTTGTATATGAGGATTTTATTCACTATTGTGAAACTTTGGTTGGAGAGGCACAGCAAAATATCACTCTTTTTCTTGCCGCTGGGAAGACCGTGAAGTGGTTGCATGAACATTTATATGACTTCACTGGTCCTGAAAATTGGGGACTCCAAACCCCACTGATTAAAACCCCATGGGAGTGATGTGTGGGGGAGTATTACGAAGATCATGTTCGTCAACGGGATCTGGCAGCAATTATATCTTTCCCTGGGGCATAGTATAGGCGGAATGCTTTTGTTACGGAACCGCTTAGAAGCAATTATGACCGCAAAAGGGGTTCTTTTGTGAGTGATTTTTTTCTGTTTTTCTTATTCTCATAGAAAACAATTTTCTATGAATTCAATAAAATTTGTTTCGAGGATGATAATTCCTGTTTTTAACTATCTCACGAAATTGTCAAATTTATCCTGAACACTCAGTATACGCTATAAATTTGTAAATTTATCTTTATAATAGTAGAATTTTAAAAAAATGCTTTATTTATTACTTCCTATCTTCAAAGTAGTACTTAGAAATTTGTATTTTATTCGATAGTAATAAGAACAGTTGGTAAAAAAATATGCAGCATAAATACAATTTTCTACTTTTTTTATAGGTATGTTACTAGTGATTATAATTCATTTCATTATTTCTGACAAATATATGCAAAAGGTTTTAGGAAAAATTCTGAATTAATTGAATACCATAACTGATACGTTCGAATGCACTTCCAAACTGTTCGAAAAAGCTTAGCAGACCGGCTTGAAAAGGAAACACATGATTAATCAATATTTATGAAATTAATGAAATAAAAACATCATGCTGACATACATCATTTTATCATTACCACAACGATTTATACGCAACAACACCTTTGAGTTCTGGCTATTGAATTTCCGTATGATAACAAACCAACAGAAAGAAAGTTTAATATCTGTAAAGTGTATTAAGAAACGAAAATTACTTGGAACGAAATATTTTTAAAATATTTAATTTCGTCTAAGAAAAACTAAATATTTAAATACTCATGTAAAGGAAAAAATAATTAAATATTAAAATTGCACTGAACGAAATATATTTTAATATTCTATATTTTGTTGTAGGATAGTAGCATTATAAAGAACTTTTTTAAATAGATAATTTCTAGATAAAATTTTATAATAAATTATAATAATAAAATAAAAACAAATTAACAGCTAAAAATAGGTTATTAAAACATTTATTCATTATTTACATGGCGAATTTATACTGATTTTCATATCTTAGCACGAATGAAATTTTATCAGCTTTTTTTTTTATTTTAATTTTAAATTCAAAAGTTACGCAAAATATTTTTTATTGACTTACGAAATAAATTATAGGATTCTCTTTATGAAACTTTGCTTTCATATAAGTTTCGGTCGTATTGTTGATTCTTGTTTTGAGCAAAAATACTTCCGAAATCATAGGGCTTCATGTTTTTTATACATCATAATTGACGTTCCAGATAACAAAATCCTTAAGAAAAGGGAGCAAAAAGTGCTTAAGGGCTCTATTGTATTTTACTTACTTCGCGAAATTATTGGGACTCGTTTTCAATTTGTATAAACAAAAATATGTTCAAATATGTTTGATTATTTTGTCATTCATTCACATTAAACCTAGCTTCATATTATAGAAAATATACTTTTTATGTTGATTAATATTATATTAATTATAATATATTTTGAATTAATATTAATTTTGAAGGCATTTTAAGCTATAAAAATATTTGTTATCATAAGTTTAATTTGTCATTTTATGATCATATTTTGCACATAAATTGACAGCAATCTGTCATGTATATGATGTCTAATTTGATCAAGACTCAAAGTTTAATGTGAACTTTCAAACATTACAGACATTCACACCCAGGGTGGGAGTCAAACCCGTAAGCTGCTGAACTGAAAACCAGTGTGTTAACTCATTCGCAATGATAGTTAAGTGAATTATGGTGCCTTTTTATATTGAAACAATCAATTAAATTAAAGAAAATTCCTTAAAGAGATTTACAAATCACTTGTTTTCAACTTTAAAATTTTGATTTAAAAGCATAAATACTTGTTGTGACATTCATATAAAAATTTGAATGAAGAAAAATAACTAAATATAAACAATCTGCAAATTATATAGCTTTGAATTAATTTTGTAACATATTCATTATTTTAAAAGAAATAAATTGAGATTAAAGTTGGGGGTACAATATATATGGTCAAGAATGAACACAATAATATTTAAATTTTGGAATTTCATATCATAATTTAAGAATAATGAAATTATAAAAAAACATATTTTTTAAAGCATAACACATAACCTCTAAAAATTAATTAAAATTTTTTTCCCGCATAATGGATGACCCAACTCTTGGGTCCTTTTTCAAGGTTTCCTACAGCTACCATGTATTGTCATCACCTTCATGGAAGGATGATAATAGATAGTTCTCGCACACAAGGCAAAAAGGAAACTCCCAAGCACATCCTCGAATGTACGCCATGATCTAATAATAGGATCATGCTCTTCAGAGTAAGAAGTCCCTGGTTCGTTGCGAACTATTGTAAAATAACCGAAAATTGATGTTTTGCTTCTGCCTTTTGCATGCATGTCCATCGGTGTGAATAATTTGAAATATTCCGAGTATGTTCCACTGTCCTTGTCAATTCTTCCCGAAAATCAAAATGTTTATGAAAGCCATGTAACAGTTCTCATCTGGTAAGCTGTCCATAAGGCTTTGGCAAAATTATTTATCGTGACAGTTGTGTATGAAAAAAGCAGAACACCGTTTTCCACTGCTCAACAGCAACTGGAATCATACACAAGAACTTTCTTCCGAAGAAATTGGTCCTTTCAGAGGGCCACAATGAGACTCAAATTTAAACGTGAATCGCAGGACAATTGTATTACATAAATCTATGCATGTCCATCTAGGTATTTAACTGGTAGTTAGTTTGTTTTTCGACCGACGATCAAATTTTGCTAACGAGGATAGATTCAATCAAGATTTATTATTTAATAGGAATTTCGAAACAGAACAAATATACATCCATTCCCCAAAGGATGATTGAACCTGCAAACTAATAAACGGTTGAATTAACCACATTAAATAAGTGTGAAATATTCTCTTTAAAAAAAGTAAATAATATATTTAAGCAAATATTTATCAATTCAATTTTGAAACCTGTATTCACATACAAAAATGCACATAACTGAAAGATGTGAAAAAATTTATTTGAATGCACGTATTTAATAAAAGTATCACCACATGAAACCGTAATTTTTATGCTAATAATAGCTGTTTTAATCCGAATGTCACACGCAACTGTCATTTTTTACACTAATTTGACCATGACAGATTAGACAAGAACCCAGGGCTTAAAATGAGCTTCAAATCGCTTCATACACCAACATTCAAGGAGGAATCGAACACTTGATCAGTTAATCTGAAGGCCAAACCACTAAAGATTCGACTGCAAGCTCGTTTGCATTGTCATGGTAACTGAAAATTTACATTGAACTATATATAAGGAATTTAAATATTGTTTTGTCATTTTAATTAATTTATAAGGTTTTGAAGCAATTTAATACAGAGAATAGCGTATAACGCGTGAGAGAGAAACACGTTGTTTCATTTCATAATCAACTTCTCGAATTTTTCTCGAGTTTTAATATACTTAGCTTTAAATAGGTTTTCTTTAATAAAATATGAATAAATTGTTTTTGAATATGAACAAAAATGAATATGTAAAGGAATATGAACAAATAATTTTTGCAAAAATGAATTCATATGAATATAATTAATAATTATTTGTAAGTGAAGATTTAATTTTGTAATTATTTGTCATCACATTAATATGACATAAATATTTAACATACTTAATAAAATCCATTAATTTTTATCAGCGCTTATGATATAAATGAATATTGAGTCAACATGAAGTTTATTAAAATATGATACTATGATCCCTTTATTTTATTTTCGATGGTAAAACTACAAATATATTTTAGACATATTTGTTTTTTTATGTAGCCACACTTGGGACTCTACAGCGCAAAAGTTTTTTGGAGAACTTTTTAAAGTGAGTGGGTTGTATTCACAAGGAGCCTCGAAATCTCTCAAGCATGCACCTTACAAATGCGCATGCAGAAAGCAGAGACACAACACTTGTCTTCTTTTGTTCAATAGTAGTTAGTTTCAAACCCAGGACCTTTCATTCTTCAGAACGATATCAAAGCATTAGGGCATGATTTGCTTGGGATGACTTGTCGATATTCATATATATATATATATATATATATATATATATATATATATATATATATATATATATATATATATATATATATATATATATATATATATATATATATATATATATATATATATATATATATATATATATATATGATATATGTATATATATATATATATATATATATATACTAAATATATATATATATATATATATATATATATATATATATATATATATATATATATATATATATATATATATATATATATATATATATATATATATATATATATATATATATATATATATATATATGTATATATATATATATGTATATATATATAAATATGTATATATATATAAATATGTATATATATATAAATATATATATATAAATATATATATATATATATATATATATATATATATATATATATATATATGTATATATATATATATATTTATATATGTATATATATATTTATATATGTATATATATATATGTATGTATATATATATATATATATATATATATATATATATATATATATATATATATATATATATATATATATATATATATGTATATATATATAAATATATATATATATATATATATATATATATATATATATATATATATATATATATATATATATATATATATATAGTTAATAGTATATTTTATAAAATACAATGAAAAATGCCAAATGGAGAATAGTACATTGAAAATACTAAATGGAAAACAATACATTGAAAATACTTGAATTTCAAGGAAAATATCAAAGAAAGATATAAAATGGAATGAAGTACCAATATGGCCAGCTTCTTCAGGGGGTGTTGACCACATTGGCACAAATTATGGCTTTTCTGCAATGGCCCAAGACATAGTCTTAAAGAAGCCAGTACACCCCAAAGCCATACCAAAAGTTCAAACCAAAATATCAAGCCAGAATAAAAGAAGTTGAATTTAATCTAAAATATATAAGTCAAAATCCAATGTTGCCAAAATACATTTAATCCATAATAATCAAATTAAAACCATATCCAAATACAAGTCCAAATCTGCAAGAACCTCACCAAATACATAAATTAGCGACTAAGTGTAAACACTATCGGCATTTCAAGCTTCTTATAAGACCTTCAAGGCTTGGGTGACCTTTCTGTAGTATAGAACTACGCCTTACTTCACTCTTATAAGCAATGCTCTACTAGCCAAATAGTGATTAATAAATTTAGTTGGAATGCCATTATGAGTTAAAATATTTTCTAGTTTATTTATTTGTTTATTGATGTTGTTTAAATTATTACATATATTGTATATTCTATTAAGTTGATTAAAAATAATATTTTTATAAATTTTAATTGAAATGTTTGAATTCCAGAAAAATCAGCCTATTAACTTTAAAACTAAAAATTATATATATATATATATACATATATATATATATATATATATATATATATATATATATACATATATATATATATATATATACGAGGGTTACTCTGAAATTTTTGAGATACGCGCAGACGAGAATTTACAAAATAAAAATAACGGTTTAATTTTAAAGTACAAAGTATTTTAACACAGAAGGCAATTTTTTACTGACTTATTTCAACTTGCTTAGCGTGGAATAAATTTTAAGCAGAAGAGAAAATGGAGTTGGCGCGAGAACATATTTGCGCTATGATTTTCTACGATTTCAAAGCAGGATTAAATCAAGAAGAATGCCTTCAACGGTTGTAATTAGCATTTGGTGATGAATCTCCGGCTCGTGCTACTATATTTAGATGGTTTAGGAAATTTAGAAGAGGTCGCAATTTTCTTCAGGATGAAGAACACACAGGAAGGCCGCCGCCGGCAGTCATCCCGGATAAAGTTGTCTGCCATACGAAAAATGTTAATGGATGATAATCGCAGTACCTGTCAAATGATACAGAAGGAACTTAACATTGGATCCGCAGCCATACACAAAATCATTCATGAAGAATTACTTATGAAATAGTAGTTTGCCGTTGGGTTCCCCATAATCTAACTGAGCATCAAAAAGAGGAGCATGTCAGAAACAGTAAAGAAACTCTTAATACGCTGAATGATGGTGGCCACCGCATCATCTCTAAAATTGTAACAGGTGATGAAACGTATATACCGTTTTTTGACGTTCCAACACGTCAAGAAAGCAAAGTATGGGTCTTTGAAGATGATCCCATGCCGACAATGGTGAAAAAACAACGTGCACTGAAAAAAGTGATGTATGCCGTTTTCTTCAGAAGTACGGGATGGGTCAAAGCCATCAAGTTGGAAGGACAGAAGACAGTAACAGCAAACTGGTATACCACTAAATGTCTTCCAGAAATTTTACAAGAACTGAATGTTAGGGGACTAATGCTTCACCAGGACAATGCATCTTCACATATAGCTGGATTAACAGTTGAGTTTCTTAAACAAAAACAAATTAAATCGAACATGCGCCGTATTCACCTTATCTAGCTATGTGCGTCTTTTGGTTATTCTTTAATCTAAAAAAGAACTTACGTGGAAGTCGTTTTCATTCAGAAGAGATTGATGTGGCTATAAATGAATTTTTCTTCTATTCGAAGAAATGAATGCCTTGAGGCATTTAATCTGTGGAAAATTCATCTACAAAAGTGCATTGATGCTGGAGGAGACTACTTTGAACACACCTAAAATTTTGTAAGTATAACTTTATAAACCTAGTTGTATCTCAAAAATTTTAGGGTGACCCTCGTATATATAAAATATCCCAGAAAAACATGCTAGTAATTGAAAATAACGTACACTGATTGTGACGCAAACCTCAATAGTTAAATCCTAAAAATATTGAATTTCTGGGAGTCACTCAGGTTACAATAGATGTTGTTGTTGCACCAGCATGCTTCCCTGTACCCAGTCATGAGTTGGACTCTACCAGTTAGATAGAAGCAGCTGGATGAAGTCTTCGTGATTTTGAAGCAGGGACCAAGTAGAAGACTCCCAATACTTGGCCTGCCACCCCCAGAGGTATCATTTCACGTGGAAGATTTTGCGATAACGCCCTGTCTTAACGCGCCCCTACCGCGATCAACGAACATAATGGATTTTCGGTTAAGCCGAGATTCGAACTCACTAACTTTCGATAATGAGAACGACGCCCTAACCAACCAGGCCACCACGGCCTAGGTTACAGTACTAGGGCCTAGGTTACAAAATCAACATATGTTTGATCTTTTTCAAGCATGCTTTATATATTTAATCATATCATAACTTAAAAATGAATTAAAGTAACATTACTAAAATATGCTTAACGGAACAAAATAAAAAAAATTTGCTAGCTTATTAAATGAAAACTAACATACCTTAATATATAACTAAATATATACAATATTGTAAAGTATTCGGTTAATTTTATCTGCAAAAATAAGCAAGTTATTTTTCCGGCTTATTTTTTAGATTTATAAAGTAAAATATTTATATTATTGCATAGTTATATGACTATGTATTTTAGACATTTAGTTTGACTTAATATATTTTTAAACAAAAAAAATCATAATTTTCTATAAGAATATATATATATATTTATGCAGTTTACTTCTAAGAAAATGCTATTACTTTGAGTACTGGATTAGTTTCTTTATATAAAGAGAATTTTCAGGCTTTTAAAAAAATATTAGTATTAATGGCGACAGATTTATATGACATTTCCTAATATAATCTCTTTTGAGAGCCACTTCTCATAGCCAGGATAAGTACAGCTTTTCAGTGAACTCCTTTTCAACACGCTGGAAAATGAGATAAAAATAAGGTTTTATGTGAGTAGGGAGTTGTATAAACAGGGATTTATTTTCGAATTTCTCTGATTTTTAGCTAAGCTACTTAAGTGCAAATGAAAAGCATTTCTACGAAAATTGATGATGTTTTCTTCTTTTCTCTTAGATTATTACGTTGTAAGGTTTTATATTTGGAAAAATATAAAGCATTTTTTGTCATAAAATGAAAAAATATTAACAAAAAATATATTGATAAACTAAATTTGCTATAGTAAGTGAATCAAAAATTTTAATCTAAAAATGATCACAAAACTTTCTTAAAAACTCACTAAATGTGTAATTTATAAACTGTAAATTAGATCAGCTATGTAGATGAAAAATATTTGAAATCCATATTTCGAATGAGAATTTATTTTGTTTTACAAACAAAAACTAATCTGAACTAGGAATGGTATAAGACAATGAGATATGGTCATTTTATTGAATGTAATTATTCAGGAAATGAAACACAAAATATGATATTGAAAAGAGGCGGTATATAGTAAATGTACAGAAATAACGTCTTGGATAGGATGGATATACTAAGTATATCGAAGTGTTTAAATGGAACTAAATCTGACACATGAGCTAATTATATTAAATTTTTGCCTTGTAAGAAACACGTAGAGTATATTTAGCATAAGGAATAATGCCTGAAAATGTTTAAGTATTAAGGATCCTTATTTTATAAAGTGATAAAATATGAACAAAAACAATTCAGGCTATTGAAATTTTACAATACTTTATAAAATTTACGAAAAATGAAAATTGCTTTACATTGAACAGATATGTGTAATTTATTAGTTATATATTCAATATTAAAATAGTTTTTATTTTTTAAAATTGCTATATGAAATTTTTTTTAGTAAAAACGACTAAGCAATTTCAAGCTTTTTTCATGAAAATTTATACACTCGAAAAAAATTCTCAAAGGACAACTTAATTCACTAAACTATTATTTGTTATTTTCCAGCAGATAACTCTTGAAAAGTGGAGAAAATAAACTTAAAACGTACCACTGCTTGAAAACATAATTAGATTCACAATTTTTGTTGAAATTAGTAGGTATTTTTACTTGATTTCTAGAAAATAAAAATTTTCTTATTTAGAAATATATACCAAAAGTGATGGAAATTTGACTTCTAAGAGTATTTTTGATGGATTATTCTAATAACTACCGTAAGCAAACACCATTTATTAATCTCCATTAAGTCCTCGCTCTAATTTTATCGATTTTGTCAAAGATGACGAAGTCAATAAATAGCTTTTCTATCCGTCGAGAATATTTAATTGGAATAAAAGCATTGTAAGCATTCAATACATAAGAGGTATAAACTTTCCCCAAATGGCTAATTTCTAAATGATAGTAAGTGCTTACATGAAAGTGAAAGGTTTGTTTTTAAAAGGGTAGAAATTTGCGGCGACTAATCTTTTAAAATGTATTACGAAATCGTACGGCTTTTCCTTCCTAAAGTAAAAGGAATGTCATATTAAAATATCTGGGCTTGAATTCTTGGAATAAGTACGGATATTAGGAAATTAATTTGGGACTGATGTCGTCGAAGAATGAACACTGAAGAAATCCGTTCTCTACGAAATTAATATCTCCAAGCTTAAAATTAATTCCTTAATGAACTTGTGTCAGAAATCAAAATAAGGCAAAACATAATATTCCGCTTAAGAACTCGCTCCGTAAATTGAATCGTTGCAAGTTTTTGTTTTAATGATTTGTTCCTTAGTTTTAGTATTTTCTAACATAAATCTCAATTTTTTCCGATGTAATTTTTGTGAACTCAACTAAAAATTTAAATTTTATAAATCATTTTAAATGAAAGCTTACTTTTTTAAAGAATCACGTTTATTGTGCTCTTTTTTGTCTAATAAAATGTACATAATCTCCGGTGTAAGAGGCTTTGACTTGACAACCCACAGGGATTCAGAAAAAGTGAGATATTTGTTCTTCAATGCTCAATTTTTTCACCAAAGAGCTAAATTGTCCAGTTCCACCTTTTAAAATAGATTACTCTACAAACATAGACCCGAAGTGGAAATCAAGCCTTCAAATTTTGAAGCAAATGGCAGAGTGTTATCCACTTATTTGACAATTCAACGTTAAACAGATGAAGCTTTCTGTAAGGCATTTCAGCACCCACCGGTGAATGTTTTCTGGGAGGAATTTTTGAAGCTTGTAGGCTATATTTACGTTTCTCAAGGCACAAAACATGGAAAACTCTCAAGTACTCTTCCCGATTGGTTTGCTGAAGAAAATAGGAGTACACACCCATCTCTTGTTGTCCAATCGTGGTTAGGATCGAACCAAAGAAGGAGGTACTGTTATGGGAAGTCATCAGCAATACTCACTAGAACAACGATATATGGATATTGCACTTTTGTTTCATGCATGCACATTAATTGGAGAAGACAAAGGAGAATTTTCCGGGTTTCTTCCCTTGCGGTACATTGATTCGACGCAAGTCCTCCCGGAAGGCACTACGCTATGGAGTTTTAAATGTCTTACAAAGGTTTTCAGCTGTTTGATATTCCTTAAAACAAAGTCAAAATGACCATATTTTATTCATTGCGGATATAAATTAAGGTCTATAAAAATTCCCTCCCGATTGAAATATAAGGTGTGAATCTAATAAAAATCCATATAATATTCCTGAGATACAAAGACATCATCGCGTGGAAACATAACATCTATGCAAAGTATTGTACCAAAAAAAAATTAAAAATGAAATCTTTCGCTATTCCGAACTAGTCAGATATTTAAGTTTTCCAATTACTCATTTTTAAAGAAAACTGCTCCAACCACAAGATTCTAAGCTTATTTTCTTTCTTTTTTGATTCAATAGCGTTAGTGGATCTTATTTTAAAGTAATATTTAAAATAAGCATTTATTTGCCTGTAAAATTTTGGAATTCTCACATTTTTCTTTGAACAACAAAATGTTAAAATTGAAACATTCTGCTTACAAATATTGAATGCAAAGATTTATTTTTTCTTTACAATTTAGAAAACTCAATACGGATAAATTTAAAATGAACATAACCAACTAAATAAATTATTTAAAATTTGATTTAATATCTCATAGTTTTATTCAAGTTATAGCTTGAAATTTTCCGACCCTCTGAAGGGATGGAAGTCTTAGGGGACCTTGCCCAGTCCGAGGACCAAACTTCGGACCTGCGTCTTGGGGTCACAAACCTCTACCACTGCATGACTGGCTTTCATTTCTTAAGCTAATGTCAACTATTTTATAGTTATAGCAATTACTAAAATAATTCTAACGGAACTATATACCTTATAGAGCGTTATTTCTATTCCTTATTAATGAGTCATAATTCAGTTGTATATTATTTTTGTGTAAACGTTCAATTCTTTGATATATACATGAATGTAACATTTTTTTTTATGTAAAAACTAATTGCATGTCAGAGCTATTACTATTCATTATTTTTGAGTTTGAGTGTATATGTAAATTTGATTTTTTGTAAATGTTAACTTATTTGATTTCAGTGAAACATTTTTCTTTTAATATCATTTTGTTAATAATTACAACATCAATTTTATGTTAATAATGTCAAATATTTAGTAGAGCTGTTTCTGTTCTCTATTGTTGAGTCGGAATAAATTTCTAAATGTTAAATTCTTTAGATTTTTATAAACGTTAAATTCCTTTATATATATGTTTTACATTTTGTTGTGCGAAAATTAAATATTTGTTAGAGTTATTACTATTCATTATTTCTACGTCAGAAAGCAGTTGTAACGCTAATTTCTATGATCCACAAAACAATATTTTGTTGCATTATTTAAAAATATTTGGTAGAGCTATTTCTATTGATAATTATTGAGTCACAATACTTTTGTCATGTTAACCTTTGTTATTGTACACTTCTTTTTGAACCATGCAAGCAATATTTTTAATGTCATGCAGAAATATATAATCGAATTACTTTTATTCATTATTATTGAATCAGCATGGAATTATGCTCTTAATTTTAATTAATTCTTTTATCTACACGAACATTTTGTTATATAAATGCAAATATTTTTTTAAAGAATATTGAATCTTTCGCCAAATATTATATTCTTCAATATAATTTATATTTTAATAGCACTGGTATTACCACAGTTTTTACACAGTTACAGTTTCTATTCGATTTTTATTCATAAACTAAATCTGCAAAACAATTTTGAAAAATAGTCTTTGCTAAATATATAAATCTCATTGTTTCTTTACCAATATTGTTTTAATATAGAATACCATTTTCCGCACGAATCCAATAACGGTACTCGTGAATCAAAATTCTCTGAAGTCCGCAACTGCTATCCAAGATGATAGAAGCAATACTTCATTCTTTCATGAAATATATTTTGTGCTACCACTTTCAAAATTGCAGCTCTTCTGTCATTTTTGTCGTGTTGTACCCATTTTATCATCTGTCTTGTTCGCAGTTTCGAGGGGATACAAGAGAATAGAGTAAACCACACGTACGGCTGAAAAATATTTGTTCATATTCAAATAAATTTGAAGTAAAACTGTTTTCTGTTTTGGAGAAATGGAGTCTGAGTTTAATGGAAGAAATTTCATATTGAAAATAGATATATTATCGGACTTCGAGGAAAATTTCCAATTCACATAAAAGAATTTATAGGTATGTTTCGTTGAAGAGAATCTTTTAATATAAATGAGTTCTAGATTTCTCGTATGTTTACCATGAATAAACAATATTTTTCTCAAAATTTTTCTTTCTTCATTAGATAAGAGAGTACATCGAATTTTGTTATCTTTTAAATTTAAATGAATACGATAGCTTTGGTTATTTTTCTATTGCATTCAGAAATTTATTTAACTCATAATTCAAGATGTTACGTTGTTTCAAGCTGCCTATTTCTGTATAGCGAAGTTGCTGAAAGGGAATGAAATGTCTCGTAATTTTGAACAGTGATCATGAACAGTGACAAGATTGACCCCCTGTACCAGAACCTTCTTTCCCACGTCCCACCATTAAATGTGGACATTAGTAAATGAAATCAAATTATTAAAAGAATAGCGAAAGAACATTGCTCTATATATCTAATAATCATTCCTCAAATACAGTATTTTATGAAAAATATGAACTATAAATAAACATTTAATTAGGAATCATAAAATGAATTTTTAATGAAATATATTTATATGAAATATATGTACTGCTATAGAGAGAGAGAGAGAGAGGAACCAAATCAATAGGATATTATTAATTATAAAACTAACGTCTCAAGTACAGTAAAAATACTTAATTAGCTCTTATTTGAGTAGCATAATAACCGTCGATTTTTAAAACTATTTTGAAAGAAAGAAAAGTAAATATTTTGTTACATAAAATGATAGCATTTAATATAAGGATAACATACAGGAAGCTATGTTATTAAATTTTCTGTATAATTTTAGATTCAGACAATGAATACCCTGTGTTATTAAATACCTACGAGTTACACGAATAGGGTATGTACTACCACATAATTTCCAAAAAAGTAAATTTTGTAGTAACTGTCGATATATTTTGTATTCTGTTTATCTATTCCAAATTTTTGAAACAATCTAAGTAGCTTTATTTAATTAACTAAAAATTGTGACATTCTCTTTAGATAAATATTGTTGTCGGTATGGTCTATTGTGAAACCTTAATTGGTTGCTTGTTTTTAAAACAATTCGATCATCGTGTAAACTGTTTTCTCTTCTAAAATAATGGCCCATTATCGAGCCTTGTATATGATGAAAAATTTTATATATATATTCAGTTTTCCCCATTTTTTCCTTTATGGAATCATGTAGTAAATTGGAAAATTGAGAAAGAAATCATCTCATTTCGAGCTTTATTTCTCACTATTTATTTGAGGAATAAATTTCCGGTTTTCATAATATTTACCGGAAAACCTTCCATAATGAGGATTTGATCCCCGGACGAATATTTTTTGTTTTTCGTTGAGGTGAACCCACACTTCTTTCCCCCACTTGTGGCTCTTCATTGGATAAGAGTTCTCGTCTGTGGACGAATAGTAGAGTTTGGTGTGGGAAGAGATTTATCTGCGACTGCGCAAGTTGCGAAGAAAACCGGACGACCTGTTGTTCGCAGCTCATTTTCCAACTAGTTTGGTGCTCTTCTAGTTTTCTCCTGCGCTTTAGCTCCAGAATTTTTCCAGTTTGCTTTCCTGATCTCCTGTTCTCTATTTGTGGGAATTTCTCAGAATTGCAATGAAATAAGGGTCGTCATCAGAGATAGCGAAGCCTTCTTGCATTCCGGCTTTTAGCCGATCTCGAACAACAACGTTATTATTGAATTTAGTTACTTTTAGTTTATGAAAAACTCATAACTAATATTAAGTTTTATTATTCAATTAATAGTAACAGTTTTATGATTAATAATGATAACTTTAAATCGATTATAAGATATTTAAAATTAATTGCAGTTTTGTGAGTCGCTGTTGACCGGGGAGAGTGAGCAGAGATAAGGAAGCCATCTTCTATCCAGATACCAAATACCAAAGTAATTATCTCAAAATTAATTACTTTTACCCAATAAGTAAATAATTATGAATAATTTAGTAGCTAAAACTATACAAGTTTTAATATTGATTGCAGTTTTCGTGATCATTGTGAATTAAAGATCGTCACCAAAAACAATTGAACGATCTTGTCTCAAGACTTCTAACTTGATCTCCAATAACAACGTAATTATAGAATTTAATTACTTTTAGTTTGTAAATTGCTCATGATAAATATTAAGTTTTAATATTCAATTAATATAAGCAGTTTTATAGTTAAAGATTTATGTTTTTATAATTAACAATTCTACAACATGATGAAATTGAAATTTTAGATATCTCTATTGAGCCTCTTTAATAAATTATAACTGTATTTATTTATTAACAATTAGTGTTTTAATTAATGTTATCAATTTTATAATTAATATTAATATTTTTACATGAATTATAAAAGTTTGAATATTAATTTCAGTTTTCGGGGATCACTGAGTAATAAGGATTGTCAACTAAAATAACTAATCCATCTTCATCAAGACTTCGAGCCTGATCAACGTAATTATTGAATTTAATTACTTTTAGCTAATAAACTGCTTATGATTGATTGCAAGTTTTAATATATTATTAATATTAGCATTTTTATAATTTATAAGAATAACTTTTTTATTTTTAACAAATCAAAAATTTACGAAATTAAATTCTTTGAAGTTACTAAATATCCTTAATAAATTATACCTATATCTATTCATTAAAGAATTGTTTTCAATTAATGCTGACATTTTTACATCAGTTATTAAAATTGTTAAATTTTTAATATGAATTAATTTTCGGGGATCACTGTGTATTAAGGATCATCACCCAAAATAACAAAACATCTTACATTCTACCTCTGAATTTGATCTGTAATAAGATATTTAAGAATTGAATTTAATTAATTTTTGTTTATAAAATGCTCAGGATTAATATTAAGTAGTAACACTCAATTAATGATAAGTCTTATAATTTAAGATTAATATTTTTACTGTAAGCAATTTAACAAACTGGTGATATTGAATTTTTAGAAATCTATTTAATGTCTTTTACAAATTAAAACAATATTTATTCATTAAAAATTGTTTTATAATTAATGTAAGTATTATCATAATCAATGTCAACATTGTTAGATTAAGTGTAAAATTTTTAATATTAATTTCTGTTTTCTGGGATAAACTGTTATTATTTTATCAATTCAACAATTTGACGAAATTGAATTTTTTGAAGTCTACAAAATATCTTTAATATTTATTATGACTATATCTGTTCCTTAAAGATGTTTTAATGTTTTATGTTTTTCTGATGTTTTAATTTAATGTAATTAATGTTTTTCTTAACCAATATTAACATATTTTTTCATTAGTTGTTAAACTCTGCAATTGTTTATATTAATTGCAGATTTCAGAGGTTACTGCAAATCAAAGATTGTCACCGAAAAAAACTGAACCATCTTCTATCCAGACTATAAACCCGATATCAACAAAGAATGTAATTATGAAATTTAATTATTTTTTTACTTTTAAATTTTTTTCTTATGATAAATATAATGTTTCATTACTTAATTAAAATTAATGTTTTATAAGATAAACTAGAATTTTGTGATTAATAATTCAACAAATTGATGACATTGAATATTTTGAAATCTATTAAGAGTTAATAAATTATATATCTATTCATTAGCGATTTATTTTATAGTTAATGTAAGTATCTTTATAATTAATGTTAACACTTTTTACATCCATTATAAAATTTTTAAAATTTATTTCAGTTTTCTGATTACTGCGTAATAAGGATGTCAACTAAAATAACTAACCCATCTTCATTCAGACTTTGAGGATGATCTCCAATATAACAACGTAATTATTAAATTTATTTACTTTTAGCTTATAACTTGCTTATTTATAATTTAAGATGAATATTTTTAATTTTAACAATTCAACAAATTGATGAAAGAGAATTTTTTGAAGTCTACTAAATATCTTTAATAAACTATATCTATTCATGAAAGAGATATTTTTACTTAATGGTAACATTTCTACGTCAGTTTTCAAACTATAAAAGTTTTAATAATAATTTCAGTTTCCGGGGATCATTGTGTAATAGGGATTGTCAACACTAACTCATCTTCAACCAGACTACGACTTATACATCTTCATCTAGACTACGACTAATACATCTTCAACCAGACTACGACTTATACATCTTCAACCAGACTACGACTTATGCATCTTCAACCAGACTACGACTTATACATCTTCATCTAGACTACGACTAATACATCTTCAACTAGGTAACGACTAATACATCTTCATCCAGACTCCGAGCCTCATCTCCAATAGTAATGTAATTACTGAATTTAATTAGTTTTAGCTTCTAATATGTTTAGGATTAACATCAAGTTTTAATTTACTATTAATATTAGCATATTTATAATTTAAGATTAATTTTATTATTAATAACTCAACAAAATACTGAAAAATTGGAATTGTTTTGATCTACTAAATGAATGCTTTATTTGCCAAATCTATCAACTCCATAAATCAAGAAATTGTGTAAAATGATAAAAACATATATTTTTAAGATAAATATTCTTATATTATTTAAATATGGTACCTCTGGTGCTAATTCTTATTATATGTGAAATGTTTGTTCTAACTATATTATAATTATATAGTATATACAGCTTTGGAATTAAAATGTAAAAAAATTCAGAAAATGGAGTTCGTTAATCGATTTCGCAAGTGAAACATCTAAAAATGTTTTTAATAAATTATAACTACATCTCTTCATTAAAAGTTTATTTTTATATTGATATTAACTGAAAACAAAATTTTATAATTAATGTTAACATTTTTACATCAATTATAAAACTATAACACTTTTAATATTACTTACAGACTTTGGGGATCATTGTGAGTTAAGGATCAATACCGAAAATAATTGAACCATCTTTTATTCCGAATTCGAACCTGATCCGGAATAAGAAAGTAAGTATTGAATTAAATTACTTTTATTTAATAAATAGCAAAGGACCAATATTAGGTTTTAACATTTAATCACTTTGAAATCTAATATATGTCTTCAGTAAATTATAACTATATCGATTCTATAAAGTTTTTATTTTATTTTAATTAATGTTAAAACTTTTACATGAATTGTAAAACAATAATTTTTTTTAAAATATTAATTGCAGTTTCCGAAGACCACTGTTAATAAAGCATCATCGCTACAGATAATTGAACCATCCTCTATTTGGACTTCAAACCCAACCTCGACAGACACCGTGAGTATTGAATTTAATTATTTTCATCTTTTAAATTGCGCATGATAAGTATTGCTTTATTAAGCAATAAAAACGAAAGTTTTATAATGAAAATAGCATTTAAATTATAAATAATTAAAAAAACTGATGAAAAGTAATATTTTAAAACCCGCTAAATTTCTAAAAATTGTAACTATATTAATTCATTAATGGTTTCACTTTTAAGACAAAGGGAGATTTATTTTATTTTCATCTAATTTCAATTTTGCCGTATAAATATATAATCATTCTCATGTGTTGCGTGTAAGCGAAATTAATTTTTCGGTATGTTAAAGTGGCATTTGAATAAATTAAGTTCAAATTTCTATATTTATTACTCTTGTTTTTATTCTTGTAATTTTTTAATATTTTATCTTTGAAAATTAATTACATTAATTTCCGGTTTCAATTAAGTTGAAAGTTCCTTAGTTATATTCTCACATACAGTTCCTTATTTTATATATATTCATTAAAAGGTATCACTTTAAAAACAAAGAAAATTTTATTTTATTTTGATTTAATTTCAGTTTTGTCGCACAAATATATAATTTTTCTTATGTGTTGGGTGAAAGTGAAGTTAATTTTTGGTATGTTAAAGAGTCATTTAAATAAATTAAATTCGAGTGTATATGTATATAAATTCATTACTCTGTTGCTCTATCTTGTAATTTTTAATCTTTTTTCTTAAGAAATTAATTATATTAATTTCGTGATTCAATAAGTTTGAAATTCCCTAAGTTATATACGAGTATTCTCATACATTCATGCCATATTTAATGCCGCTATAACAGATTCCAATTCTTCATACAACTTTGATGTTAATATAAATGGTAACTTTATGGCAATATGATTTTATTTTTGCTTAAAAAATATAGTTTTGATTTGCGATAAAAATTATGAGATGAATTTAATGGAAAATTCCCGTTCATCAAACTATTTAAAATAATCATAAAGTTTTAAAGAAGGGGGGGAAAATGGAACTTTTTCCAGTTCTCAAATCATCAAAGATGGAGAAAGGATTGTCCCCCATTTTATATCGAATAAAGAAGCAAATTCTAATCACTAATCCTTTTAACCTGGAGATATTTATCTTTTCATCCTTGCGTTTGAAGCGCAGAGAAAAATCAATATACCATCCCCTCTCCTTTCTTTTCTCTCTTCAATGAATTGTCACCGATTTGGCGATTCAGATAATTGCAGAAAGAAACATTGCCGCTGTTTTTAAACGACGATTCTTTGAAAAATGTTACCAATGACAGTTTTACTTCACTGCAAATTTAAATGCTGTACATTTACTATGAAAGCATTAATATGCTACATGTAAAATTAAAAGTTATTTACTGTGAAGGATAAAACTCATATCACGCATTCTAAAAGCTTCGAATTTCTTACATATTATACAACAAATAAATTATTTTAAAAAATAGATATTTATTTTTCTAGTTAAAAATGGTGCATAGTTAAATTTAATTTAAACATATTTATTCATGGTACAATAGGACTCCAATTATCCGAATTAACTGGGACCGGAGCATATTCGGATAATCAAAAATTTGGTAAATTGGATTTTTTTGAAAAAAAGGTATGATTTTAATTAACTATTGTATGTTGAAAAGGGGAGATAAACTATATATTTTGAAAGTAAAATGACTTATAATTAAATGAGAAAAGAACGCTTTTGCATGTTAAGGTGCTATTCATTAATATAGCTTGTATATACAACACTGTAAATGAAAGTCATGACTTGCTGAACATCTTGGAGAAAGTAAATTTTTTTATTGTCTTCACCCTTTTTCGGCCTGCCAAATCAAGCGGTGATGGTGAAAATCCCACTAAGGTTGACTCTCTATCCACTTCAAAGCAATTTCAAAGCCGGCAAATACTTCACTAGCCTGATGGTTCAGCATCTGCTTCAACGTGGACATTTAAGGTCATCTTCCTCGACACTTTCAATGAGTTGACCATCATCTGCAGTTTGAAATCCAGTGTCTGATTCATAATCCACTCTCCTATATTTTCAGCACTAACTTCTGAACATCCAGAAATTTTCCAAATGGATGTTTCTGAATTCCTCAAGAGACACGTCTTTTTTTGTTTGTTTTGTTTGTCGCTCAACGGTCATTTTTTGCACACGAGGGCTAATTAGACCGGGACTTACGGTTTAAAGTGGATTCCGAACCACTACAAACATCCATTCCCAAGGTGGGATTCGAACCCACGAACTGTTGAACCGAAGGCAAGAGCGCTAACCATTCGGCTGCCAGCTTGGCCAAGAGACGCGTCAATCTCATCTTCTTCCTTCTCTATATTTCATTTTCTTGAGCTTTTTCTTTTTTCTGAGTGTCCTTCTCTTTTTCACTTCTAATTAATTTTTTTGAAATTCTGAAAACAATTCGATATAATTGGAGTTCTACTGTACTACAAATTATTACTTTACAATAAATTCATTATGATTTTAGTAGATGACACGAAAAATGTGTTAATTAAGAAGAAAAAACGTGTGGTGCGACGAATTCTTTTTCTGAGATATTTCATTACAACAAATTCTTTACATTTTTGGAAGATTATAGAAAAATTGAATTTTTTTCAAAAAATAAACTAACAATTACTTTTTTTGTGCAAAATCATACGATATCAAATATAATTTACCCATGCTCATTCGCTGTTCCATGATATCTTTTTCTAAAACATTTTTTTTTTAATTTTTTTCAAATTTTTGGCAGATTTTAAGACAAATGAATTATTTCTAACAATAAATAAATAAAAATACGAGTAAATGTTTTTTCTAAGTAGCAGTAAAACGGTATTAATTTGCTTCACATTAATTTATTTCTTAATATTATGAACTTCTTTTCTGAAATTTTCCGGTATAAAAAATTCCTTGTATTTTTTGTACATTATTGAAAATGATGTTTTTCTGATAAAAAATTGGTTAAATTTTTTCTGGTTAGAAATAAAACTACATTAAATTTAACTCAAATATATATTCGTTTGTGGTGCGATGAATTTCTTTTCTGTGACATTTCGACCTAACAAGCTCTTCATAATTTTGATAGACAATATGAATATTGGGTTATTTTTTTGAAATTGTTAGTTTCTTTAAGAAATAATACGATATTCGATTTAATTTAAACATATTAATTTTTAGTACTATGAATTCATTTTCTGAGACAATTCATTATAAAAAATCTTCATATTTTTGATAGTTTATATAAGAAATTGAGTTATTTTTAAAAAACAAAACAAAACTGGTAATATCTTTTCCCGATATTAAATTTAATTCAAACATTCATTTGCGCTACTAGGAAGTCCTTTTCTGAAACGTTTCTTACTAACAAAGTTAATTTTCTCCTTCTATTTCGAAATATAGTAACCTCTTTTATAAAGTATTTTGTATAGGTTTTGTAAGAATAATCCCAATTAAATATACAGATGCTGATTTTAATTAATTTTTTTGAGCATTACAAAACAAAATATGTATTCGAATTCAAATATGTCTTGAAAGCCGATAGATATTTTTATGAGTGACTAGCATTTCAACATTCACAATTTACATGTAAAGCTTTTTTAAGAAGCCCAAACAATTAATTAATCATTAATTTAGAGACCGAGAGACTTCTCCAATACTAAAATACTTATTCATAAGATGGTTTAAGTAGCCCTAATGCTCCCGATGACCATCGAAGCTACAGGAGCTGTCGTCACTGCAGAGACACTGAACTCTCTCCCGACCATATCTTTGATTGCCCGGCCATATTGAGAAAGCTCTTCAGGATCTCCCCCCCCCCTCAACTAATCTATTCCTCAGAAGTTAAAGATGTGGCCAGAACTGTCTTGGACACATTTGGAACAATTTGATTCCATTGCACAACTTTACTGGACAAGGCAAATGCCTTGATTATTATTTAACTATGCATGATAGGATTGGCGTCTAAAACATCGCAATAATCCTTTGAAATATAGCTTAGGAGGCCAAACTAGAATATTGTAGCTATAGAGAGTTGCCCTCTTCGTATACACACACCACGAGCTCTTCTCGTGTTCGACCCTACCCTCCTTTTTCTTCAATCGCGAAGAGAGAGGGAGGAAGAAACAACCGGAAATGACCTCAAAGTGGTTTCAATGTTCCCATTTTTTGTAGTACATAAGGCCAAGGAATTGTTTCCAAAAAAATAATTAAATTAAAACTCGGGTAATGTTTAAAAAATTTTAATTAAATAAATATAAAAACCCGGATCTTATTAAAAATACAATAAGGTATATTAAATTTATTTCACAAATATATTCTTTTCCGTAGTACTGCGAACTCTTTTTCTGAAACATTTCATTGCAACAAATTCAGCAGATTTTTCGTATATTATGGCAAATGAATTGTTTGATGTAGAAAAATGGAAAGAATTTTCTAGCTAGAAAAATCGATATTAAATTTAATTCAAATATATTCATTCGTTTTAGTACAAACTCTTTTTCTGCAACTTTTCGTTATAACAAATTCATAAGATTTTAGTAAAAATTATATCCAAAGGAGTTATTTTGTAAAGTAAATCGGTTAAAAGTAGTTTTTATTTAGAAGTAATATAACACCAAACTCAGTTTAAGCAAATGCAATTGTTTGAGTTGAATTTAATTCTGTATATTATTAATATCGTAGTACTACGAAATTCTTTTTGCTTAGATATTTCATTATTACAAATTCATCATATTTCTGATAAATCATGTACCAAATGAGCTATTTTTGATAAATTCTTTGATTTTGAAAGAAAATGATACTAAATTTAATTCAAAAACATACTCATTTTGTAGTTCAATAATTTACTTATTTGAAGCATATCGTTTTTACAATTTCATGATGCTTTTTGCAGCTTAAAAGACAAATAAGTTGTTTTTAAAAAATTATGAAAATATTTTTTTCTAGTTTTAAATACTGTGGTATTGAATTGAATTCAAATACACTGAATTGTGTGTGTTACTGCCAATTTCTTTTATAAGATAATTTTTTATAGCAAATTCCTCTCAGTTTTGATAGAATATATAGCAAATGAAATATTTTTTTAAAAAACTGGATAAATATTATTTTCTAGTTAGGAACAAAACAATATTAAGTTTAGACCATAAATAGTCATTCGCGATACAACGAACTCTTTTTCTGTGACTTTTTGTTACAGCAAACCTATCATGGTTTTGGTAGTAATATCGTAAATTAGCTATTTTTAAAGTAAAAGTTGATAATTTTTTTTAAATTAGAAATAATACGATATTTATTTGTGTCATATATATAATTATTAACATTAATTATAATAATATTTAATTTAAGCAAATTCATTATCATGGTAGCAAAATCTTTTTGTCTGCGGCATTTCGGTACAGCAAATCTATTAAGTGCGTATTTATTTCTGAAATAAACAAGCTATTTTGCATCAAAAAAGTTCGATATTTTTCCTTAATAAGAAATAATTTTTTTGTTAGATTCAATTAAAAATTGTTCTAAATACAACGAAATTTATCACTGAGTCAGTTTGTTATAAAAATACTCAGATTATGGAAGAAAAAGAAATTTATATTGAATTTTATCAATAAAATCAAATCAATAGTGAAATAAATTTTGATTTAATGATGATAAGTGTTTTATGTGATTACTCTTCTTTAGAGTTACTAATTATAATTAATTATTTTTACAGAAAGAAAACAATTAGACTAATTATTTTTATAAAATTCAGGACTCCGTTTATCATTAAATATGTTAACAGTTAATTGAACTTAATTCCATTATAATATATTCATAATAAAAGCAAACATTTAAAAGAGGAATTTATTTATAAAAAAATATTTTTTCTGAAAAAAGGAATTTGATAAAATATTCCTACTTAATTAAAAAATATTTTTACAGAATGCTTTTAAGCAAACTATTTTATTAACGAAATTGAGTTAATTTCGTAAAAAATATATCATTGTGAAAGTAATTAAATTTCTTTCAAAATCAGAATTTTATAATCATTTCTTAAAATTGAATATTTCTTCAAATAAAAAGGATAAATAATTCAGTGTTGATAAATTTTTCATGATTTTTTTCCAAAGCCTGCTTATAATAATCATTATCTAAATTAACTTATTGTATTAGGAGTAAAACTATAATAAGCATGTTAGTTTTATATGATCTACATTTAATTTTTTTTAAACTTACTCTCAATCCATTTCAAATAAAGTTTTTCTCGTTGTCGCTCAACTGTCACTTTTTGCGCACGAGGCCTAATTTGACAGAGATGGTTTAAAGTGGACACCGAACTACTATATACATTCAAACCAAAGGTGGGATTCGAACTTTCAAGCTGTTGAACCGATGGCGCATTTCAAATATAGCTACTATTTCTTAGAAATATTTAATTCTAAAGATCAACTAGTGTTAATTTTTAATTATTTTTATGACGTATTCCATCATTATATGAAGGGTCCAGAATCTAAAACGATTAAACCAATTTTTTAAAACTATTTTTGAATTTTGTAAACATTAATCAAATAAATAATATTTGTTTTACAGTTATTTAAGAATTGTTTGCTTTGAGAAGAACTTTAGAAAAATTATTTATAGTATTTTTTTATTTTGAAGTCGATATATTACATTTGCATATTTTTTTCTGGCGCATTTGAGTCATATATGTGGCCGACTTTGTTCTGTATGAATGTGAATGCACCACTTCATTGAGTATGTTTTGAGAGAATGATTAGAGTGTAGTTTAGAAAGTGTCTAAATTTAATAATTTTATGATTTTAGGACATTTAGTGAACTTCAGAGCTGTGAACTAAGCTCTCACTTCGGTGTTTCCCTTTCGCTGGTACGTGGTAGAGGATTACTAAGTAGGCTGGGCTTAATCTTATCATACGTCGGTATGATTTGGAAAAATGATAAAATTCTGGGTAAGCTATAAATATTCCATTGTACTAAGTTCCCAGAAAGGCCTCGACAGAGTGGAAAAGTTATGTAGGTAAGAAGGGAAGGCTACAATTAGTGCTTAAATGGTTTATTTTTCTTAAGAATTGTGAGAAAGAAAGAAAGAAAGCGAAATAAAGAAGAAAGTCTCACATTTTACAAAGAATAATTAGGATCTAAATTCGATCTTCTAAGAAGAAACTGAAATTTTGAGTGTAAAACTACTATTTAAGCTAAGCAAATATATTTTCATTAAGGTTAGGAAAATTAAAAAATATTTTATTTTTTAAGGATTCAATTAAATATGAGTAACCACTGATTAAGATTTACCACACAGATTTTAGCCTAAATATTTTCCTAGAGTTTTTTAATCCCGAATAAGAATTCTCCCTTTGCTGAAACTTGAATCCGTTTCACGGAATGATTAAAATCTATAAGCATTTCATGTTTAAAAAAACAAATATTTAAGCGGATTTTCTGAGAAACAGCCTCAACCGATTATTTTATTTAGTTAAATCTGTAATAATAGGTAGAAGCATATGTACGAAAATAATATAAAATAATGGCGTCGAAGTTATTCCTTATTGTTTTTTTATTTTACTTTTAGAAGGTATTTGTAGATTTTTCTTAAGTAAATGGTCAAAGAGATAATTTTCGATTATTTTATGACCAATTTAAACATTATATTTCGATTTATTTCTACATGATGTAGGGTACATGAGCATTAAAATATGAAAAGATCATAACTGCTCAAGCGTGAATAAAATCCTATCAACCTACAGTAATAGAATGTTTCTTGTAAGGTTTGACATAGGCAAAATATACTTTGACGAGAACCGAAGCCTTATTATTTAGGTCTTTTGTGCGACATCAGTAATTTGAGATGAAATGTTCAGTTTGAATAGTTTCACTGAATCACAGAGGCAGATGTCTAATCAAGAGGGAAATTGTAACGTAAGTAAATAATGTTTAGTCTTTCTCGAGGAAAGAGGATAGCATGGAAAACGGTACGTAATATCAATGATAACTTCTATTTTTAACTTTTATGGAATTTTTTTTCGACAAGTGCCACCAGCATGTCCTGGTATGCTTGCTCTGCAGAGAGTAATTTTGCATTTATTTGCTTCAAAAGGCTGCATTTATTTGCTTAGATAGATTCACTATACTCTGCTTTGTTTCCCTGTATGAAAATGGCAGTTTAATTTAATTATTATTTCACGAAAAATTTATGCGGCTTTGGCTTTTTATTAATTATTATAACCTGGCTTTGGCTTTTTATTAATTATCAACCATAACATCCATTCTTAGACAATACTTTTCTAACGATTTCTTCTTTCTTTTATAAATGATTCAAAATCAGAGTAATTTCATGCAAGGAGCTTTTTTTTAAGTTCTTGGGCATGAAAGTGGTATAAAAGTAAGGTAGAGGCATGAAAATCTACGTAAAAATTTACGTGAATAACTTCCATCACGAAAAACAACATTTGTCTAATAACAAGTTGCTTATTGCTAGGAGTAAGAAATGAAACATTGCATTTGTCTTAAAAATAAAATAATATGAAAAACGAAAGGTTAAACGACTTTTTTTAACTAGATTACAAGAAATAGATATTTTTTTTTATGTGAATGCATCTGCCATAGTAAGATTTCTTGATGCTCTGAGATTTCGATCTTGAGAAACATGAGTAACGATTTGCTAGAAATTATTATGTTAGTTATTAAGTAGCGATTTGTTAAAATTGTCTTAGAGTATGAAATATTAGAAGTAGTGTAGGCTTGTTTGGGAAGGGTATCATTTCCGCAACCGGAAGGTAATGAGTTCAATACCGAATTAGCCGAATACCTGTTGCGTTTGCTAATGTTGTCTGAGGCATGAGGTAGTGGCTGCAATGTCCTCCAAGTGAAGTAATACCCCTGGTTATGGCAGGCTAATTCTGGGTATTATTTTGCTTGGTCCATGCTTCCAAATTACAAGGAACCATAAAACTCTGAGATGACAGTGACATCCGCAATGAATACGATACTATTTCTAGATGCCATCAGTTCTACACTTAGTAGTGTGGAAAATTCTTAGCGTCAAGGTGTTATAGAAAAAAAGTTACAGTATGAAAAATGTAAAGTTTAATACATATCTACCTTGATGCAAAAAGGTACTTAAATTTATTTGCTTAAATACAAGTTACTTAATACTGAAGCATAAAATTTAAAGTTCATTTTAAAATACTATTATTAATTTAAATTTGTGTGTTTTTGTAAGTATTGATACTTTCGTGATCTGCGTTTATAATATAGATTAATAGTTTTCCAACACTGGATGTCGTTTGCACTACTTTTCATGTCTTTATTAGAAAAATTACAATTTTTATGGAGTTTAATTTGGCACCGCTTACGGAAGAGTCACCTTGACAAAATGTTTTCTCATTTCGTTTATTAAATTGTCCAGCATCATTTAAAATAGCTTCATTTTTATTCACTGTGAGCATTATAGAGAACTCATAACATATTATTCAGAGAAAAGCATACATTCATGCTAGAAGACACTGTATTAAGGTATAATTTGTGAAACCTGAGTTGAATAAAAATTATTTTATTCAGTGTTTGCTCATTCTTTATAGAAAACATTAATTGTCACGCTATTTATATGGAAATAAAATAAACGTCTCGTTTTAAAACTGAAATTACTAACACAAACAAACATGCTTTATATATATTTGAAATTTTCACAAAATTCCAAAGTTTTAATTCCACTACAAAGTGGAGGGAAAGGAAATGCTATTATATCATTAGAAAAATGTTCCATCTAAAAAAAATATTAGTCAATTATATAATTACATATATGTGCCTTTATTAATTATATCGCTGAAAGAGCCAATATAATAGGAAAATTCTAAGCAAAGATGAATATTAATTTATAAATTTTCAGTAAAGAAAATTTTAATTTTCATAAAAACTTTTAATTATATATTTTCCAAATATTAAATAATATAAGGAAATATTTATTTCATAATTTTTATCCACAGGTTTGCGCTATATTATAAACGAATGTATCATTTTCTTACAAAAAATATTTATTCTAACTATAATTGACAATTTTAATAAGTTATTAATGTTTCTATCATGTATTCCATAATTTTAGTAAACTAATTAAACAGACTGAACTGTATCAGTGCATGCTAGGGAATGTAACAAAAGGTTAAAAATGTGTATCATTCAATTTATATAAATCTTTTATATAAATTGTTTATATAAAAATGACTTAATAATGAAGCGATATATAATAAATTGACTAATATTTTTATAAACTATATTTATTATATTTTTTAATTTATAAAAATATTAATTAATATAAATTATTTTAAAATATAAATTTTATTATCATAGTCAGTCAATAATGTACTTTAGATATATTATTATTTTATTAATTGCATATAATTGAATACTGAATATTAACGTAACTCAGTCTCCTAGGTATGTTTAATGCAATCGTCATCAAAGGAAAAATATAACTAATCTATTCAAATTTATGTTTCAATATCAACTAATTAATTTAAGAAGAGAAGAATTATATTTTCTTATTAAAAATGTTAGTTAAGATTTGTATTACAAATGAGGTGTTTAATTCAATTTACCAACTCAAATAATTATACATTTTTCATTTATACAATAATTTCGAATATCTAATAAAAGTAATGCGTGCTGTTAGTTTTAAGTAATTAATATTAATTTAATGATAAATAATTTTTATGAAAGCAATTACTTTATTCCCTGAATACTACAGAAGACTCTCTTAGTATAAATTAATTTGATATATTTGTATTCTGCATTATCTAGCAAACGAAAAATGTGTAGAAGTAGTAAATTACTATACTTAAATTTATGTTTAAAAATCAGTTAGATGATATTGGAAGGAGAGAGCTATAAGAATTATTATTTACTGTAAAGTATTTTTAGAGGTATTGTATATATTAAAAATGGGGTGCTTAAATCCAGAACTCGGATCCTAGAGTCTAGTGCCTTTAGTGATTTAGCTACATCCATTTATTAGTAAAATTACAAATAAATGGATGTACAGAGAGTATTAACACATTTTTAGAACGATTTCGATTAAGAATTTTAAAAAAGTAAATGTTTTAGAACAAAAATGTTTATCAACAGCTTATTATTTGAAATGAGAAATATCGTCTGCTACTTTTAAATTTATTCTTCTTTCAAAATGTTGCATTGGAGCTACACAAGCTGTGGATTGAAGGATATGTTTTTGCGCTTTCCGAAGAGAAATATTCTTATCCAGAATTCAAAAACGTTGTGAAATTCATGGTATTAAAATTTTTAAGTGGAAAATAAGCAACATTATTAATAGGACAGGTAAAAATCGTCAATCATTATTTCTACATGGAAAGAAGACCCCAAACAAATATCTGAAAAAAGCACGTACTGTTTCAAATGTTTCTACAGTAAAATCCCTGGTAACAAGAGAAAATCCGCCAACACAGAAATCAATTGCAAAGTCTTTAGATACATCTGTAGCAACAATAAATCAAATAATAAATCAAGATTACTACTTAAAAAAGCTAAGAAACATAATGTTCACCAGCTTTTGCCGAGGCATGTGGCTCAATGCAAAACATTTTGTAGAATCCTGTATGAAAACCATTTAACAGGAGATAAATGGAAATACATTGTGACCCTTGATGAAGCATGGGTTTACCTAAATGAGTGCAACAAAAAAAGGTCTATTTACCATAGAAAACGAGGAGAAAAAATGTACAAATCTGGTTCCGTCAATGTAAAGAAAGTTTCAGTAAGCGGTTTATGATAGTCGCAGGTTTCTTCTACAATGGGAAATTAAAAATAAAAAGAGTAAAAAAATGTTAAAATCAACTCATCATATTATCAGGAGAAGATTTTACTTCCAATATTTACAGAAGAAATTCCACTTCTTTATCACAAAGACTTTCAAAGTGTGAAACTTCATCAAGACAAAGCTACAAATCATACTTCGAAAACTACCACTGCATTCCTTGAAAAAATGAAGACTAATACAGGTATTGCATATATACCTTTTCAACATATTCCTGTGAAGTCCCCTGCCGTTTCAACTATGGACTATTGTGCCTTTGGTCTGTTAAAAGAGCTCTTTCTAAACACAAACGCACCTCGATAGATGGACTCTGGAAAGTAGTGGAAGAGGAATGGAAAGAAATACCACTGGAAATTTTACGAAAAGCTCTTCTATCATGGAAATCACGATGCAGACTTATAGTCCAGAAAAAAGGCTATCAGATCGAACACTTAAAAAAATAGTATTTAATAAAATAAATACTATTTAAAAAATAGTATTTATTTATTTAAAAAAATAATATTAGAATATATATTAGTTAAACGGCTCTGAAATCGTTCTAAAAATGTGTTAATACCCTCTGTAGTTGATAATGAAATTTATTTTAAATTGTACGCCCGGAATGAATAATCCCATTTTTAGAAAAAGTGATTGTTGAATGAAAGATCAAATGCAAACCAAAATCCAGTGCTCAAAATTATAAAAGTCAATTCTTGAAGTCAGCTGATTCATTAGTCTTTTTAATTTATTGCTCATAATTAATTTTAGAAATTAAAAATAAAATAGAAGTTGATAGATAAATATATTCAGAATTAATTTCCTACAGAGGAAATAGAAGTTCCACCATATAAATAATTACATTGATAAATTTTATAATCTTTTAGCAATTAAATTTTATTTTTATTTAAATAAATATAACAATTAATTTATCATTCAAAATTTATTTCAAAGAATTTAATCTTATTTTTGTAAATTTGATTTGATACAATAATGAATGAAAGTCACAGAAAATTTTCCAGTTAATTATGAATGATGATTTCTTTTTTTTAAAGTATTGAAAAGATTTCTGAGATTCAATCTCCATATTTTTTGTTTTAATTTAAAAAAATTTAGTTTTATTTCCGTTAAATTAACATGAATTCCAAAAATCCTAAATTTTTATCAAAATTGCATTAAAAAAGATTAAAAATCTTAGTTAAATTTCATTCTTTTAACATAGTACTTTTTTTCTGCCAATAAGAACATTCCGTTTTGTGAAAAGAAATCTGAGAATGAAAATATTTGAAAGGATTAATCGATAAAAATTAAATCCAACAGTAAGAATAAGAAAGTATTTCAATTCCTTCTAAGTAATTTCCGCTCTTCCTCACAATCATTTCGCAATCATTTGTGGTATTTCAGAAGCCCACCCTCTGTCAATTCATTTGATTCTCTTAGGTTTTCAACCAATTTTACTCGAAAAGATTTAATTTCCGGTTTCCTTCTCTGTTACTGAAATGTGTCAAAGAAGCTGAATACAAATCGTTACCAGATAGGGTATGCCTTACAATTTAATTAAGTACTGCCTAATTGGAATAAACAAAAAATTACCTTGGTATTTTTCTGAGCGTTCAATTTATTTTACACTAATTTTCATTTCCGTGTTACTTTTTAAAGATTTGAAGCAGGTTTAAGGCTTCAATTATTTCTTTTTTTGAAAGAAAAATGTTGCAATTCTAATCATTTAAGAAAAGTAAGTTTTTTGTTGGGGATTCCTTTTCACTGGGAATGTTTACATTGAAGCATTATCCACATTTTTATTGATTTTGACATTTCTAACAGAATTTTTTCGACTGTACAGGCTGTGTGGGAAAATTTTATAAAAATATTTATTATATATTAATATTTATTAAATAATATAATAAATATATTATTTAGTAAATATTAATATATAATATATTAATGTATCACCAACGAGTGAGAAATTCTAACAAAATTTTCTCAGTAGCGATGGAACTCATGAATAGTAGTATATTTTCAGCATAATAAATATACAAAATGATTGATAATGCATGATATATATATATATATATATATATATATATATATATAAGCGCCAAACAAAAAATTTAAATAATAAAAATTTATAAATAACAAAATATTAATTATAAAGAACACACACACACACATATATAATATATATATATATATATATATATATATATATATATATATATATATATATATATATATATATATATATTATTTTTGAATTTGTAATACATTTTCCAATTGTTTTTCTATATTATTTCATTTTTAGGGAAGACATATTATTAACTAACTTCTATATATTATTAGAATATTTTTAGAATGTAGAGTTCATGACTTTTGATTACGAAAGTGTGAAATAAGCATTAATTTTTTCTTGATTCAACATATTTAATGAGCTGATAGTCTTGTAAAATAAATCAGAAAGTTTCTGAAAAAATTGAGGTTCAACTCAGTAAAATATTTTTTATCGTGCATTATGACACACCTATTAAATATACATACGCAGCAAAAACATTCATGTAAATTATTCTATGTCATTTTTGATGATGAAATTATAATATCTTGAATATAGATTTGACATTTTTTAAAAAAAAAGATATCTCATATTTTTTCTTTCACATATATCTAATGCAAGAAAATCATTTGCTTCCTATTTATATTCGTTTGTAAGTGGAAAATGAAAAAATCCATTAATGTAAACCAATATTAATTCCTGATATATATATGCATAAAACTATTTTATTCATTAAAAGTATCTTACATAAATTAACATACCCCCTTCACTCAGGATCCTTTAACTCCAAAGTTATTTTATTGAAATTCTCTCTGTAATTCGCTTTACGTAAATAATATATTTTCTTGAGGAATTTTCATTACAATTTTCTACTTTGACACCAAAACTATTCTCTCGATAACATTCTTTTTTAAAAGTTACTTTTGTGCTTTTTGTTTTGTTGGTAGTAATACATAAAGTTTCCCATGAGAAACTTTAATTTCGTATTGACAATAAGCAATATCATATTTTTTGCGCATATTAAGCTAAAAATGAAAACTATTTATTCTCAACTCAATTTTTAATAACGATTTTGGTGCTATTTTAGATAAATTTTAAAACTACATAAAGTTTTAATCTTTAATTTCAAAATATGCTCACGTTTTACATTGTTAGGTAGCATTTTTCCTATCAGGCACACTTAAAAATTTAATAATTTCCATATTCTATGAGTTACGATCTAGTTTATGATTTTAAATAAATGTTTTCAGTACTTAATTGAAAAAAATATTTAACAAAAAATATTTAATCCTGATTACATCGGATTCACTGTGGTATTTTTTAATAGTTGAGTTTCATCTTTTAAGATTGCTTAAGTTTCAGATGGTAAAAAAATGACAATTCAATCCGTTTGAGTGAAATTACCCTTGATATTTTTAAGAGTACATTTGTATGGTTAACACTTTGGCATACAGTACACAGATCGTATACTTTATTCCGCATCAGGTGGTATCCATGTCTGTAGTGATTTGTTGTCCCATTTAAACTGCACATTTTAGTAGAATTAGTCCTGGGATATTAAAAATAGCAGTAAAGCACTAACAAATTAAAGCACTTGTCTAAGAATTGACCGTGATGAGCTTTAAGAATATAGTCTTAAATTTATTTACAGGATAGATGGTTACACCCTTAAGAAACCTTTCGCTTTTGACAGTTTTTCTATACCAGAATTTTCCGAAGAGACAGTCAAATGATTAATGCTCTAATTTTTAGTTCAAAATTTTTCGGCTTGAATGAATGAAGTTGTTCGGAATCCATTTTAAATAATAGACTCGGGTCTAATTAAACCTCGTGGTCATAGAAAGACCGTTGAGTGACAAGCAAACTAAGAAACGTACACCAGAATTTTACCGAGTCTGAAAAGATAACTCTCTGGAATTCTCAGTATGGAAATTCAACTGTTATTTTAGAATGACTACATGCAGTATGGCTTGAAATACACTTAGAAACCTTAATTGAATTAGCCTTTGTGTACAAAATGTGACAGAAGGGAGACAAGCAACCCTTCTGCATAGTAGAAGCATAATATTTGCGTATAGAAGCATTTATGCATTAGGTATACAACTCTAAGGCTTTTATCATGAAAAGTACATTTTTTTATTAAAAGATCAATGTTTTAATCGATATTTATGTCCTATAGGAAAATGTAAGCCGTTAAATACAAAAAATAGCAAGAAAGTAAGAAAAATATTGAGTTGTAAAGAAAATATACTGCGATATGAATAGTTTACGAATTTTTACTGAACATTCTCTTTAAAAATAGCTCTAAATAAAAGAAATTCTTCATGCACATTCAAAATTTTGCCTCATTTTATAGATAATAGCACTTAAAACATGTTGGCTAAATTTCTTACAATTATCTTCATTATTAGTTGAGATATATTGTTAATGGGGGGAGGGTGGGAATTTTATAAAAACAAAGTTTTGAAAAAAAATCACCATTAAAGTAGTTTCACTTGTAATAGTGAAGATTTTGCCATTCTTTCTGAATGTATAAGTCAAATAATGGTCACATACTTATGACTACCAATCAACACATTACAGAAAAAAATGTAAATTAAAAACATTATAAAAAAAGTAAAATATCAATTTTCCTTACCATATATCCAATTTGAAAATGCTACTCTCTTTTCCGTTCTTCAAATGACAACGTATTTTAAAATTCTTGTAACTTAATTTCTATTTGACATACAGTAAAACGAAAAAATGTTTCGGAAACTGAAAAGCTCTGAGTACAAGATTCAGAAATAGAAAAAATGTAGTCTAAAATCAACTTTTTAACGCAAGTGGATACTTCAGTAAATTTTACAATAGTTTGTTTAATAATGAAGTGAACTTTAATTCCTGTGTGTGCATTTTTTTCTTACAATTATTTTTTACTTTATTATGATCATTTGACTACTATAGATAGTAAACTCATTATAAATAAACGAATCTTATAGATAGTAACAGAAAATTTGGAATATTTTCCAAGTAATTATTGGAAACAAACTGCAATTCGAATGTCTTTTTTATTTATGGTACCCTTGACTAGAATATGGCAAGTTTATTTACACATAGAAGAGAAATGTTATACATTACTATCCCTTTTAAGTCTTAATTAAAAGAAGTGTTATGACGCTATTAATAACAATGCAATAAATTAAATTAGTAAAGTTGGCTATTGGCTGAAAATCAGCTATTTCACAGATTGAAGATTCGAGTTCCACTTATATAATAAATGATGGCAATTCATTTCTCATTAATTCTTGTTAGCAGGTAGATAAAAAACTTAAGAGTTTTTCAAATATTTTACTCTGCAATGCAGGAAATGGTAACTATTCATGGTGTGTGGTTCTTGACTACAAAATAGCTACGTGTAGCTATAGTCAGAAGGTAACACAAAACTAAACAGTCTTAAATAATAAGTCTGTTGAATTAGGTAACCACATAAATTTCTATGCAGCTGAATAATGTGCTGATTAGTAACTATATCCTTAGAGTATTTCTTACCATGGAGAGATCGTTCATTTAACCACAAGTTTACTTTTAGTCTTAATCTGTTTACCATTTAGTACCGATTTCAGAAGTGAATATAAACATACATTTTCACTTGCAATACTTGTAAATTTTGTTTCTCAACTGAAACGGTTAATTAAATAGTGTGACACTTCACTCTCTCTCTCTTCCTTTCCGGGAGCGCCCCTGGCGGGGAGAAGGAAAGACATTTAGTTAGGCTTTTGATTTCGACACTTCACTTTCTCTCTTCCTTACCGAGAGCGCCCCTGGCGGGGGGAAGGAAAGACAATTAGTTAGGCTTTTGATTTCGTACTCTTAAGATGTGTTTTAACCATCCTATTAATTTAGTGTTTCTGTTTGTTATTGTGTGTAACTTAACTTTGAATAATTAAATTATTGTTACACTAAAGGCTGTTTTGATTAAACCCACAACCACCGGACACAATAGTTAATTCATTCTAACAAAATATTTCCAATAAAACACATGTAATATTTATTTCTCATTACAAATTGACATAAAAACAAGACAAAACTTATACATTTAGATATACATCAAAACTAATCTAGTCTAGTAAAATATCAAAATTTTGATGATCAATTTTGTTTCACAAATGCAACAATGTACTACTGTGATAAAAAAAATGGCTTAAAACCCCGTTAGCACTGCGTTTCTGATCACGTTTTCCTCGAATAAACTTTATTCCCGGTGGGAATTTGTGATTTAAAAAAGTTGGAACCGATTTATCTGAAATCAGTTTGGTCAACTGATTTAAATACACAACTGATTTAGCGTCATCTGGTTTTCGGTTAATATTGTCAACGTTTGTTGAAATGCCTGAAGCATATCAAAATAAATATAAGAGAAGCACAATTTGAATAAACGATGAAACAGGAGTATTTATAATTTTGACTAAAATTCATAAAATTATGTAGGGTTTAAGACAAAATAGATTTCTCAGCGTAATTCTTTGGTATCATACTCATCGCCTGAAAAATCCTAATTACCATCATTTGGGCTAAACCCTTAAAATGGGTGCTAAATTATAAAAAACTTTAAAATATGTAATTTATAGTATAAATGAATAAGTTTTAATACTAAAATCGGTATTTCTGAACTCAGTCTCGGCACTAAGACAGCGAAAATGCTATTTTCAGTTTAGTGTTTTTGTTAAATTGATTCAAAAAGTGCTGTGTAAACGGTGTATAAATGGCAATATAGCAAAGTTATCAATTTTCTAGTCAAAACTCTTTTCATCGTCTATAAAACACTCGTTTTCGACTTCAATTCTCTTCTACCAACATTTCTTATTTAGTCTTCAAAACATACTTTAAAATCGTATTTATGAATTTCCTCTAAGTGAATTCTTGTATAAAATTAGAGGACTTGTGTGTGTGTGTGAAACGATGCCCGTAAAAGGGCAATTTCAAACATAGAAATAGGAAACATGATGCTGTATCAGGAGCATATGGTGCTTGTGGGGCCATATTTCTGTAATGTTTTGCTTAAAACTGACAAATAATGGCTGCAGTATAAGAAGACACATTGTACAAAATCTATGTGCTTTCTCCCCGTATTTCAGACTATTATATGAATTCAGGGCAAAACCGACATTTCAGAACGATCAAATAGCAATCTTTATTGATTATTATTCAAGATTGGTAAGAGTTCATGTGCACAACAACAATACTTTCATTTTCAGTGAATTTGATTTGATCTTTTGGTTTCTGAAGTACCAATCACTTGATTCTTCAGTTAGATTTAAGTCAGAATATGGATCCAAGTACTATTATCTGTTAAAAAAAATAAAATAAAAATAACTGTCTTGTGAAAGCATCTCTGGAACCACTGAACACGTTCAACAAATTCAAAATTCTTGTCAAACACTTCGAGATGTGATGCATTACAACTTAAAATATTGTTTTAAAATTGCTTAACAAGAGGAAAATGATACAGGAGCTTGTTCATTAATGTCTACTATTGTCACAATTAAAATTATTAATCTTCAATTCTTTAACTTCATTATATTAATCTTTAATTGAAATGGTTAGTCTTCTGGATTGGTGATCATCTTCGACAGATGCGCTGTCATGTTTTAAATT
Source organism: Latrodectus hesperus (assembly GCA_037975125.1). Lineage (NCBI taxonomy): Eukaryota > Metazoa > Arthropoda > Arachnida > Araneae > Theridiidae > Latrodectus > Latrodectus hesperus. Next base: position 11,932,288 of record CM075859.1, read on the forward strand.
TATACTTAAAATAAATATTATTGTTTTGTCAGTCATCTTTAGAAGCCTTTTTAAACATTTTATGTTTTTGCATCAGAAATTTCATTGTGAAAATAAAATTTAATACCTCATCTTTGATCATTAATATTCCCCATTCCAAAAATACAACATAATGATAATCATCAATCAAAATTATAATCAATCAATCCATCAAAATTTTCTCTCCTTAATAACTAATTTATAGGCAGACGAGATGAAATTAAATACCTACCTAACTATTTCGAAACGCTTATAAAGTATATAAAAATGTTTCAAAAAATGTACAGACTTAATCTATTAATGATATTTGAATGAAGCATTCCGGATAATTTTTAATCACAGTAGACATAAAATTTGCATAGAAAATTTTACATCGAAGAAAGAATAGTTTCATTTGAGTTCATGCAATAAAATTACACTTAAACATAAAATTAAATTTTTAAACAATTAAGAAAGTAATAATCGAAGAAATCAGAAAAAATAATAAATGAATCAAAGCATTACTAAAATTTTCTAACTCTGTATCTTCAAAAAGTAACCTTTTATTATGTGTTCTGTGAAAAATCTGATCGTTCACAAATATATGTGTAGAGTTGTTTCATAATAGCAAATTCATGTTAGGAATAGAAAATATAATTGATATAATTTTCACTGTTTTTTTAAATTCTTTTTTGTTAATCAGATAAAATGCCATTCATAAATTCTTCAAGTAAATAGTAGAATTATAATTTTTTGTCCTCTATATTTCAGAAGCACATTAGTTGTCCTTAAATAATAACCAAATTTTAAACAATTTGTTTTTGAAAACAAAGTATCAAATTTTGTGATTCAAACTACATCACATATTTTACAAACCATCATTACCATCAAAGCCGGATAAATTTAAATACAAAGAAAAATGTCTATAAGACACAATCATCACATGTTATTATAATTAAGAAAGCGAACAAGCTTGTGCCAATATAGTTTTAGTATTTCCCCCATAAAATTTATCGCCAGAATCTCTGACATAGTTATAATATGATTTATAAGCAAATACCAATTTACAGTTCATTGAAAAAGTATTCCTAGTCCAGTTATCCTGAATGAGTTTCCATTATGTATAAGGCCTATGTCACAAATTTATGAAAACAGCGATACAAAAGTATTTAATATTAACAGACAAAGAAATTAAGTCATGTTGGAATTTTTCATGGAATTGTAGTTTTGTTTCAACATAATTACAACAGTTTTCTTCAGTTATTGCAGATTAATGAAAATGAAAATCAAAATCAAAATATATTCTATTAAGCATAAAAATATTATTTAAAAGAGGATTAAAAAATTGAAAATGTATCACAACCCATTACCCATAAGATAAAAGATTTGAAGACATATACAATTAATAATTACAACCCGAAGCCATTAATTGCGTTTTTGTGACCATGATTCAGTATAATATCTATTATGTTACTTTAATTGTACATTATATTATTTTAAATATGAAATAATGTACTGTATATATTCCAAATACGCTAGCTGTTTATATCCTTTAACTCGATACAGTGCATACCTGAACAGCTGAATGCCATTGCAAATATATATATTAAAAATTCAATTGTGCTTAAAAGATTTGAATAAATATGAAGTAATGTCCCACCTTTAATTTAATGAATGTGCACTCTGTTGGCGTAACGCAGTGCATAGCTTAAAATCTGAAAGCCATTTTATAAACAAGCATTTTCATTATTTTATTAAATACGTCGTAACAAAACTGTTGTTCATTATTATATACACATGCCAAAAAATGCTGTTTCAACTATTTTCATGATTTTTTTTCACAAGCAGTATTGTTGTTTAATAAATTTGATAGTGTACATTGAAAATTAAAATAAAACGATAATGGAATTCTCATATGTTTTCGAAAACATTTCTCCCAAAATAAATTTTAATTAACTAAAAATAAAGTAAGAAATTTAATCTAACTGAGAGAGAGTTTTAGATTAATATTTTCGATTGTAAAAGAGCTTTTTTAATATAATATTACAAAATTGACGGCTTAAAGCAGATTCCAAGCACTAAAAACATCCCCAACTGAAGTGGATTTCGATCTCACGAAGATAACCATTCATTTGCCTGCTTGTTTCTTAATGGGAGACAAGCATGCTAAAGATTAACGTTTTTTAGATGGTAAAATATGCAAATGAATCATAAAATATATAGAAAAATTTAATGGTTTTAAAAACCTTGTTTAACTTGTCCTGAAGTTTATGGTATAGAGGAGGGGTGGTCAAAATTTCTGGGAAGAGTACCACAGTCTGAATTTTTTTTCCAATTGATTTCCCTTGTTTCAAATAAAAATCTTTTTGGTATTTTTAGTCTTTTTCTTAACTGTTTCCAACCAAATCAATCCAAAATCAAGGTATATAAATCTGTCAGAATAACATATAGTACTAAAGTTACTGAAACACTAATAAATAGTTTTAATATAATCCGGGTTAGGGCAAGGTTGACTCAGCCTTTCGTCCTTTTAGAGGGTCGATAAAACTGAGTACCAAGCGTGCTTAAGAACTAAACACTGGGGGTTTCACATTAGGCGGACCACCTAACCGGGGCATATACTTCCCACCCCAAGGCCCTCCTTTACGAAAACAGATGCGGGTACTATAAGTCTTTGACTTCATGGGTATGTGTTAGTTTAGTTTAGTCATCGCATAATGTTTAAAGTAAATTATAAAATTAAGAAAAAATGATCAGAGTAAGTAAAGTGTCTTAAATTTCGTGCATTTAAAGATTTTTTATGAAACATGTAAAGGTGGATTTCAAAAATCTGTGTTTAACACTAACATAAGATTTATGTACTGTTTAAACACAATTTAAAGTGAAATAATGCATATACACTCATATGAATAATTCATAATTAACGTTAAGCAAAGCTTGGAGGAAAGAATTTTAATTTTTTTACTAATGTAATTTCATTACATATATTAATTTCAACAGGAAAATGTAATATAAATGCTGCATGTTAGTTCAAAGAAGGAAATTATAATTTAGGAATAGAAGAAAAAAATAAAACAATAGAATAATTTGAATTTTTTTTTTAAATAAACGCAGAAAGAGTGTTTAGGAGAACATTAAATAATATTCGAATAGCTATAATTTAACTCCGTTTTAAATTGAAGAGTTGAGTATATATGTATCTTTTTTAAATTGAATTTGATACTCAAGACAGCTCTGCTAAAAGATTTTGTACTAAGCTCCATATCCAAAATAATCTCCATCTATTAGGATCGCAAATTTTGTTCATGAAATCAGAAAAATCCTTTATGGAGCTAAGGTGTAACTCTTCAGCTTCAAGAGTACTTAAAGTTTTCAATCGAGTTAGGGTAAAGTAGCCACAAGAGCGTGGAAACAGCATTACATATCGCAATATGCCGTGCTGTTTCCTAGCTCTTGTGGCAATTACTACTTTTGGTAGAGAAGGAGTCTTTTCTACTCTTTCAGTTGATAATATTCTGAATTTCCTTATCTTGTAAAGACAGGTCCGCTTCAGATGTTTTACCTGCATGAGTACTGCTTTAAATTGCAAGAAATTTAAAAAGTCCACCCTGCATTACCTGTGATACAGGGTGAGGCAAGATACTCTAACTGTTCGATAGGCATACTTAAGACTTGGTTAGGACACTATAAAGCCCATTAACATATTCCTTATACTAATAATATATTCCTAGAATTATAAAATAATACTAATTAAATCAATTTCTTGAGTACACTTTCATTTTCTTTGAATACGTATTCATTTAACATTCTCATAAATCAAATTATATATCATCGAAAACTTGTTAGTTTTAACATACTGTTCATTTAGTATATATCATGACTATCACCATTCCAAATAAAACTCCAATAAAAGAAACTGTGAAAACTCCCTCATGTATTTTTTCATAAAATTGGAAGCTAGCATTTTTCATAGACAAAAATTATTTCAGTTCAAGAAGTTAATTATCAAAACAAACTATTTAGAAGAATGTATCAAAAAATGTAGTCTCTTGAAAAATAAAGCATTATTAGTTAGTGTAAGCAAGATATTTTATGAATTTATATTACAATAATTTACTGACCGAGAAACTAATAGTTTACATAACATTTCTCTCTTGCATACTCAATAAGTAAAACAATGACAGACAACAACAATAATAAATCTATAAATTCTAGTGGAGCTTCATTCTCTTACTACATGCTATAGAGTGAAAATTCATTTCTTCATTAAAAAATATTCTTATTCATAAAATGTCACATTATTTTTAAGAATAAAATTTCAAAAGCTATTTTAAATTGGTGGTTGACATCAAAATGATATGAATCATCATGCACATTGATAACGTTTACCTATAAATTAATTTATGATTTGATATTAAAATTATATACTGACAAAAAGTTAACAATGTTGTTGCAATGACAATACAATCAATAAAAATATAATTGTATTGTAAACAAAGTCTGGTTCTAGCTTCATGCTATAATTTAAACTGAATTTATTTCACCTGTATTTGCTATTCTGATAACTATTTGAAGCTAAAAGTGCTAGGTTGGCAATAGAAGAACAAATGTCACACATTTATGATTGCGAACAGTATATGTTAATGTAGAAAAATAATTAATCTCTCGATTCAAACAAACAGAAATGTAGGATAGAAGTTAATGATTCACAATGGTAAAATGATAATAATACACTAGATTCCAAAGGTAAGGAACATCCTGTATTTTTGAGTCTAATTTGAATATAAATGAATGTAGGAACAGTAAATTTGGATGATATGTGCTCAGTACAGGTATGTATTGATTGCAATATCGAAGCTTATGTAAGAAAAACGCATAAATGAGTTACAACAAAACAGCTATCTCGGTGGAAAAGTCCATTTTTAGAAAAAGGAATAACTACTGTTTTTTGTGGTAAAATGTCATAGAAACATAACAAAAACAAGTTTTAATAAGGGATAAGCCCACCCCTAATTTGAATACATCTACGTTCTAGACCGTCAATTAAGTTGTTGGTCATTGAAACGAGATGCGAAGACCAGACACGGAATAAGCTGTTTTTCAGCTATCCTACAGACCTTGGAGGAGGACTTAAAGCAGCAACCTGTCTACCTAGATAGTCCCACAAATTCTTTATGGGATTTAGGTCTTGAGATCTAGCTGGTCAGCCATTCACTGCAAAGCAAAATTCTCAATAACTATAGCTTGATGAGGTCGTGCGTTATCATGTATCAAAATGAAATTATTGAAAATTGCACCGGCATATTGGCAGACATGTGGATCAAGAATCTCATTTCGATACCTCAAACCAATCACAATTTTCCCTCGAACACATGCAGATCAGGGTGACCACCGAGTGTGATCTCTGCTTAAGCCATTATCATACCACCGCAATTACTATACTTTTCTACAGTGTTTGATAAATGGTATCTGATGCTTTGCACCCTCCAGACTAGCAAACATCCCGAATCGTTTTTGCATGTGAATCTGGATTCGTCTGTAAAAAGTAGAGAAGATCATAACTGCTTGGTGTAGTAAACCACTTATCTTGATATCTTGCCCATTATAAGTTGGTCCTTCTCTGTCGTGCAGAGAGGGGAGACACACAATTAATTGCTATGCATAATGATATGCATGGTGAAGATTCCTTCATATCATACTTGCGGATATTTTTCTCTCTGATGTTACAGAGTGCTCTGCAACAAATTCTAGCACAGAAATGTTTTTTCCATTATTCCCGAAAGAGCTATAATTTCTTTCGGGAATAATGGAAAAAACATTTCCATTATTCCCGAAATGCATGATAATGATGTTGTAGCTGATCAGCTACAACATCAGCTCTTCTGCTGATGTTGTAGCTGATGGTTGGCCTGGAACATTTTTTCTGGACAAAGAAGCTTCGGTTTGATATTGATTCCAGTGATGGTAGACCACACTGCGAGACACATTAAAGCACCTAGCAGTATCAAATCACATTCTCATTTCAGTTTATCCGACCATCCGCCTCTTTAACGAATCAGGTAAAAGGCTTGTCTCAGACATTATAGGATCCTATTGTCAATTGTCAACGAACCTGCTAACAAAAGTTGTAAATTAGCAAAAGTTACACGCGTAATTACTAAAGCCTCATATTTACAAATTTTTCAATCACTTATATATACCTTTTCTATAAAAAATAGCTAGTGTTTTTTCATAAATTTACAAATGTTCGTTTTTATCATTTCTATACACTTTAAATTTTATTCATAGTGTCATTTTTTATGGTGAGCTTTGAAAAATACATTGTTCCTTAACTTTTGGAGCCCAGTGTATTATTAATATTTGTACTCAAAGTAAAATTCTTATAGGAACTTTTTAAGCAAAATAAATATATAAAAAATAGATACCGCCACACTCTAAAAATGAATTTTTAATATAGAAATTTTTTTGAATTTCTCTGTTTATAAAAATTATTTTTACAAATTTAATATTCTCGTTTTATATTTGATTTGATTTTTGATATTCTGTATATCTTTTATTTGTATTCAAAAGGATTATTTTTTCAATTACTGAAAACTCACTCTTTATTTTAAAACAATTTTATAGAAATCTTATTATCATTACATATTCTATCATTACATAATTTATAATTCTATCAATATATTACAACAATACTACAATTCTATCATTATATAATTTATAATTTCTATCACTAATCATTATATGTAGCATACATATATGTATACTTATATATACATATGTTTATAAGCATTTTTATATATTTGTGTAGGGAAAAGACACACAAATCCGTTTAGGAGGAAAAAACCGAATATCTACGTTTCAATCTAGACTGCTTGTTGAAAAAATCAAGGAATTGATTAGTTTCCTTACCCTTTAAGGGGTGGGTAATAGGTAAGTTGTTCTATTGATTTTAAATAATTCACTGAGATACATTTTAAATTTTGCTATGCAAAACTTAAGCAACAAAGGTGTATTTTTACAATAACACCAGCAGAAATTATCTGAGAGATATGAAATTCAAAAATGAGAATCGGCATTTTGTATTTAAATAAAAGTGAATGCACAGATGCGTAAAAATGAATTCAATGCATACAGTGGGGAATCAAATAAGAAAGGCTTGTTTGATTGAGCTCATAGTTATAAATGGTTGTCTATCCAAGCGGAGAAACAACAAGTAAAAGTTCCTTAGTATGATATTTTCCCTCCCCTTACTGTAATGATTGCTTCTAACAGTCTCATTCTCAGCAAAAGCCTGTTTAAAAGTTTTTGAGGAAAGAGAACCCATTCCTCAAGCTGCAACTGTTTCAGTTATTCGGCATTCCCTTGAGGATGTAATCGTAATCGCTCCACAATTTGCTTTCCCAAAGCATCCTAGACTTATTCTATGGGATATAATTCAGGGAAGTAAGCTGGACAACCCATTCGAATAATATATTTATTTTCCAGTAGCTGATGAACAGCAGGAGTCCGGTGTGGCTGCGCACTGTCATTCATAAAAATGAAAAAAATTCATAAAAAGACTGCCGCATTGGCAATTTCAAATGGTTGTACATGGGGAGTCTATCTTTACAATAGTGATCTCGGGTTAAAGAACCTCTATTGAAAACAGAAAGAACAGTTCCTCTGATCACATAAAGCCTCCCTAAATGACAAACCCAGTACCACTTTAATGGTTTCTTTCCGTGATATTACTGTCATTAAATCGTGACCCAATCTCATTCAGTTGAACCAAGCAAATTAACTGGCCTTGAAATCACTTTTGGCACAGAAACGACTCTCTTTAAAAAAGACACGACTCCAATGATGAGATTTCGCGCTTTAATGACTCACAAGCTTCACGTCACCCCCTTAAAATTAGCGAAATGAAGCATCGCTTGACGTGAGCAGCGGTTAGGAAGAAGACCACATTCTCCTTCATTGTGTTGCTGGAGCTCTGTGAGTTGAGGACGTGTCTACTTTAATCCGTGATGTCCGAGGTTCTTCCACTTTTGTGGTGTGGATGTAAAGAGAAGGTTATCAGGTGTGAATTCATCTCCTTAACGTATTTTAAAATTCCAAAGTGTTTGGCGATAGATGAGTATTTTATATCCGTTAATCTTAGCCTACAGCCCAGGGATAGTCAGCACTACTATTTAAGTTTGTATAATGAGATGTCCTGCTTTTGTGATCTTCTCACTGCTATAAGTGGTGGCACCGATTTTCAACTTTCAAAGGAGTGCAGCGTTATAGACGGTGGGAGAATACTCTAAATTTGTGACGGTGGCTGGGCACAAACAGCAACATTTGTCGCCCCGTTGTTGTACACAGTTGTAGTTTGGTTTCGGGCTCTTTTCGCCGATAAGACGATATATCGTTCATCCACTGTAGCTGTTTTCTTAGCTCTCCCCCTACCTGTCTTTCTAACAGCAATATGTGAAGGTTTTCCATCGTAGGAAGCATTTATAGGAAGATTTTTTTATCATATGAAACGACACTTTTTTCTTTCAAAACTTTACAGCCACACTGGTCACACTACAGCTTTCTCCAATTTTCCTATCATGCTTTCACTGCAAAGTCATCCAGGTGATTTTTGCTTGCTATATTTTAGGAAGAAACTTACTTGTGTACTTGCAGCGAATGTCTTTAAATGCGTCTTTGTTCTTTCTTTTTTGTGATCCTGAGCTGTACGAAACGACCCCACATGTTTTGCATTCGCTCATGTCACCTGTAAACTTTACCATTTATTCAATTTCATGGCTATCAACTTAAAATGCACATTGTTGCTTTGGTTTTGTATACTAGTGTATATATATATGCATATAGGAGATTCTGAATTGTTTTTACAAATTAAAAAAATAAAAGTATTTATCCAGGCAAACAATCATTACAGAGGAAAAGAATTACAATCCCCCTGAGAATCCGAAAAGAGGAATATTAGAATTTCGACCTGAACTTACAACAGTTTGAGAAAGCGAATAAGCGATACCAAAAGTTACACAATTAGATTCATTTTATAAGGAAAAAACTCACAAGTGCTCAAAATGCCAATCATGCGTATCATTGCATTGATGACATCGGTGAGGGAATGAAAAGCGCAAACTATCGAAAATTACTGGTGTCGTGTCAAACTAGTTGGGGGACACGAAGATTTTCATCACGAAATTTGAAGCTCACAGTCTTCTCGTACATTAAAGATTTCTGGTACATTCAGAAGAAAAAGTTCAGTCTGGAAAGCTAGGAAGACAAGTCAGATGTCCTATTCATCGTGTGGAATAAGCGGCATTTAATTTACAGACAGTGATGGAAAAATACACTGAGGTTACATTCTGCTCAAACCTCGTGTATCTTTGGATGGGAAACGGAAAAGCTTGATATAAGCTGAAAAGCACATGTTCCAAGAATATGCGGTATGTTACGTACGTCAAACGGTTTGATATGAAGTAAGGGCCTTCCTCGTAATCAACACGAATACCTAGTCAGATGTTTACAGAAACTTTCTGCTAGTGTGTGTTTACAGGAAGTAGGAATTGCAGTCAGATCAAACGCATTGATTGCAAATGTAAAAAAGCCTTCTTTGCTGCATGTTGTCTCATCACTAAATAATGCTAATGCAGAAAATCGTGAATTGTCATTCATTATCTCCAGCATACACTGCTCAGTCTGCCCAGCAGATATAATAATGTGCAAAGATTACAGTTTTTGCATACAGAAAGTGTGTATGCATTCTTTCTATGACATACGCCGTACCAATGGCTGAGAAATATTAATTTCGCATGCCACCGCTCGAGAACTTGTGGGAGAAACTGCTCCAAATGTAGTCAAAATTTGCTCTTCCATTTCTATCATTTATGCACTTAGCAAATGCCCTGCTTTTTAATTGAGATAGAAAGTAATCCGATTACTCGAATTTGTCATTCAATACTAGAAAAAATATGATGAACTGAACACAACGAATTAGAAACCTTTGTTCTTACAATTTTTGAGTTTCATGTCCATTCCCGTTTGCTTCACCGTATATGAGGTGCATGTCTCCCAATTACTCGTACATGTACTTTGCAGAAGTATTCATGAAAAGTTTCAGACGATGTTATTGAGATAATACTTGAAGCGTGAGGTTGTAACATTTTAAAAAGACAACATTTGACCTGATTGGCTTTCTCTGGTACATAAAAGCAAAATGCTTCTTCTAAGAGGAAATTTCGATATGGTAAGTTTTTGATAATCTCAGGAGATATGCTATGTAAGCAGGTACAGAATTATATCAGTAACGATTACTTGTATAGCTTTATCGCGCAAGATTTATTTGTAAGCCTAGCCAACACAGCAAGATATTGGTAAGTACAAAGTACATTTAACATTTACGGGGCCGATAGGGATAAAAATTACTCGTTGTTCGAACTCAGGCGACGGTGGAAAGATCACGTAATCTCCTTTAATCATCGAGGTCCTTTATTCTTTCTTCAATGTTTCTATTTTCCTCTTTTCTGCCTCTCAGAGTGATATACGACCCTATGTTCTATGTCAACTATTGTTCTTCTGGATGGGTAATATCACCCCTCTTAATTTGTGAAAAACAATTTAGAATCAGCCTGTAAATAGTTTTTATATAATATAGTCATATATAAATAGTCATAATAGTCAGTAAATAAATAGTAAATAGAATAATAAATAGTCAGTAAATAGTCATTATATAAAAAATTAAGGTAGAAATCTTGTTGTATTTAAGTAAATCAGAGATAAGATTTAGATAGTTTCATATGATTAATAAACACTAGAAATCCGTTTTTCCTACTATTTTCAAGAAACTTAATATTCTTCAATAATTCATGCATACCGAATTATTATTTGCTAAAGTAGCAATAGAATGGCTATAATTCTGGCTTAAGGTTCAATATTGTGTGGGTTTGATTCATACCTGCTGCTTTGTGAATATTTTATATGATTCAAAGTCACTATTAAAGTACAGGTTTCAGTTGAATTAGTCCTCTTCTGCAAAAAATAATAATAAACTTTCAAACATCCAAAGCTTAATTTAAGAGGTAATTTTTCTAAGCCCGTATTACGGCGATAAATACATTCTTAAGCATATTTATATAATAGATGATTAAGCTCCTAAAAATCAACTGAAATTCAAAATATTTTATTTCATTCCTTTTATCTATACCAGAGTTTCACCTAACTGGTTCATGAGCAATAACTTTCAGTTCTACACTTCGAAATTATAATTTCCACTTCAAAATTAACATGTACAGTGGTTCGAAGTCCAATTTAAACTGAACATATGAGTCGAAAAAACGTATACAGTCAAAAAGTGATAGTACAGTGTGTGACAAACCATTTGCTCAAAAATTATTTTAAAGCATTTAGACATTAAATAGGCCATGCTACATCTTTTGAAGTGTCTCTTCTTAAAGGAAAATCGCCTGCTCAATAATGTTCACAAATAAACTGCTTGAGTTTGTGAGCTATTTCCAGAACACATGCAAAAAATTTTAACAATATGGATATATCTTAAATGAAAGCTGTTAAATATAAGAACAAATGTTCAACAATGTTAAAAACAATGCTACTTCCGTTTCTCAATTACATTAAAATTTTGAAGCCAGAAAGTTGTCCACAAATTCAATACCAATGTGAGGCACGCTTTCTTAAATTCCTAACTTAAATTTTCATGCGTGAAGATTAAAAAATAAAAGGAAATTATACACCTATTGAATATTTAATGAAAAATAAATAACATTTCTTCAGGTAGTTATATATATATATATATATATATATATATATATATATATATATATATATATATATATATATATATATATATATATATATATATATATATATATATATATATATATATATGTGTGTGTGTGTGTGTGCTTAGCTCATTTAGCAAAGTAAGTTTTAACAAATATACAAATATAAACAGCAAATTTAACAGTGATTGCCTCCACACAATTCAAAGTTGCTGAAACATAGATTGGTTGTTTATTTATTGTCACCGATATTTTAAAATGATTCAAGTATGAACAAAATTTTACTCAACAACTTTTCTACTGCAGGTATCTAATTGCTAAAAGATTTATTTTAAGTGATTTCACCATCCAATTTATGTATGACTAAACGAGATTAATTATTTTTAAACGAGAGTTTGCATGTTCAATATATATGCTATACCTTATTATCGGATGACTGACCATTCCGGTTAAAACAAGAACTTTGACAGTCAAAATTAATTTGGAATTAATTTGAAAAATACACTTAAATAAAGCCTTAGTGCAACAAAAAAATTATTTTTGAGAAAGAATTAGGTAAAAATTTTAACGCAAAATATTTAACAGTAATTCCTCAGACATTTATTAAGAGGTTTTTAGAAAACAAAATTTTCCCATTCAGTAATGATGCAGTTTCCGAAAACTCCTTTAATAACATTGAAAAAACCATTAGATTGTGGGAATTGTACTTTAGCTGAACGACCTCAAATTAAATCCTCAATTCTGTTCCTTATTGTGTGAAACAACTTTTTCGAAGATGTGAAGTTCATTCACAAATTGTGATGTCTTCGCAAACCAATGTTTATAAAGGTGATATATTAAAAGTCGATGATCTTCTGCTTTCATCTTGAACCAGTGATCTAGATCAATCTATCATGTTTGGTCTCTCATCATACAGAAATGAAATATGCCCTCGCCTACAGAGATAAGGCCAAAAGATTCTGAAAATAACCCATAAAAGCCACGGGAAGACAGAATTTTTGTTCGGAAGAACAAACGAAAACAACTGCCGCAAAAAAGCTGACACTATTTAGGGTCCCTAAAGAAAATCCAGCCTAGGAAGAAAAATTAATTAAGCATTAAAACCAAATTTTTGACATTAGATAAAGACAACATAGGAAGATATGATGTTCGCCTCTTTTGTGAGTGTGTGTGTGCAGTGTCCCAGTTCAATCTTTGGTAAGGCGGATAGTATCTCAAATGTAAAGGATACATGCAAAAAGTATGTCGTCATGCAGACGAACACGATTAAGATTTTTTTGTTATTTCTGTTCTTGAAATGAATATGATAATTTACTATAAATTCCAAAAATAATAAACTAAAAATTACTTTTGTTTTTGATTTCTAAATTCTTGCATACACCTCAGTATAGCAAGGCTATAATACTAATCTCTTTTGTAGTAAATAAACACTTATGTAATAAAATGCTAGAACCTTCTAAATTATTAAAACATTTATGCGGTTGTACAGGACAAGGTCGCAAGGTATTGCATATTTGCATAATTCCAAAAAGTAATTCATTTGGACCCTAAAATATGATTTTTTCAACATAAAAAAATATTTATTTTTGAAACAAAAGGATTAATTTATGAATCAAACGTAAACTGCAGCAATTTTATTTACTTAGTTGCTTTTAATAAAAATGAAAACTATCAATTTAAGAAAAATGGATTTTTTGATTTTGCTGAGCATTTCGATACAATTACATACACACATTACATATATTATCCCATAAAATTTCCCTAAATTTTTTAAGGCATGGAATAATATAAAGGGGCATATTTTTAATTCCTTTGGTTTATTCCACATGTATTTAATATTCCCTAATTAAATTAATTTTAGCAAGAATAAACAGTTTAAAAAACAAACATTATGGTCCTTTATTTTCACAATGATTACCTTCAGATGGTTTCACCAGATGGCGCTGCTCTTGAGCTTTCCCATTATTTTGAGATTTGTGATTTTTTTTTCTTGATACTCTATTGATATAACTATGCGGCATAAAATTCACTTAAATAATCGAAGTTTTAAAGTAATGTCCACAATTTTTTATACTGGTCCTCAAGGTTTATAACTATAAGGGGCATGATAACCTCATATCTTATAACAATAAAAATGTACAATAACTTGCTTTAAATTTACAATTTTAGATTTAAAGAAGCACATGGTGCTTAAGTAAATAAATAATTCAAACTAATATATTCTATATATAATACAACAGAGATATAAATTTAAATAACCAAAAGAGAATTGTGAAATTCCTGCTAACGTAAAAAGCAAAACTGAAAATGCTATATATGGAGTATTTTTTTGATTTTTCAAGGAGCAACAAAAGAAATTGAACATTTTCAACAAAACTGTTATTATTATTCATTTAAAAATGAATTAATTTTTAAGGAATTGTAATTATTCGGAAAAATTATCATCAAAAGAAATATAAGGAATTTTAAATGCTTATAAAGAATTAAAAGAACTGAATGATTAATTTTTAAGAATTATTTGTAAAAAAATATTATTATTTAATTTCACCAATTACTTTATTGTGAAAATCATGATGAGTAACTCAGCCTTCATGATTAAAATTATAACCAGTAATCTGCTCTTCATAACGTTTACATAAAATTGTTAATTTATTTAAGAGCTTAAAAAATTTCAGATCTCTCAACAAAAATATTATAATAAGAAGACATCGTTATATTTAAAAAAAAGAATATTGAATTTTGTGAAAGAAAAGAAAATTTAAAAAGAGCTTCATATTTTTATTAATATTTTCTCTGATAATTCGTCTTAAATTAGGTTTTTTAGAATACTTTATCCTTTAAAATATATTTTAATAATTACTTGAAATATTTACCCCTATATATATATATATATATATATATATATATATATATATATATATATATATATATATATATATATATATATATATATACATTCATATATATATATATATATATATATATATATATATATATACACACTGCTGGACAATTGCTAAGGAAGGATAACACTATCATCCATAGCAACCACAAAATGAAAGGAAGCAAAATGTGGAAAATTAGAATAAGTGCGGGATAAAGTTAGAAAAAGTATGCGTATGCAAAATTTTTTTCCACGTCTGTTCATCACGTGATAGCGTTCATAAGAGCTTTAAAGGTTTTGACGCGTGTGGACAGTTGTTGTTTCAAGTCAAAGTTTTACAGGAAAGATTTAACAGACGAACTTGAAATATTTGGCATGTCTTCCCGACATTACTTAGATGATTTTATGCGTGGCCGAATTATTGGAAAGATCGAAGAAGGGCAAAAAATAACAGATGTTGCCAGGGAGTTCGACATCGCTCACAGCGTTGTTTCACGGCAGTGGAAGTCATTTAAAACTACTGGAATGTGTAGTACGCGGAACGGGGGAGGTCGTGTTAGAAGTACGACGCCTGCAGAAGACAGATATATCGTCCTATCAGCAAAAAGGAACAGGTTCACCAAAGTTCAGCAGGTGGCATATCAGTTTCTTGCTGCCTCAGGAAAGCAGATCTCCCGAAAAACTGTTGCCAGACGTTTGAGGGGAGGAGGACTATACACCCTCAGACCTGTTGTGTGTGTCCCATTGACCAGACAGCACCGTACTGCCCGTTTGCATTGGTGTCGTGAGCATCGTTATTGGACTGAACAGGACTGGACATGCGTAATATACTCAGATGAGAGTAGGTTCAGTCTGTCATTGGATTGTAGACGCCAACTAATCTGGCGCGAAAGTAGTACTATTTATCGTCCAGAAAATATTCAGGAAAGATACCGATATCCGACATGAAGTGTCATGGTGTGGGCCGGCATCATGATCAATGGCCGCACGCCCCTACATGTGGTTCCGAATGGGACTATGACGGGCCAACGATACATTAATGAAGTTCTATTTCCTCATGTTCGTCTTTTCCGTTGTGCTGTCGGTGATAAATTTGTTTTTATGGACGACAACGCAACATGTCTTCGAACACTCGCTGTTCAGGATTGTCTAGACAGTGAGGGTATTCAACGCCTCGTATGGCCATCACGTTCTCCATATCTAAACCCCATTGAAAATGTGTGGGATGCTTTGGGGAGGCAAGATGCTGGTCGAAACTATCCTCCGACAAACAAGAACACCTTCATCCGTGCATTCCCTGAGGAATGGGATAAGTTGCATCAACAGCTGCTGGATAATGTTGGGCAAAGTATGATACGACGTGTGGAATATTGCATCACACTCAATGGTAGACATATCCCGTACTGATACCTTTCTTCAAGGTGCCTGCTGACTTTTAGATACATTGTTCCATTTATCCGTATGCAGAATCAAATGAACATTTTTTTTTCTTTCAGATGTTTCACAGCTTTTGTACTTTCCAGAACAATAAATACTCTTTATTTTAATGTCTGAACAGTGTGGCAACTATATTTTATCGTACAAGGCCTCATGTCTCGCTTAATGTTACGCTACATTGCAATTTGTGGTCCATCCCTAGCAATTGTCCAGCAGTGTATATATATATATGATGAATATTAAAATTTTTAGAATTTTCACAACTAATAAAAAAATAAATGCATGTCAGATTTTGGTACATATAGATCAATACGATGATATGCATTATTTTATCAATAGTGTGTGTGTATTTCAGAATACAAAAAATTTCAATTTCAAATATAATTTGAATTCCTAGAAAATTTTTCGGGCTTAAAAAACTTGCTTTAACTCGCTATAAACTTATATTGTTATGCATGTTAGTTTGCGAAATCTTATTTTAAACCAAGAACGCTGTTACTATTGTTGTTTGCGTACATAATTTACACTTCTATTCATGTAAATTTCTGAACACATGAAAGGAAATACACTACGTTATGAAGCGGTCCCTATTCGTTGTTTTATAACTTTATTATTGTGTGTTTTGACATGCACTTTATATTCCCACAAAGGGGAAGTGTATCAGAACTTGCAGTTTAAAGTTGATTCTTAACCAATACAAACAATTAAGCTTGTTGTAAAAATCGAACTCATAAGTGTTAAATTGAAAGCCAGAACACTAGCCATTCAACAGAATATGGGAAAAATCCCTATGATAGACCTATTGTAGGCTTGGAAACTTTTTGGGTCATCATGGTCAGTTTAAATATTAATATGAATTTAGGTCTTTTTTTTCACTGTACATGTTTAAAAGGTTATTTTAAATTTCACAAGAATTAATTTGATATTACTATATAACATTTTATTTGAGAACTGAACGCTAGAGTTAGCAATAAACAAGAAATTTAAAATGATTACTGAATTATTGCCCATTTGTTTATCGCATAATTTTCTCATTTCACATGGATAATAAAAATGCAATAATTATTTAAAAATGTATAAATTTGGTTAACATTTTTTCTTTTTATTTAAAGTTCATTAATCCTCTTGGTTCATGGTGTTTCTCTAAAAATTATAATTAATTAATAATGACAATATAAGTGTCACAGAATAAAATTTTATGACAAGTCAATCAAAAATTCTATAAATAAATAAGTCTTAAATTAGTTATATAAAAGCCACAATATTTTTTAACTTTGCTTTAAATTTGTTACTGATAATGTTTCTGAAAAAGTTTCAAGCAAATATAACCATTAAATCGGAAAAATTCAGAAACTTAAATCTTGATAAATAAGATATTAAAGTTGATCATTGAGCATTAGTGAATAATGTATTATACAGAAAAATCATTGTTAAAAAATATATTTTAACGTATTTCTTAATTTTTTCAATCATTAATTTAAAATATTTTGAATGTACTTTACTAGTGTATAATCCCTATTATATTTGAAATAAATTTTGTTTTAAGCTACCTAAATATGAATAGTTTAAAAATATATTGCGAAATCAACTATTAAGTTGTCTTTTATCAATACTGGTCTCCAAAAGTAAATGAAAATTTGTAATATTGAGGTCCCATTATGCATCCTGAAACGCACAGTGTACAGCCCAACTGTTGTAAGAATTTATAATATATACAGAGTATTATTATCCTTTCATTGATAGTGGATCACATTCACATGTCTCAAGGAAGAAAACATGGGAAATTCTCAAGCACCCACCTCGACTATTGTGCACACAGAAAGCAGAAATGTAACGCTAATTTCCATTTTATCAACAGCAGAACTAACTCGGAACTTTTTACTTCAAATAATACGGTCTTACAATAAGGTCACAACGAGCCGAAAAACAAAATCAATTTATGAAAGTTGAACCATCTTTTATAAAAGAATGACCTTACCAATCACTTTATGGAAATACTGTAATGCTTAGAAGTAGCTATTTCGGAAGATCCGTTGAACAGCTTACCAAACTTTGCTTTTCAACATTGCTTTTCACATTATGTACAGTTTGTCCCCAACACAATTTACCATCTCTCTCTCTCTCTCTCTCTCATATATATATATATATATATATATATATATATATATATATATATATATATATATATATATATATATATATATATATATATATATATATATATATATATATATATATTTGGTTCTATAGATAACAGACTCAATGATAGTTTCAGTTGAATAACAAGGAACTAGCTGTGTTCTTTATGCTTTCCACAATCTATTTCTTCTTTTTTTTATTACATCCGCCAACATCTTCTAGGACATAAGGTATCTTGAAGTTCAGTATAAATCGGAAGTAGAGCTTATAGGAGGAAAGACTCCACAAAGTTATCTTACGATCGAACATGTAGGAAGGGGCAACTAAAAAGATTTTCTCCAGTCATTTGCATAGTATCGTAGAAAGGACAGAGAGGAGAGTAGGCCAGGCCAATTTTGAATAGATAGGCCGGCAGATAATCAGGCTTCCACCCTGTGTTATACTAAATATGCTAAAGCCATTATTTCACAAATCTAGATTACTTTCCACAATCTCAGTTGTCGGAATGGTGGCATGGCGTTTATCGGGAAGAGAGTTGGAAATATGTGTGAATATGGTATGGATAACTATGGATCAAAATAGTTCTTAAAGGAGTTCTACGTTACGAGTTCAAAAAATTCTCACAATGGTTTCAGATGTTGAATCATCCAGTACATCGTGAAATGCATTCTAATATGAATATCTTTATATCCGAAATAAAAATTTATGCAAATGAAAGTCTGTGTGGTAAATAAAATTACCAATTACAACCTCAGAATTTTTAGAAACATTTTAGCAGTAGCATAGAAAATATGTTATTGCAAAATGTTTGATAGAATGAACTTTTAAAAGGTTTAATTAATTTAAAAGTTTATATTTTCATTAACTATATTGCAATGGAAAAAATATGTAAAATTCCGCCATGTGATCTCATCACTGAATATTTGATACATATATAGATTAAATATATTTATTCTATGTAAATATAATAAATATTGTGAAGCTTGGTTAACTTACTGTTTATTGACCATTTTTTGCCCTCTAGTGCTTATTAGATTGGAACTTAATGCTTAAAAGCATTTTTTGGGTTACTGTGAATATCCATGCCCGAGGTATTAAACGATAACTGAAACTATTGACTCAACGGCCATAGCCTAGTTATTTTACTACCAGCTCGGCTATTTTGAGCTCTCTGGAAAAAATTAAGAAAAATAGATGAGAAATGCAAAATAAATTAAAAACTTTGATGTTAAGGAAAATTTTAAATGAAGAAGAAACTGAAACTTGCTTCTTACTTTACGTAAACTTTAATCTTGTAATATACGGCAAACTTTTTTTTTGACAGTCTTGTAGATGAGACAGTCTAAATTTAAATAGAACAATATCTTTTTCACTGTATCTGTTTTTTGATGTCACTCAATGGAGAAATCTAATGGCCATTGTCATCCATTGCATTAACTGCCTTTTGAGAGAAATTTTCATAGAGAGTGGGCCGTACGTAAGTGTTGCAAGGGAGGAAACCTGCAAAAATCGTAACACCCCACTCTGACAGATGAACATTCAAAAGGTGGAAGCACAGTAACCCTCTCCCATTATTCGGCAAAGGTTGGTATCGTATCGAACCAGTGACTTTATACTCTGAAGATTGGTGCCTTATCGCTAAGCCATCATCGTTCATTTTTAAAATACATTTTTCTCAATAGTTCAAATAATTTAAAAATTTATATACATTACGATCACATGAATCAAATTAAAAGAAAATGCTGATGGAAAAATGTAGAAAAATGATAAGCATAATAAAACAATTAAATAAAGTTGTTATTAAAACAGAGTTTGTGTGAGTGTTGTGAGATTCATAACTTATATGAATACAGAGTATTAAGTTAATAATACAGGATTTCATAAACATACAAAAAATTTGAAATTTATAGATATTTTATTATTTAAATCATTTAAATAGAGTTACCTTATTTTATTGATATGATATAATATAAATTATTTAAATTTATGAATGTCTTATGTGATATATATTTCCTGATTTCAAAATTATTTTTGACTTTTAGCAACTAATTTTGCTAATCAAATTTTAAATTTAAATATTCAAAAAACATTTGGACATAATAAACATGTGTGCAATAGCCTAAACATTAAAAAAAAAAGAAAAATAATTTTATTCAGAAAATTCCAACCTCTACTGTTTATTTTTCAATATAGATCATAAGTTTAAAATGAAAAATATGTCATACTAAAAATGTTTTTCATTATGAGTTTCTGTTGTTGTCATGTGCTAGCATTATGGGGTGCGCTACTCCATTTTTTCAGCAGAACTATATTTTGGTGTGGAATCCGTCTTCCTCAGTACAAACATGCCATAGGTACCTGTTTATAGGATAGATAACCATTCACAACGCATTCACACAATGAATATACGAAGACAGGATAAATAGACAGAGAAAGTACATCCATGCGTAAACCGAGATTCGAACCCAGGACCTCCCTACCCGCAGTCAGACACGCTGACCACTAGACAAGTTGGGTGGCATGAGTTTCTGTTTTCTTTCGTATATACTTTGTAAAGATTCATACACTTGATTTCTGTTACTGAAAGTTAAGATCTCCTTTTTATTGATTATGTACCAAATATGTTTATCTTCAAGAATATATTTTACTTGACTTTTACTATATAATACTTTTAATTAAAGACTAATCGATTCAAAGTTTAAAAAACTTCCTTTCCAAGAATTCCATATATATATATATATATATATATATATATATATATATATATATATATATATATATATATATATATATATATATATATATATATATATATATATATATATATATATATATATATATATATATATATATATATATATATATATATATAGTTGTGTTATGAATACAATTACTCTCTCTTATTGGTAGATCGTAATCTTCTGATAGAAAAAAAAACCACGGATTCACAAACCCAAGCACTTTTGTATGAAAGAAATGAAAGCTTAGTTTCTGCTTTCTGCGTGCACGCTTATTGGGTTACTGGGATGGTTGTTTGGGAGTTTTCTAAATTTTCTCGCTTGTGGCGAGGGAGCTCTGCCCACTATCTATGAAAAGGCCTGTTAAATGAAAAATATCGATTCAAATATCCAACCGTGGACTCCTGTTGTTAGGATATTTCTTATGCAAGGCATATCTATATATTTTTTATTTTCACTTCACAATATTTCTAAAAGATAAAAGAGTTGGACTGAGAGGAAGAAATGTTTTTTATGATTTTAGTTTTAGAATTATTCAGTTAATGCTAATATGAATTTTATGCAACGATTAGTAAAGTAAATCATAATCTTGGATGATTTTTTTTTATATTAGCAGATATATGTGTTATGAAATAATACTATATAAATAATTGCGATTTTTCTGTTATAGGTAAATAAAAATAAATTCTAGATACTATTTCTGTTAGACACTCTAGATAATATTTACACTTTCATACGATATCCCTTAAACGAGGAAATTTTCTCATTTTATCGACAATTTATTTCTATTAGATGTGCCATGTCCTCATAAAAAGTGTAGTTTTCTTTTACAGATTCGAGAAACTGAAAGACTTCTCCATTCTTTTTACAGAAGGAAATCACAGTAAGTAATTCCAATGTCTTATAATCCGCCGCCGCCTTACCCTCCATATCAGCCATTTGTGCCCCCATCGGCACGTCCAACGTCTAATTCTCTTTTATCTGTAAGTCCACAAGGAACCCCGACAATAGCCACATGGGCTCACCCACAATATCCGGACCCTCCAGTGACTAATTCTGCATCGGGAAATAATCCCACTATTAGTCAGAGATATTATCCATCCTTATGCACTATGTGTGATCTCTCACACTTACCTTCCAGGGGTCATACTCCTGTGATATTTTTACCACTTTATCCAATCACTACTGACCCCAGTAGTTTGCCGAACTGGGGCTTTCCATGTAGGCCACAAGTTCTCTTTCACATGCCTACACATCTAGCTTATACTGAAATGAGTATTTTACCTTACGGTCTACAAAATCAAATTGGATTTCATAATGATAACCAGACTGTTGTTACACTAAACAATACAGAATTTACTCCACCGTCTTATATTATCTCTCCATTACATTGCCAGGAAACACTCTGTGCTCAAAATTTGAGTGTAACAAACAATGATCCACAATTTACTCCACATCCACAACAAAATACTAATACATCTATGGATTCCCAAACGCAAACAACACTTGTTGCTCAGCTTCATAATTCGAGTACAATTCATGCACTTTTACAACCTTATGAGAGCTTAATAATGTCCAATACTTTATTACAAAATGATAACTCCCAAATATCTGAGAATAACCACAATTCAGATTCTTCTCAACCTTCAACTTCTGGATCTTCAGGTTTATCAAATGGACAGTCATCTTTAAAAAAAAATACTCAGGTACCAGGTCAATCGGCAATTACTGATGACGATATGAAAAGTGAAGCTTTTGATCTATCTGATCTAAACTTGGATAATTTTACTGATATACGACAATGTGTGAATCAACAATCAGAAGACGATACTAATGCAGTTTCCACTCAACAGTCTCTCGATTCGGAGACATCTGGCAGTTCAAGTGTAATAAATTTGCAACAACTTAGAGTTTCTACAAATGCGCAGTTGTTTTCAGAAGAGAGCATTTCCCAGCAACCAAATCAATCAATGACAACAAATGAGGGTCTGTCTAATTCAGCGTTGTTGAATCCCAGTGGCTTACAAGAATCGCCAAATATAACTAATTCAGTTCCTACCCAGCTTCTAACTAATACCGAAACATCCAGCTCTTCAAGTACTCGAAGCAACAACTCTCAACAACTCGAAGCATCTACAAGTACACAGATACACCCAGAAGAGAATATTTCACAGCAATCAGCTCCATCGACGTTAATTGCTGAAGCCACAAGTACACAAAATATGAATTCGGATGCTTCTCATATGCCTCAGGGCAACTCTACTATGCCTCCTAAAAGCTTGCGACCACTTAGTGAAACATCAAGAGCGCCTCATCTTTGTAATGCGTATTTACCACAGCGTGTTTTTCCTTCCCGAGAGAACAGGATTATACGAGGAGGAGTTCATAGACGACGCACGTTGAATGGTCTTAATATTTCCATATTTCAACACAGGGATCAACTATTTTCCCGTCGAACTAATCGCCTCCGTCGCCAATATTCACTAATAATGGGAAACAGAAACTTGTTACACCATATGTCAACAGTAAGATCAAGATATTTTGGAGTGCCTGAAAGACGGCGACCTTCATTTTACGAAAGTTCTGATTTCCCAAATCCGCACCACCCTTGCTTTATAGACAGAAGAAGATTAAATAGAAGAAGGATTTACAGACGATCGTTAAGGAGACCAATTGAGGAGGATTCTGATGATAGTGATTAAAAAAAATGAAACAAGATTGTAACTTTTGATAAATATATAAAATTTGAATAATAATATAAGTAGTTAGATACTATCTAACTATTTATATTATTATTCAAATTTTATATATTTATATTTATCAAATAATATAATAATATAAGTTATTTTATTATATTACGCTAAAAAAATTTCAATTTTTTAAGAATTTTTGATAACATAAAATTATGAATTATAGATAAAATACTTTAAATCGTATATCTAAAAGTCTACAGCACATTTTATTATACTAAATATTTGAAAAGTGTCTAAATTTGCCTAAATGCGTGAGATTTGTGTGTCCCAATTTATTTAAATGATTTATCAAATACATTTAAACCAAACAATAACAACATCGCTTTGCTCCAATTTTTTTTTCTAAATAAGCTTCAAATAATCAATTTTCTTAAAAATTATTTATAAATGAAGGAATTTAATTAAAAAGAAAATTTAGAACAAAATGTATCTCAAATATATTCTAATTTTAAATGAAAGAATTGTCCAAAATGAGTTCAACAAAAATCCTGGGAATTTCTTCTCTGGAGCTTATTTTGTAAGCTCTATAGCCTTTTAAGAGACCAGATGACAGATCATAATTAATCAGAAGTTATATAATAAAAGGGTAACACACATTTTCATTATAGAAGGATTTAAATATGAATACAAGAACCACTTTCTAGAATCCAATACTACATCATAACGAGTTAACGTATCCTTTTAAATGAGGGTCATTAAATTGACCTCTGCTATATTTTTCCATTTCTCCATTTTTCCATCTTTCAGGTGAAAGCTCAACATTTATAAATTCTTCATGACCAATAATACAATTGACATCCTTCCCAGCTGTTGCCTCTGAGGCGGAAGCCGTTCATCCTAGACTAGTTTTCATAAGCCAAAATAATGACTAAGTAACCAGTTGACATCCCTTACGGCTGCCTATTTCTGAAGTAAAAGCCACTAAGCATCGAGAAATACTTCATAAATCGAAATGATGACCAGATAACAAGTTGACATCCCTTCCGGCTGCATGCTTCTAAAGCGAGCCACTCACAACCTGGACAAAATACTGTCAATTTAAAACTAACTATATTAAACATTTCGAGAATTAATTGAACTCTTCGTGAATTAATTGAACTCTTCACGAATTAATTGAACTCTTCCCGAATCCAGCATTGGGGTAGAAGAATTACAGAAATTATAACGTTCAAGAACGGTTTCATTACGGTAGCTCTTTTGGATGTAGCAGGCTCGAACACGCTACCTACAAGTCACAAGAGCATCACATTTTCTCACCAAGTTGCACTGTATATATTTTCATAAAAAATGTTCATAAAAATAAATAAATAAAAAAAGCTTAGTATAGAACATTCGTAACTGCATGAAAACAAGATTGTAAGAAATATCGTAGTTAAAAATTGTGAATGTATTTTTGGTGATACTTTTTAAAAATAACCATTAAAATACATTTTTATAAATATAAATTGTGGTATCCATTCATGATGTAATATCTACTCCTGTAATAATCTCTCCGTGGAATTAATATATTATTCAAATTAGAAATTAATGTTATTTACCTTTTCTCGTTTTTTTATATTAGATTAATTTTACACTTCAAATTGCGTACAAATATATAACACGCACAAAATAGAAATATAATATTATAAAGCAATTAAGCATTTATATGATTTGTTACTTTAAAAGTATTTATTTAGCTATTTTAATTGAAGTCAAAACATATTAACTATGCTAATATATATAATAAAATTAATGAAATTAATTTTAGAGTTCATAAATCAATTTATTGAAATTTGAATGTGTCTATTAAAATTTATAAAATTTAATTCTTTGTATGAATTAGATAAAATGAACTAAATTTATAAAAGTTAAAAAAACAGGAAACGTTAAAAAAATATTTTACTGAATAATATTACGTACCAAATGAATTGAAAAACACTTGGATAGTAGAACATAGCTCATAAGACTGATGAAAGACGTAGTTATTTACTGTAGGAGGGTCACCCAAGTCTTGAAGGTCTTATAAGAAGCATGAAATGCTATTTAGTGCTTACACTTAATTACTTTCATTATTTAGTATGCATAGAATTGAATTTTTAAATTTGCGGCAACGTTTATATTTCCTTTTTATTTGTAATGATATTTCTTTTTTATTTGTATTGATAAGATGATTATTTGTCACCTTCAATTTTTTATAATTGAAAAGAATTATATTTTGGCTATATATCTTTAGTTTCTCTCATGATGATATTTCATAAATTTATTTTACTATTTATTTTACTTTTTTATATACACATTTAATTTTATAAGGAAACAAATGCAATCACTGATTGATAAGGTTACATGTCTATTTTTCGCATATTTTATTACTTTGTAAGCAATTTGATTATTAATATGCACCTAATGCTTATTAAAAGAAGAAATAAAATGGTTTTTTAATGAGATATCAAGAAAAAATTTTATTGATCCTTTGTTTACAATTTTATATTTATTTTTTCATAATGTGTTAGGTATTTCTTAAAATGTTTCTTGAAGAGTGTGAACAGGTTGTGTTCCATATTTTGATAAAGGTTGTCCTATTTATTCTCAAATATAGCTGCTTTTACATACGTTTAATGCTCTTTTGTCCAATTTATGTTTTTAAAATGTAATTGTTCCTTTTGTAAATTTGAATTTTTGCAAAATAGTTTTCGTGTTTTGTATTTTTTTAAATATTGAATAACAAAAATGATATCACTATTCTATATACATATATATTGAAATATATTTTCACATGATGCCATATATCTTTAAGAATTATTTTTATGAAGTTATTTCATCAAAGTAAATTAAGCGAAGCTAATTATACTTAAATGTCATGTCCAATAATGTTGAGCAATGTTTATGAAAATATAGCTAAAGTAATGCTTAATACTCTTAAATGGGAAATATTTTTATATAAAAAATGAATAAGTTCTGTTAAAAATTCTAAAGTATAAGTAATTATGTAGATTAATGCACACACACACACATCATAAGCCTAAACTCCTACGTTATTATGCTTATTATTTATCAAAATTGAGATCTCTGAATCATACATAGAATTTAAAATTGCTTAGATATCCTTTCCAAAAAAATGCATAAAATGATTATTATTTTTCCTCTTTTTATTTTAATTGTTAAATAACAATTCTGATATCTTTATTTAGCCTATATGTTGATGTATTATTTTTCATGACACAATATTTATGTATATATATATATATATATATATATATATATATATATATATATATATATATATATATATATATATATATATATATATATATATATATATATATATATATATATATATATATATATATATATATATATATATATATATATATATATATATATATATATATATATATATATATATATATATATATATATATATATATATATATATATATATATATATTTATATAAGAATATTTTACTTTGATGTTTGTTTAAAAGTAAATTAGTTGGAGCTTCATCTATTAAAATAATCATCCACCATTTCTAATGATGTTAAGTCGAGCTTGTGTGTGTGCAAACCTATACAGAATTTAATGCACTGGGTTGCTACCTCAGAGTTGGTGCGCTAAATATATAAATTTGTTATAACTATACACACACATAAAACTATTTTTATTTTATCATATCTACTTTAAGCTTAGCATAAAAAGTCTAAAATCTTATCTTATACATATTTATAGACTATTTTTCATGGTACTATCTAGATCTAAGTGTCGTTTATATAATATTATTTGAAAAGTAAATTCAGCAGAGCTTAATTTACTAAAATGTAGAGTAATTTTAATGATGTTAAACAGAGTTGGTAAAAATTACTTGCCAATTATACTAACTTATTAGTATGCTTAATTCTCAGTATGCTTAAAGATTTTAAGAATAAACATACTTAAAGAGATGAATTATCTTTATGTATGTTTATCCTGTCTATATAAATGTCATGTGAATTAAAATTAAGGATAATATTTAATGCATTGGATTTAAACCTCAGTATGAAAAAACTAACATATTATTTAAATCCTTGGATGTTTCGATAAAATTATTTACAGATATTATATAATTTTTTTATTTTAAGTCCTCAATAAAAATATCGATATCACCATCATCACCATCATCATATATATATATATATATATATATATATATATATATATATATATATATATATATATATATATATATATATATATATATATATATATATATATATATATATATATATATATATATATATATATATATATATATATATATATATAACTATATATGATATGCTTTGTTTCCCATTAAATGATTTATTGTTAAAAGTAAATTAAATGGACTGTACTTAAGAGTCTGGTTAATAAAAATAAATTAGTATTGCGTAATATACATGAGTGTGACATAAAGATGTTCATTATAAATGTATATGTGTGCCATTGCTCATTCTATATGTGCCATAACTATATTGTGAATATATGATAATTATGTAATTTTATGCACTATGTTTAGACCTCAGTGATAATGTGCTAATATATGTAGTTCTAGATGTTTCATAGAATTGTTTATAGATATAAAATTGTGTTTCATCGTTTTAAGTTCCTAATAAAAATAGTAATATCACTATATTATAGGTATATGTGCATGCATAAATAAATATTATGCATTTTTTATCTAGCTTTACTGTTAAAAGTAAATTAAGTGGAGAGCTTAATGTGTTCTTACATGTATATAGAAAGTCCTGTCCATATATCAATATATATAGTCCAGTTAGTGAAGATAACTCAAGTAATGCTTAGGTCTGAAGTCAAGACTGTTCGATCCCTCTATACAGGGATCATTGTGAAAGGATAGTAGTTGTGACATTTAATGGCTTTAGATTTCAGGATTTGGTCAACATGCCAGCTTAAGTTGGGTATTTTTGAATGTGTGCATGAAGTTGAGCCCTGACAATCAAATCAAAAGTCTATGAGGCAGCTCTAGTGAGACATAAAGCTGTTGCTATTTTGATTTGAATGCCAAGAGACAATATTATACAAGTTAATTGTTGGAAAGTATGAACTTTGTCTAAATGGGACATTAAGTATATTGATGTTTGATAAATATATACACATGGTTAATTGTCCAATATTTCTACCACTCTGATGGTTTTATATTCAATTATATATAAGTGTACTATATATTTTCTGAATATACTGTATACTCTGATGTAATGTAGAATGATAAGTTAGTCTAAATACTATACAAGTTTGTCAGAAATTATACATTTTTATATATGAACAATATTTTTAATAGTATTACTTTTACTTTTTACAGCTTGTCTATTGAGCTTTCATTTAAAAGAATATGCGTTTACCAATGCTTTATTTTAAGTTCTTATAATTTGCAAATTTGTCATATTTTTATTGATTTCATGCCATATTTTCGTAAAGAAATTTTAAACATGGTGTGAAAGGAATACATTTTGGTTCACTGTAAGATTAATTTAATTTTGGTTCTATATCTTTTCAGATAAAAATATTAAATAAAACATAACTAAAAATAATAGTTTATTTAAAAAAAACATTTCTTTCTCACTTTAAAAGGAATTAACCTGTTTTTAAACAGAATTTATAAAATGGGCGTTATTATTGATAAAAAAAAATTTAAATTTTATCTCTATATAAAATAACCTATTTTGTGATTTTTTAAAAATTTCTTGTTAAAAAGTGATAAATTTTAATTATACAGTTATAATTTTTTCCCTTAACTGATAGAAGTTTTATGAATGAATGTTAACTAGATATCTCTCTGAAAACTGTTTGATAGTAGAGATTTGAAGAAAGGTAAAGATATAAATTAAATTTATAACAATTTGTATGACTTATAAAATTATATAACATTATTGTCCCACGAAACCTATATATACTGTAAAATCCAATATTTATACTGTTACAGTTATAAAATTTTAAATTACGGATTGTATTGATTGTTTGTGTGATATATAATATTTTCTCTCTGTCTCTATTTACTAAAGTATAATTCTATGTCTATTTAACATAAATATTTAAATAACGAAATGAAATTTAATAATCGTTTTTTCAAACTTATATAAATTGGATAAGAACACATTTTAATGCTACGTTTTATTACATATTCAAGCCATTTACAATTTTTTAAAGTTATTATTTTTATAAAAATAAATATTATATATATAATTTTGTATGTGTTTACATAAGGTGCTCAGTAATGGTCTGTCTCATTCCTCAACTTTGAAATGCCAATAACTTTGATCATAAGAAATGTGTCGAAGTATGGTAAAACGGATACCTTGACACATTTTGTCATTGCCCTGATTTGCAATGGCGTTGTACATTGTCTTTTATTCGCATTCACAAGTATATTACCGTTTATAATGAAAAATTACTAATCTACAATTTTTTTAAATTAATTTTTCTCTAATTTATTCAGTTTTCAAAGTATCACCAACTTCAGAATTTTACAGCTAATGGTCATGTTTTCTCATCAACTATTTTTAAGGTTAAATTCGTCGTTTATCTAAAGTTAAGGAAAGTGAGACAGAACTTTACTGGACATTTTTATATAATAACTGCTATTACAAAATCCTTTTATTTGCCAATTTTTGAAATTTTGAGAAAGTAGTTTGTATTGTTCATCCAAGATGGTATAATATATTTCATAGTATAGTACTCTGTAAATTAATCAAAGTATAGTATAGAACATTGGTGTAATGTAGTGTTATAGAATTTTAAACATTTACCTGTTTGATATTTAAGGGATATTTTTTTGAATATTTACAACAAATGCATTGTAATTATTAATTTGCTCATTATTAAACTAATGAGAAATACATTATCTGCCAATAATAATTGGACACCAGGGATAGAAGAGGAATACGATATATATTCGTGATTAGGTAGTGAAGTTTTCTACAATATACCTTAAAAATGATCTTTAAATCATTACCAAATTTCACAAATGATGGCAAGAGGTATTTTCCTCTTTATGAAAACACTAGACATGCTTGACCGTTCCAGTGTGCATGTTATCCGTATCATTCATCAGTATTCCTTGAAGTCATTCTCTGCAAGTTGTTATCCAAACTGATCAGATGACATGTGATATCCTGATATTGATAACTGCACAAATAGATTTGGCATGAATATACTCAACCACACAAGAGTTCCGGATGCCTGTCACATATTAATAATGTAGGGATCTTCCTGACTGCTCTAGAGTACAAGGCCTCAAGCATCCAATTTCGTGTATCTGTCCTGCCGGGGGACATTCCGACAGCAACATTTGTTACTCTGTTTACCTAATCGTCACAAAGACTATTGTCGTTTGGGTACTTCATCTAGCTGAAAATGAAGTGATAACTGGATTGACTTGTTTCTTGATGGACATTTATACGATACCGACGAACATACCTTATTCGAAATTCAAGTAGTAGGAGCTATTTTTCATTGAGCACAAAATTGAGTTTTCCACACTTTATGGAACAGTGACGTCATGACGTGTCGCATTTTACCCCGTTTCAGATTACCTCGTCTGCATGGCTGTCCAAATATTTGTTGGTAGATGGTGTATACTCAAGTTTTTTAATGGGAATATTGTAGCTTTAGTCTTGTGCAAATTTTAAATATAAGAAATGTTGTGATGGTGTAATATGTATTTATCTCTTTAGATGTAATAAATGTTTATTAAGCGTTTGTGTTTGGTGATTATTTTAAATTGTTTATACAATAAGTAAATTACTGTGAACAATCCATTTTTTCACAAATATATTTTTTACATTCATTTAAATACCTACATTTTTCTTTTATAGTTGACTTCTCCTTAGATACATATATGTTCATTTTTCTTTAAAAAATAAATTTATCTACAGAAATGTATAATTCATTGGTTTCTTTTGTAATAGAATTCATATTGGTTTTTTTTATTTTATATACACAAAAAAGTGTATTTTTCTTAACATCGTGTAGGCTTTATTAATGTAACTTAATCATATGTAATTAAATTTGGGACATAAGTCACTCAATGTTTTCAGAATTTACATAAAATATGCATCATAGGTAAATAAAATACTTAAAAATAAAATAACCTGCTATTAAATTCGTTTTTATAGTTCTTTTCATATCTACCATAGCATAAAGCAAAGATTGTTTTAAATTTTTATTTTTATGTATTTTTTATATGTAAACTCTTACCTTTAACTTAAAAATGCATTTTTACAGATGATTTTATGAAAAATATTAAAAAAAGAATTATCTACATTCATATCTAGCTGGATTCATTTCAATAAGAAATTTTCCCAGATTACAGTTACATTTTAATATCCATTACAAATAAATCAATAAAATATACAAAATTTATAAAATATTTTCTGTTCATTTAAATACATTTAAAAATGTTTTAGGTATTAATTATCTAAAAGATAATCTAGAAATTAATGGTACCATTACAAATATGGGTTTATATACACACCCACATACCTTTAGATATACACATTACATACATATTTATTCAGGGTGCCCAAAAATTAGTATAAATGTTTGAAAAGTTTATTACTATTTGTTTTTCTATAATGATAACATAATTTTTAAATAAAAGTAAAATCATTGTTGTTCAATGTTTATCTAATGGTTTCTATTCTCATTCCATTAACTTTAACCACAGACTAATATCTTTTTGGAAAAACTTCTTCAGCGACATGCATTATAGAGATTGGAATTTCATTCTATATCGTTAGTAGTAAATTTTTTCTTTTAATCGTGGAGAGTGGTTTAAGGTTTGTCAATTTATTCTGCATGTATCCCCATATGAAATAGACCAGTGGGCGGATATCAGGACTGTATATCACAAAGCAAAGATTGTTGAACAATGGTGAAACGGAACTGTCCACCTATTATTTTCACATGCTTCTGTGGAAATAGAGAATGGACGATTCTGTTTCCTCATTGTTAAACAATATTTGTTTTGTGGGCAGGTGCCAAATCTTGTTGAAATGTAAAAGGGTCCATTTTGAATAACTTTTTGGCTTCTTTAATTATGCGACATTTCATTACTTTATTTAAGTAATAGTTTTTGTCAATTTTGATAACTTTTTCAATAAAAAGAAAGATGCAGTATTCCTCTCTTGCTTAGAGCACACTAAACCATTATTTAAATTCTTTTCTGGAACCTCTGAATAACTCTATTTGTTGAACGAATATTCTGTATTGAATTTTCCTAAACCCTGTTATTTTGTCTATTATGAGATGCTTAGAAAATAATTTCTCATCCGAAAACATGATCTCATCAGCAGAATGTCTTTACAGTAGCTCTTTGTACTTTCTTAGTTTTTCAACTTTCTTTTTCTTGGTTAACTCATAGATTGTCATTTGTATGTTTTTAATATCAAATCCTGATATTTAATCATGAATCTTTAGTCATATTTTTCTTACAAACTTAAGTCTCGCGACAAATTTTTGAAGATTTTTCAGGATTTCTTCTAATTCTTTTGCAGACAGATTTTATTAATATTTTTCTCATAAGCTGCAGTTTTCTCCACCGTTTATCATAACAATCTGTTTCTTGAAGCCGTTTCAAAATTCTTTCACTATATCTCTAAAAAACATGTTTAAATATTTCAAATTTTTAAAATTATCATTTAAATGTCCTTTAAGAAGTAAGCTTCGCTTAGCATCCATGCTAATAATGCAAAGAATAAATGGATTTTAATTTGAAAAAATTGTCTGCAGTAACACTCAATATTAAAATAAAACTGTTATGTGTTGCCAGCATAGAAGAAATTTTGAATAACAATAATGCGCAGATAAATTTTGCCATCACTTTTTTGTGAGCATGTTATACACATACACACACACAAATGGCAATACATTCAGCCAAAAGCAGCTTAAGCAGAATTACCAAAAATATAGATAATCGAAGATTGCTTAGTATTTAAAACAAACACTAAAAGAAGAAGAATAAATCAAATAAAAGAGGACAGTTAAATATAGCAAACATATAGAACATACAGCCAGTAGACAAAGTGAAATTTAAATCTTATGAATCACACACACATTTAAATAAAGCAAGTAGACTAAACCATTTAAATATATCAAAAAGATAGCACATAAAACTAATAGACAAAACGAAATTTAAAATTTCAAACATTTAAATAAATATACAGAATAAAAGAAAAAATGGAAGAAACAAAATAAATCGAATGAAGTATCAATATGGCCCGCTTCATCTTAAAGAAAATTTTTTAAAAGAATTATTTTGGAAAATTAATTTGAAAAAAGTGTTTTTTTTTTCATTTCTATTATATGCTTGAAAATTATTTTGTATTAGAGTTAAATTTGTCTTATTAAAGCTATGAAACTCATAGTTATATAGATTGGGCTAACTAAGAAGGCTTAATTTCAACACAAATAATGATTGGTGTTGATATTTCTTTATATATATACTCACCATAAAATACACACACACACACAAATGCGCGATTTTCCTTTCACCAACTTATAATATTCACAGTGTCTAGTGTTAATGATTTCGATTAAACAGTTAAAAAAGGATTTGAATTAAAATTTGAAAACAAAAAAGTCCATATTACAAAATCAACAAGAAATTGTTATAATAAAGTTGTGTCTTTTCATGTTTCTACTCTGTTACATCAGTTAATAAAATAGTTTCTTTTAAAACCTCTATCCTTAATAATATCATTCTGCTCGTTTTGAAAAGAATGGCTTTATTAAATGATCTTTAATATCTCTTTTTTGCAATAGAATTTTGATACTAAATTATTAATGTATATAAGAACACACACACTATAATTTAATAACGAAAATTCTTGATGAATTATATAAAATTATTTAGACTTGATCCTTTATAAGTTACCTAGAGAACTTAATAAGCAGCTTTCTTGAGTTTTTGATACTATTTATTGTAGTAATGCATATTTCAAGATATCTGAAAGACTAGACATTATGTAAATCTTTCCATGGTCTTTAATTAATTTTATTATTTATTTATTCATTTAATGATGCAGTCTCATTCCCCGATATATTTTTTTATTTGGGAACATAAATATCTCCCTGTGCACCAAGGAATGCCACAC
Source organism: Latrodectus hesperus (assembly GCA_037975125.1). Classification (NCBI taxonomy): domain Eukaryota; kingdom Metazoa; phylum Arthropoda; class Arachnida; order Araneae; family Theridiidae; genus Latrodectus; species Latrodectus hesperus. The sequence continues at coordinate 11,967,114 of CM075859.1, forward strand.
AGATGTACAACAAATGTACTACTTAACAAATCAAAAATGAATCATGAGATGAAAAAAAATAATATTTAAAATAAAAGAAGACAGAGAAAAAAATGCGATATAAAAATAAAAAAGGAATTAATTACAGCATGGGTAAATTTTTTTAAAAAATATAAGTCTTTTTCTCATGCAGTGAAAAAGTTGGATCAACCTTCTTACTATTCCTACAGGTTCTCCTGGCTGATGGGATAAAAAGCTTCATTCTTAAAATCCTAAATTTATAAAATTTGATACAGCCGAAAATTCTTTGGATTCTTTTAAGAGTTTTTTTTAATGGAAACAAAAAAAAATTAATAGCAAAGGAAAAAACAGAATTAAAATTTTATCATTGAAATGTGATAGAAATAATCTAAAGGTATTTCAGATTAAAAAAAATCCAATTTTTACCGGCTGTAGTAAAAATTCCTAGGTAAAATGCAATAAATTTCATTTGGAAAACATCGTTTGTTAGAACAAGCCTTTTTAATATTTATATTTTCTATAGGAAAATTTTCATTTGTATTTAAATACTTAAATATATTTTTATTTGAAAGAGATTCCCAACAGAATTTTACTACCTTTTTTCAGACTATTGTATATAGGCTTGGGTTATTTTTCACTATATAAATTTTTACTCACGAAAGCTTATTCAGCCCAGACAAAATTTTAAAGTGGATTGTAATTACTAACAAATGTAGGCGCCTGATGTAGAAATCAAACCTAAGAACCAATAAATTGAAGTTCCGAGCTGTAACTATTCATCCTTTAACATGCTTGTTGCGATTGTCAAACACAAAAAGTCACACAGTAAAACTTCTTAATACAGTAAGCGCTTTGTTTCGGCTAACCATACGGACTAATAAAATAATTTGTTGTGGTGGAAGTTCGTAAAATAGAAAAATACGAGTCAGATCTTAAAAATAAATTTCTTAGCAAACAGTGTGTGCACTATCTTCATAAATAAGGTATTCTTAAAAAAAAAAACATTTCGTATTTACTGTATAAGAATACCATTTTCTCATTTTTTTCAACGAGGAAAAGCATTTAATTGTTGTTTTCTCGAAAATGTAAAGTAAGGGTTTTGATTTTCGTAGATAATTTTTGCATTATTTTTAATTGCTATTTTGGAAGATGAGATAATGAGCAATTATCTTCATTCGAGTCAAGTTGGGGTAAGTGAAAGACGGTTGATTTGGAGATGTGGAATACTGAGATATTGCAGTAAAGTTTGGGACTTGTGAGTAATGTAGAGAACACTTTTTCAAAGTTTAGATATCCACTGTATATTATAGTCTTGAAATGATGGGTGCAATTTATCATATGCAGCATGGTTTGTGGGAAAATTGCAGTCACGTTTCTTTGACATATGATAATTAATGTATTTGATAATTAATATGAGCTTTTACTTTTAAGACTAATGAATTATAGACTGAGCAGTGAGATTGAGGCACAGATTGAGGGACATTGTACGTACAGGGTATCATATGTTCTGCTAGAAGTAGTGCAGTTGATACAGGCCGAGTCATTGAATTGGCAATAGCTTGAATGGTGAGGACCACTAAGATGAACACAATAAGCATTATACTTGCAGTGGTTATGTCCGAATTGCTGGCAATTGTAGTAAATAATGAGGCCATAGTACTTTGATAAACTGATAAAGCATACCTCGGTGTCATAATGTGCTGGAGTTGATAATGGTAAAGGATTACAAATCTAGCGTTAAGATTAATATATATGAATTGTTGTAGCGTTGGAGACTATGGAATCGAAACGTCGGAGACCAGGTTATCTTGTTACAGCTTACTAGAAGATGGTCCAAGAAGTCTCTTTGGTGGATATGTAAAAGGATACTTTGTGCTCTTATAGCCTTATCGGGGAGTGTATACAGTTTGTATAACTAATGGATTTGTTGGAAGTAGATATTCCGGTGCTATAAGTAATTTTATTTATTACTGCTGATACTATGGTCTTCTGATCATCATTGATATGGGTCGGTACTTGCGCTGCTACTGAATTCAATGTCCTTTGTTGTTAACATGATGGTACAATATTCGGTATTAAGAGGGTTTTTGTGATTTGAGCAACCTTGATTGCATATGTTGAGGTGTCAATCTCTGAGTTTATATTATTAATGCATTTTTCTGTTTTTTTTTTGTCACAGTTCTTTCAGACAGAGAGAAGTCTGATATTTTTATCAAGGAACTGAAAGTGTTCCTTTCTGACAGTAATTAGTAAGAATTTCTTATTGATCTTTGAGTTAGCAATTAAAAATCTGCTCCGTTCAATATATTGTTGAATGTCATTGATTTTTTTCTGGGAAGTAATAGACGAAGTCATTTAGTTAGTATCCGATGCTTAGCATGATTTGTGGGTGCAGACCTTGAACTAGCAACTGCTGAGTCTTCAGATTATCAGTATTCTTCATGGCTATTACATCAGTAGGTTATTTCCCTCACAACTGATAAGTCCAAGGATAAGTATCGTAAAATATAGCAAACATGTAAATGAAAACAGGTTAAATAGAGACTGGCAAAAAAAAAATAAATGATAATAATAAATCTGATGGCTGCTTGTAGGGTGGTGTGACGAAGAAACTAGGATTGATCGTATACACTCGACAATACTGCGCTTTATATCAGAAGTCTTTACTATTTATTGGCTTTTCTAAAAACTAATAAGCCATATTTTCATATGAGTTTGAGTGATCCAGATGCAATATTTGTTATTAAAATCCGTGCTCAATTCTGAAGTAAGGGCTGTTATGATATAACTATTATAATTACCTGATACAAAATGAATGATTACCAGATACAAAATGAAATACTTTTTTATTAAATTACTTAATTAAAATTTAGGTAATTAATGAATATCTGAGGACTATATGGAGAGGACATGTTATTCTGAATGTTAAACAAAAATAAAAAAAAATTCAATGAATAATCTATATATCTATCTATCCATTATGTGTGAATGTGCGTGTGTGTGTAAAGTAATGAAAAAGATTATAATTGAAAAACAAAAGGAGACTGATTTTTAAGTGCTTACAAATTATTTGAAAACAGTAACATTTTAAAATAGGCTGTTATAATACAATTCTTGGTGCGAAGTTATGGTTAGCTATTAGGAAAATTTGATCTACGGTGATCAATATAGATACTATTACAAATTTTATATTTAACATTATTTAAATTTATGTTAATTATCATAAATATAACTATTCCACTATCTGTTTTATATTTATGACATCCTCCAAAGTATAGTACTTACTTTTCTTTAGATTACATCTATAATAATAATTTTAAAAATTTAAAAACAACTTTTAAATTATTAAAATTAATTATATATATATATATATATATATATATATATATATATATATATATATATATATATATATATATATATATATATATATATATATATATATATATATATATATATATATATATATATATATATATATATATATATATATATATATATTATTAATTAATTAATTACTATAATTTATTAAATTATTATTATTTGAATTATTATTAATTAAATTATCATTAAAATCAATAATAATTATTTATTTATTAACATCTCATTTGAGCTACAAACAATATTATAATGCACTGTAGAGTCTTTTGAGATCCTTAGGAAATAGGATATTTGTAGAAATGAATGGTAAAGTTCACAATATACTCTACCCATTCTCATTGTTTCTTAACCAATGCGATTGCTGAATGGTTAGCGTTCTGGCTATTAGTGTAATAGTTTCTGGGCTCGATTCTTTTGGTATAGATGTTTCCTGTGAATCGTAGTTCACTTGAGGTCCCAAGAATTAGACTTTTTGTTCAGTTCAAGTTAATCGTTATAGGGAAAACTTAGGGAGAAAAATAAACCTAACTTTGATTCTCCTCTCACGTCCCCTAGATATACAAACTAATCTTTCTATCACATTGGGTGGTAGTCCGATGATAAAGCAATTATAAAATAAAATTATGTATTAAAATCCCTTTAACAATTAAGACAAATTCTTAAGACCATAATAACTTCATTTGGAAAGACATTGTTCTTACAAATCGATTCTTTCTTGGTAAAATACCTCCAAGGTGATACGGTCAATGTTTATCGAGTTATCACGGTTTTGTGTCCATTGATTGATCGATTATCGAAATTTAGACAGGAATCTGCATTTTCAGGTGTCCTATTCGTTACATGTTTTTTACACAAAAATTTTAGGTGAACCATCATCAGTCAAGCTGGGGCTTTGGCTTACACTTCAACAGCTCGTGGATTCGTATCCCACTTTGGACTGAAATGCTTTTGACAGCGCATTGTGGACAGTCTAACGGCCAAAGGCTGTTGTATGGTATTTTAATATGCACTGCTTAAATTGCCTATTGTGAGGATTTTTCATAAGTTAGAGGGTCAAACTCACGTAAAATAAGGTAGAAAACCTAAAAAACTTTCAAGCACCCATCCATGTAAATATTACGCAGAAAGCCAATACAAATCTCTCATGATTCAACAGTGACTGGGATCGAACCTTTAACCTTCCTCACTTATGAGTTGTGTCTTTCTCATAAGTGAGGAAGGTTAAAGGTAACTTTACTAGAACACGGTGAGTCTCTGAACATTGATGCGCATGGTAGTTTAAAATTCAGTTTAAATTATAAGTTTGAGTCTAATTGGCTTTTATGTGCAAAAAGTGACGTTAGAAATAATATCCAACCCAACCGAACAATACCCAATAGTCCACCGCAAAACATCCAAAAAACAAAATATCATAGAAACATACACGGAGAACTATTATATTGTACTACAAAGGTAGACTAAGAAAACTGTACAAGAATATTAGACTTTCTTAGGACAGATTTTTTATTCAGAAAAATAAGAGTTCGTACTTGGTGTCATAATCCAGAGACACATTTTTGCTGATCACATGACAAATCATGTTTTCCCCCATCAATTTCTGGAAGTGAGAAATCCATAATTTGTTTCCTTCCGGAAAGAAGCAGACTGAAATAGAATTGACTAATCGGATTTCCTCCGCGTTCTGGCTCTTTTTAAAAATAAGATATCCTGTCGCTCCGCTTCACGTCAGTTTCAGGGCAGATTCTCCCGCAATAACAAGAATAAAATTGTAAGTGATTTCATTTTACTCATTTTGGAGTTAATTACTGAGTTACATCTAACCACATGAAGTATGTAAGTTATGAAGGGATTTATTTATAAGTATTTGTATGATTAGAAATGCTTTCTCTGATTTAATTTTATGTAAACTTCCTTTCAATGATGTCTTTTTGTTAGGTTATCATTTAAATAATATGTACATTTGCGCGAGAAGATGATTTTTCTAATTCTTTATATAATAATTCCCTTTTCTCTGTCGCTTTAATAATTTCCCTTTATGTTAGAAAGAGCACGTTGAAACTTTGTCAAAATTTAAGAATAACTTAGATTTCTATGAATGTTAAAAATTTGTTATTGTGTAAGATTCTCCTGCAATAACAAGAATAAAATTGTAAGTGTTTTCATTTTACTCATTTTGGAGTTAATTACTGAGTTACATCTAACCACATGAAGTATGTAAGTTATGAAGGGATTTATTTATAAGTATTTGTATGATTAGAAATGCTTTCTCTGATTTAATTTTATGTAAACTTCCTTTCAATGATGTCTTTTTGTTAGGTTATCATTTAAATAATATGTACATTTGCGTGAGAAGTTGATTTTTCTAACTCTTTATATAATAATTCCCTTTTCTCTGTCGCTTTAATAATTTCCCTTTATGTTAGAAATAGCACGTTGAAACTTTGTCAAAATTTAAGAATAACTTAGATTTCTATGAATGTTAAAAATTTGTTATTGTGTAAGATTCTCCTGCAATAACAAGAATAAAATTGTAAGTGTTTTCATTTTACTCATTTTGGAGTTAATTACTGAGTTACATCTAACCACATGAAGTATATAAGTTATGAAGGGATTTATTTATAAGTATTTGTATGATTAGAAATGCTTTCTCTGATTTAATTTTATGTAAACTTCCTTTCAATGATGTCTTTTTGTTAGGTTATCATTTAAATAATATGTACATTTGCGCGAGAAGTTGATTTTTCTAACTCTTTATATAATAATTCCCTTTTCTCTGTCGCTTTAATAATTTCCCTTTATGTTAGAAATAGCACGTTGAAACTTTGTCAAAATTTAAGAATAACTTAGATTTCTATGAATGTTAAAAATTTGTTATTGTGTAAGATTCTCCTGCAATAACAAGAATAAAATTGTAAGTGTTTTCATTTTACTCATTTTGGAGTTAATTACTGAGTTACATCTAACCACATGAAGTATGTAAGTTATGAAGGGATTTATTTATAAGTATTTGTATGATTAGAAATGCTTTCTCTGATTTAATTTTATGTAAACTTCCTTTCAATGATGTCTTTTTGTTAGGTTATCATTTAAATAATATGTACATTTGCGTGAGAAGTTGATTTTTCATAACTCTTTATATAATAATTCCCTTTTCTCTGTCGCTTTAATAATTTCCCTTTATGTTAGAAATAGCACGTTGAAACTTTGTCAAAATTTAAGAGTAACTTAGATTTCTATGAATGTTAAAAATTTGTTATTGCGTAAACAGTATAGTAATAGTGTTTATTTTTTCAATTTGAATTGTATAAGGTGTTTAAATATTTTAATTAATAGTTATTAATAGAAGTTGAAATAACACTGGACATTATATTAACATTTCAATTTCATTAAAATGAAATGAATTGAATTATGAAAGGATTCGTTTTAATAAGTTATATCTTGAGTAAACATTTTCCTATACCTGGTAATCATAATTATAATCATATATTATTATTGTGGTAATATTATTCCTAAAAAATATGCATTTTGATGTTATGTAATTCCAAGCTTTCCTTAGAAAAACACATTGAGAAAAAACATGTCCTTTTCAGGAGGATTTAATTTTTCACCAAAAAGCTTATTACATACATATCTTATTGTTTATATATTTGTATTGCTTTCAAAATATATCCTCAGTTTTACAGATCTTAGCCTTTGCTTCACAGACCTACTTTCTTAGGTCAATTTAAATTCCAGTGAAATACATGTTGATCAATATTGTGCCTTTTCTGTTCAAACATAAGCTGGTCAGATGTTTCTTAGGAATTTCACCATAAATTATAACTCATAATCCTATGTTGTTGTTAAGCATATGCTGACTGTATTAAAGCAATCTAGTTCAAGTGGACTGCTGCTGCGGTTGTCACATAATTTTTTTTCAATAGAAAATGCAAATGTTGGATTAAAGTCTTATCATTGAGTTTTCCTTGATAAAAAGTAGCAGTTATTAATTATTCATAATTAAGTCATTGCAATAGCTTTTAGGGACATACAGGGAGCCAAATGGTTAAAGCTCGGACCTTCGGTTGAAAAGTTCGCGAGTTTATATCCTACTCTTCGGACTTGTTTGATTGTAGTGGGTGGGAATTTACTATAAGCTGTATATCCCTGTCTAATTAGCCTTCTTTGTAAAAGCTAACCATTGAGTGGCAAAAAAACCAATCAACAGTTCATGAACACAATTTTATTCACATAAGACATTTTTTACTTTTTAGAAAAAAAAAGCTTGAAAATAGAGAAATCTTGAGAATGAAAACTTTTAAATAAGACAGGTATTGATACATTTCACTCATGTGATTTTCAAATTTTAATTTGCTTCTAAATTTTTAAGATATTTTGTAATTTATTTTACTATTAATGTGTTATTTATTGCCCTTTATTCCGTATATTTTGAATTGAGCTTTTTTTATAATTGATTTTTAAATTAAGTACTAAAATAAAAGATCAACCAGCTGTGAAGGTCAAAATTGCATTAAATATTGTTCCTAATGCCCAATGAGATAAATTATAAAAATAAAGTGCAGGTAAGATTTTTGCTTAATTTCTGCAGTTAATTGCAAAGTTGAAAGCTGAATAATTGATCTTGATTTCACAAGTTTGTAGTTTCGATTACCACTCAAAGAGTAGTGTTTGTTGTGGTCCTGGTTGAATTAGACCTCGTGATCACAAAAATGACCACAGAGAAAGAAATCAAAACAAACCTATCGAATTAATTTACTTTTAACAGACCAAACATTATTTATCTGGTATTAATCATAATACGTAATAAAAATTTTTATTTCTTATTTTATCAAGTTTTAGAATTTATTTATTTTATAAATCGGAAATATCTTGCAGTATTGTTTGATTTTTATTAATCTTTAATGGTGCTAATTAAAAAATTTATGACAAACTGATAAAACAATGGCAATATGCTAATTATTAATATAATTTCATCCGCTGGACACTGATGAAATGTTTTTGAAAATTATGTGACCCATTTTTCCCGAAAACATTTAATCTATTTTAGCTTTATTTCATATATATTTCATCTATTATTTTCTTTTTAGGAGATCAAAATTTTAATCATTCACACAAACCTAACTATATTTTCAAATAGAAAAGATACCAAAAAGAAACCACACATAGAATATTATAACTTTTTAATCAATAAGATTTAAAAGGAATATTTATGCAAATTTATTATTTTAAGAATTATGCTTATAACATTATTAAAAAAAATCTCACCTTAGTATTTCAAGGTTGTTGCAAGTAAAAAACTGTGCTGTGGAATATATTAACATAATGCAAATTTAATGATAAGTTAGACTTTCTTGTCAAGGATAAATTTTTCTTGAACATGTGAATGCATTTAAATGTCAATTGTTTCCATTCCAGTAAAAGAAAAATCACTTTTCTTGGCATAGGAACAACTATTTGGTTAATAACTGAAATTATTTTAGTTACCTAAGATAAAAATAAATAAAATAAAATGTAATTAAATTATTTATTCTCTCAAATAAAACTATGGTTACATTCACACATAATCAGCTTTTTGTAAAAATGCATTTAATACCAGTATATTTTTCTAAAAACATTAAAATATTTTTAATTACATTTTCAAAAAAAGTGCAATACAAATTAATTGTGTTTAACTCAATGGGAAAAACAGTTTAATTAAACTGTTTTTGTTTTACTTATGTTTATTAATAAACAAAAAATCTAGTTTTCTTTTAATTACAAATATTTTCCTTGTATTGTTAGAGCTTACACACAAAATTATAAAATTTTAATATAATAAATTTTGTATGCAAAATATTTAAAATTTTTATTTTGTAAAGAATAAAACATGTAGAATATATTTTATGAATAGAGTAAACTCAAAACAATCCAAAGAATTTTACAAAAACACAATAAATTTTCAGAAATTTTGAAAATAGATTTTTAACTATAAGTAATATATATAATTGTGTGTGTGTGTGTGTGTGTGCATTTTGAAATATGAATAAAATAATTAACTTTAAAAAGAGAATGGGGTTGACTAAATTTTACAAAAGTTCAAATTTAAAATAAAAAACATTATGAAAAATTAATTTTTTATTAATATTTTCACTTTTAAGATACATTTTATCATACTGAACCACACATAAATATTATAATATGGTTTAATGATTTATATGAAATAAAATTATTTTGTTCATTATTTGTTGGTATATAATGTCCACCATCTGGGATTTTCCCCTTTCAGCATTACAAGTGATAGCATCTTATATAGTGAGAAGCTCAGTGGGCGTGACATCGTAGCCCTGAAAGTGAGTCCTCGTCAATAAGAAGCAGGGAGAGACCAATCAGAAGACCTCCAGATTTGGCTTGCCATCCCCACAGGTATCATTTCACATGGAAAACATTGTAATCATGACCTATTTAACGTGCCCCAGCCGCCATTATCGAAACGACGTATCTTCGGTTGGGTCGGGATGCGAACTCACTACCTTTCAATAACAAGAATGAAAGACATAACCAACCAGGCCACCTTGCCTTTTTCCTAATTCAGTCACAGAAAAATTGCTATTAATAATTTCTTTCATAATTTTACATACTAATCCAGATAGGACCTAGTGAACTGCACATTTAATAGCAAAATGTCTGCATCTTATCTTTTGGAACAATTGAAAATGGGATGAAACTTGGTCTGTGAAAGGCCTCATGAAAGGCAACTTACAAAGTGATAATAATGGGGATAATAAACTTAAGCCATTTGGCTGTTCACTATTTAGTGTCAAAATAGCAACCGGGGCTTTATATTAGGATTGTTGTTTTCGGTGTACAGAGTCGTGCGTTCAAACCCAGCCACTATTAAGCACTTCTGAAGACAAATCTGTCGCAGTCGATACAAATCTAGATCTGAATAGTTTTTGTGTGCAAAAAAAATACCCGTTGAATAACAAACAAATCAAACTGTCATACTCGAGAATTTTCCAGGTTTTCTCCATTGCAACATAGGAACATGGCTCACTATCTATGAGAAGTTTTTCCCTTATGTAGAGTCCAAAAGGATCAAGCGGCTTGCCATTTCTGTATTTCCTTGTATCAATTTATAATGACATATATGAAGTAAGAAACAAACGAAAGAAAATAAATTTATTCACTTAGATGAATGGATCAACTTCACTGACTGCTTACGGTTTTGTATATACAGGAATCTGGATTATTAGTTTTCTTAAAAAGAACACTAAAATTTTTTAAAATTTGGAAATTAAGAACAAAATGCATCCATTTGGATATGGCAAGCTAAAACTTCTCGGGGCTTAATATCAGCATAAAGTAATTTATTTCAAAAATCTTACAGACGCCAAGAGCTGAGCTGGTAACCAAATGGCTAGTACTTTGGTTTTTAATTCAGAAGTTCATGATTTCGATTCCCACTTTGAGTACAGATATTTGAAGTGATTCGGAATCCATTTTAAACTGTGGGTCTTCCGATTTCAGCTGGATTGTCATAAAAATACAAAATATGGTTGTACAATAACAACTTAACAAAACTAGAATACTAAAGAGCCGAAGCAAATTGCACTAACTCCTTCGCATGTCACAGTGATTTCAACCCTCTCAAAATTATCTATATAAGATATTATATTAAACTGTAAGTCTGAAAATTATCTAAGAATGATTTCTAAGAATCTATATTGCTCTTGTACGGGGTTAATATGCCTTTTAACGCTAGGTTTGATAATGGACAATAGGTACCAATCTCTACGAACGCGCATCCATTTGCCGAATACTCAATTTCTGACTGCATACTCAATTTCTACGTCTTGCTCCTATTTATATTCACCATGTTCATTTCATTTGGTAGGTAGGTAGGATGTTTATGGTGGATACTTTTGGAGCTCTATACTAAGAGGCTTGTAGCTCTCTTATTTCACACATTTGAGATAACATCACAGATCATCTCATATTCATATTCAGTAGTGTTGCCATTTTTGGGTGGGTAAAACTAATTTCTAAAAATTTATTTACATTACGAATGTTTCAAATGGACGCCTATCTGTAGAGATAGGTATACTACAATGAGAATTTTAATATTTCAAAATTTTGAAAGTTATAGACCTCAATCTTTATTTATCTTAGAGATATATACGATAGAAGTCAGAACAAGAAATAATATAAAAATGCTATCGGGTTTTGTAATTTTCTTAAAAATATTTAAAATGTGGCCTAATGATAACTTCCCTAAACTTAATGTTAAAAACATGAAATATAAGAGAAATGTTTTATGTTTAAATGCAACTAGCCTGTTTTGAATAATTTAGAATGTTAATAGTTATCCTGTTTCCAGTTCCGATTCTAATTTTAAGCTTCTTCCTCCACACAGTGCACACGTAATAGATCAATTTGGTTTTTGTTACTCTGCTTTAACTTTTCCATACAAAAACAAAGACTTACAATTTTCAAGTGGATTCCAAATCACATCAAATACCCACATTCGAAAGAGTATCGAAGCCATGAGTATTGATTTGACTGGAAAATCCTAATCATTCAGTTACTAGTTCAACCGGTTCACTAAAAAATCACTGCTGTGTAATAGGCTTAATTGAAATAACTTAGAAAATTCAATAGAGTATTTATGCAAGAAATAGAGCAAAATTACAACTCCTATAAGATTCCTTCGTACTGAATAAGGGAAATAAGGAACCTGCAAATCAGAATGTTATTATATTTATTCTGGAAATTATACTATGTGTTTAAAAAAGAGATGGTAAATTTTCATTAGATTCAATGTGACACAACATTGGTCTGTATACTATTTGCTAATATTGGTGTGTGTACTGTTAGATAACTTATTTAATTGTACTCTACCATTGAACTAGCAATGCTTAAATACGTTACCTTTGGTTAAGACACCACACCATAGCCTAGTTGAAGAATCAGGCTCTTCTGTGTGGAAGTTCTCGGTTTTAATCCCGACCACTGTTTAACAGTGGGTGATGGTTCCACCTTCATGCATATCTATTGGAATAGGTATTTAAGAATTTTCCTGGTTTTCTTCCTGACAATTCGTAAGTAAGGCCCACTCTTTATGAAATGTTTTCCCGGGAGATACATACGCAGCAAATTCTTAAAGATGTCTAACAGAAGGTTCAAAATATAATGCTATCCATTATACGGTATCAAAAGTCTACTCTTTAAGCAGAAATTTGATTCTCTACCAACGTTTAAACACAAAATATTTACTGAGTGATCAATATAATATACAGTTAGTTAGTCTCAATGAATGATTTTTCACTTATTTTTTCTTCTGAAAGAATTACAGGAATAAGGAAACTAAAAAAAAAAAATCAATGCAGCAATTTTCTGTCGGTGCTGAAAAATCCATACGACAGCTATACTTGGAACAAACTATCCACAATAGGAAGTTAAAGACATTATTAAGAATGTATCTGGTTAGCACTCTACCTCCAATCAAATAGTTTGCAGACACACACCCAGTATTTATAAGGGTTGAAATTATTTTTGTGTGAAATGTAGACCCCTGTGAAATTAGCCTTTGTGTGCAAAACAATTAAATGTGGAGAGTAATAAATGGAACAAAATAAAATCACGCGTAGAACAACATTAGAATCTATTTTGGGATTTTGGGAAGTTGCGTGAAACGTTTTCGTAAAAATATTTAAGAACATTTCTGTCATTCATTGCTCATCTTTCATGCTAGATAAAATGATTTATATCATTTTAATGAAGAAAATTTGCTTTTTGGCCTCATAGAAAGAAAATGTTTACTTCAGTTAAAATTAAAGTAATTCATATTTTAAGTACAAGAATTTAAAACCAAGTACAATATAATTTATAATAATACTTACAATAATTTTTTCATTCATCAGAGTGTACATTCATAAACACATGTTCTAATGATTAAAACACATTTATAAAAATATTTGTTCTTACAGAAATACGTAAAGTTTATCATCTTGTAGAATTTTAACATTTATTTTCTTATTTCTGGAGAACACTGAAATAAGAGCTAGGCTGATAATCAGAACTAATGATAGAAATGTAAAAAATGAGGTGTTTCAACAAAAAAGTGAATTTAATGCATAAAAATGAGACATATCATATGCTGTAAAGCAGATAATGGTAAGGAAAATTTTCTGCTGGAGTTAAATGTAAGCTGTTATGCAAATAAGAGCATCACTGGTTGAAACAGGATGTGTTAGGATTCACTTCTCCATTGCTTTCGTCTTTATTGCAATCTTAATGGCTTGGTTTAGTAAAAAAATGGCCTCTTTCTTAGACTATAAAAGTCTCACAGTGAGTTTTCATATTGTTAAAGATTGGCCAAGTATTGGAGGTCTTTGGCTTGATTCCTGCTTCAAAATCACGAAGATTCCACCAGCTGATTCTATCTAAATGGTAGAGCCCAACTCAGACCTAGGTACAGAGAAGCACGCTGGTGCAACAATAATATTGTTAAAGAAGTTATTACTCAAAAATTATAGTAGGAATCACAATTCTTCCAAGACTACTGTTTTCAATATGCCTAGGAAAGTCGATAAACAGTGGCTATTCCTAGAGTACCTCACAAGTGCATTGATGTCTGAAGAACTCGCTGGACATACTACACGGCGAGCGCCTAGTTTCATATAATCATTGACAGTTGTAGATTTAAGTGGTCAAGTGTTATTGCCTATAAAAATTAATTTGTCTCTCATATCTTACTAAAAGTCACACGTAAGAGTCGAAAACATGCTTTTTACTGTTTTCTGTCTTTGTGGTGAGCTTGTCCACGATGATTCCTACTCATATGAGGAAGAATCCTGTACATATAGGATGGCACTAAACGGTAGAAATTTTTATGTTTGTTGAAAGAAAGAATCTTCTAAGTTCTCGCTTGGCGTATCCCTGATGATGAAGCACTCTCTTTTTAAGTGGTTCGTTTTTTAATAAAGGTTCGTTGATAAGTTGAATTAAGTTGTGGTAATTCCATGATGAAGAAGCCGAGCTGGAAATTGAATGTTTAATACATTTGGATTCAGTTACATATTTCGCAAGCTTAATTTTCCCCTCAGTTGCGAATATTTATTTTACACTATAACTAACTAAACTAAAGGAAACTATTTTAAATTATAATCCCAATAGAAACATCTTACTTGAGTAAAAAAGTAATCATAGAGAGAAAATCAGACCAAAACTGCAACTGTTATAAAAATATTAATTGAGGGATTTTGAAAAATACAGCATGTAACTATTTTCAAAATCTCAATCTAAAACAAACATTATAAGCATAACTATACAATAAGTACTCAACATCAAAAATTTGACTTCGGGAATATTTATCATTGCTTATAAATATTGCCATTATTATAAATTAGTCATGTTGTTACCAAAACGTTACAAATAGAAAAAATGGAATTCAAGACCTCTTATAACTTGAAAATCATTAGTCATCTACAATATAATGCTTATATAGTTTTCATAAGCAAAACAGCTCGCATGGATAAATTTTTTTCCTTCTTAATGAAAAGTTCACTAATCAGTATTAGATAAAGCTTGACATTCTTCGAATAAAATCCATTAGTTTTAACACCATAACCCAGCAAACTTGTTAGAAGCTGATTAGTTAACGTGATAGACTTTCGTTCAGAGGCTCATGGGTTCGACTTCTCCTTCAAATGTTGATGTTGTATGTGGTTTGGAATTCACTTTAAGTTATACATCTCACTTGAATTAGCCTTCATGCGCAAAATGTGATGTTATAAGTGGAAAACTAATAGTCAACTATTTCTAAGGATAACCGAACCTTTTAGAGAAAAATTAACACTGAACTGCTTAGAGAAAAATTAACATCAGACATCTGTATTAAAAAATTTTCTAACATCCATCGAGAATTTGTTTCATATAGTGGTAAATATCCATGACACGCAAAAAAAAGAAAATCTGATAACTCCCGACCTCAATAGATGCTATGCAGAAAGCATTAATGTATTTCCCTTATCCCTTGTTAAACTGTAGCTGGGATTAATCCCGGAATCTTCTTCATAGAAGGACTTACTATCAGCAAATGGGGTGCCGAAAAATGCTTAGGAATTGTAAAAAAATGTGCTACTCTCATCAATGTCAATTCGATGGTCGAAGCAAAAACAAGGTATTTGGTTTTATTGTATATAATTCATATAAAGTCTCAAAGATCACATAACATTACACTGTCACAACTATGGATGTTGCAGTCCTAATAATATTTAAATAAATATTAAAGCTAATAGATTGATGTCATTTTCTAGTTTATATACTTGCATGACATATCGTGTTGCATATTTGTACAACAGACAATGGACTAATTTTTTGGTTTAATTTGTAAATTTTATGAGATGAATTAAAAGCTGTTTTGTTTGAGTTGTGGAATTTTAGAAAATATCTGAAATTTACTTTCGAGTGTGAAAGAATTCACTAGCAGATAACACACATGAATTCCAACAAGAAATTTAAAATATGGAACAAAATAATCAATCAGAGCACTTTAGGGATCACGATATCCTTGAAGATAGAAACGTTTGTCTTGAGACTTGAAGGTAGAGGAATCGATACTGACAAAGGCAAAAGCAGTCTTCTTAAAAGGAATATGAGAGTTAGGCTTACAGATATTACTTCAATAGCAGAGTGTAGTAGATTGTGGCTTAGATTGGATGCTGACTTCAACATCTGACAGCGGTTCAAATATTGCAAAACACAGTGTCTATGTACTAGTGTTTTTGTCATATTTTATACTAAATAATCCGTTGGCACTGTATTAAAGGGATGTAAAAATACAAGTATACCTAATATCTGAAATGCATAGGAAAACTAAATATTAACTACTAAATCAGTTTATTTGTTAGATTCGATCTGAACAATTCATACCAGAACAAAAGAACGTCCTGATTACATAAATAGCTTTGAGATCACACTGCTGACTGCTTAAGTCTGTTGTAAGAGCTTTAACATCTACACTGTAACTGTCTTCCAGGAGGATTTCTCATAGATAGTGGGCTGTACTATTGTGTTGTAAGGGAGAAAACCAGGAAAACACTTAAGTGTCTTCTAATATAGACATGCAACATCGATCTATAGTTGTTCACTTTGCATTGAATCTGGGACCTATCACATTGAAAAGTGATGTCTTACTAATAGGCCATTGTGAGCTCAGCATAGTTTAAAACAAATTTATCAAGAATGATTTTGAATTATTTTTAATAAAAAATACACTAAACAAAACTAACTTATCAAAGTATAAATCAGGCCACTTAATTATTAGAAATTTGTAAAGGATTTGTACTTGTAAATAGAGTGTTTTACCCTGATTTCGTCAAAAACCATAGTTTTGATATTACTAAATCATTATAATTATGGAGCAGCTTTAGATTCTGATTAGGAAATGTTTCCTTCGTGTGTGGAAGGTAATAGTTTGATACTGATTCTACTCAAGACCATAATGTTGATAGGGCTATGCACAAGATAAAGTGAATTAAAATACGATTTTGAATATTCTTCTCTGAAAGCAATAATTCAATTAGCATTTCGCTTTCGCCATTCACTCTTGTAGAGCGGCAGGTCGTTTTGGAATTCTGTTTCGAATTTATTTCAGAGGGTATGTATGACTGCTGATTAAATTCTATTTATCCAATTGGAATTTTGATATTTCGTAATGAACAGCGTAATAATTCCCCTGTAAAACACTATAACGTCTACCTAGTAAAGCTTTTTGCAAAGGGCTTTCATAGATTGTAGGCAGGAAGATGGATTCAAATCCCAAAAAATGTTTATCACTTGCCTTACAAATGTGCATTCAGAAGCAGAAATGCAGCTATGCATTATTTTTAATAATTTAACTGTGGCTGGTATCGCACCCGGAACCTTCTACTTCGAAGAGCGCGATCCTACACTATTCAACGCTGATCTATCAACCACTCGTGGTTTAAAAATGGTTTTCTTGCATTTTGGAAGGATTACATCCCAAGCACCATCAAAATATTGTCATGCAGATCCGGTGAAGAAATATGCGATTATTAAAATTCACTTTGAGCGTCTTCATGTAAGTATTAAAACATCATTCTTGTAAGCGGTTTGTACCAAGTTTGGTTTTAAGTTTGATAAACAGCATGTTGGTACGAATTTATAGAAATGGTCTCAGTGCAATAATATTTCCACACTGTAGTGTGAAAGTTTAAAGGAGAAAATACCAGTGGAGGCTTAACTTCATCACTTTGATGTAGCTCACTAGTTTTAATTTTTTGGTTTAGAACCCCTTTTTCACACGAGGGTTTGCTTGATCAAAATTTATGTTTAAAATGAAATCACTATAATAATCTTTGCTTATTATGGGATTCGAACTTATGAGCTGTTAATCTTGAATATTCAGTGGAGATGTCGAAAACGCATCCCCAATGTACTGTGGTTCCAACTACAGTGTTAATGCAACATCCAGCGTAAATAATTTGTGTTTCGCTTTCATGCATGATTTATCTGAATTTAAATCCTTAGTGAAAGCATAGAATGTGATCGGTATGGTATTTCCCTAGATGGAGTAAAATGTTTGTTTATGGATTTTTTTAAATCGTCTATTCATAGCAACACCAAAAGTTTGTTATGTAGCTCTACATATTAATATATAAATTACTTTAAGAGTCTGCATAGAGTAAGCAAAGATAGAGCCGAGCTGGCAGCCGAATGGTTAGCGCTCTTGCCTTCAATTCAACAGTTCATGGGTTCGAATCCCACCTTGGGCATGGATGTTTGTAGTGGTTTGGAAACCACTTCAAACCGTAGGTCCCGGTCTAATAAGCCCTCGTGTGCAAAAAATGACCGTTGAGCGACAAGCAAGCAAAGATAGAAATAAGCATTTAATTGTACTATTTAATTTTCATCAAGTAGGGCAGATTTTATGATGATTGCTTATAGAATGTAAAATCTGTTTTATTGCAAAAATATTAGGAAATTATTAAAATAAATCTCTAGCTACATATTTCTGCGGACGAAATGGCTAAGCACAATCAACAACTTCGTAGTTTTGAAAACAGTTAAGTGACAAAGCGACACCTGAGTTTGCATCCACTTTACATTACACCAATTGGTTTTCACGTGTAAAAAGTGACTAAGTAAATGCAAAGGAACATCGAAAAGAGCACGAATAGAGGGTCATTCTACTCAAATTTGCTTTGTGAAACCATCAGCTGAGTCAGATATCGAACCCGCTACCCTCTGGATGTGAGATTCGCCCACAAGCTATCACGGCCGTGAAAAAAGAAACTCGAAGGAAGATCTTGAGAGACGAAATGCTATTTTTAGTTTGTTTCGCAGAATATGAATTAAAATTTTTATTATTGAAATACATATATATACTTTCAATCAAAATAATGTAATTTAAATTTAAAAAAAGTCATTGGTATAACAAAAATCTACTCAAGAAAATTTATCTTTTAATACAAAACAATTTCATTTACAACGAAAGTAAGTTTGATAGCTGTATTAAAAACGTGATCTGCAGGTTTTTCATTGTTCTTTTTGCTCTTTGATGTCACAAAGCAGCGAGGCGTGACGTGAGAAAAAACACGACCCGGTGTAACTTTTTCCGCTTTAGCTAAAACTCGACAAGTCTATCCCTTGCTTTAATGATGACTCATCTAGATTTTGGAACAGACTGCCAAGGTCTACTCCCGTCACTGGAGGTCGCTGCTGCCGACACACACACACAAAGAGCCCTAATTAAATATTGTCATGAAAACTCTTAGAGTTGGAAACTCGGGTGAAAAAAAAAGTTTCGTGGATCAGTTTCCGCTGAGGAGTGATGCGGTTGTGACGTTCTTCTTCTCGGCTGTTTTCTAAAGTAAAGCTCTAATTGTTTCTCTTAAGTCTTTGTTTTGTAAAGAGGAATCTCGTTTTCTTTACGAAGTTTTTTACATTCCAGAGCGATGGGCGTCGGCCCTGGTGATTCTGGTGCCGCAAGGGCGGAGAGCAACACCGGGGCTTTACGGGACGAGAATTATGCTGAGAATGAAAACGTCGGCCACGAAATGGAACCTTTTCCGATAAATGAAGGCAAAGAGGTAAGGATTTTGATCTTTAATTTTTTAAGATTACTTGTTCAGCAAATTTAAAATTTAAATTCTCCTGCGCGATATTTGACTTCAGAAAATATCGAGTATTTATCCATGATTCTGTTTCAATTAAAAAAAATCGAAATTTTTTAAAATAATTATAATCTAAGTTGAAATTTACATCAATATCTTAAATACTGAAGAATAAAATATCTTTTAGGAGCTTAAATTAAGAAAAAATTGTTTAATTTATGTAAAAATATTTAAATAAATAAGATTGACTCAGATTAGTTATTTGCTTATCTATTAAGTCTTCAAAACTTTTTTTTTATAAAACTCATTAAAAAGAGTTATTTTACAGTAGTCTTCTGTACATTTTGTGAATATTTTACACTTTGTGAACAAAATAGGAAAACGAATAAATAATATCATACCATTTATAAAAATAACCATTTATTAAATAATAACTTTAGTATAAAATTTACTGATTTATTTTTCATACCCAAGTGTGTGGTTTTAATGTTTCTGTAAATATGATATGAGTTTACTTATTCGGTTTTCCTATTTTAGTCGCAAAGTGTAAAACATTAAATATTCCTATGATTTAAATACTAAGGTGGCCAGAGGAAGAAAATGTTTTTTAAATGCCAGTTTTTGTAGACACTTTTCAAAACTAAAAGTTACGAATTTCTTGTTTTACTGTGCTTACTCATAATACTATTGTTTCATTGTTTTAGTGTAAATTCTATTAGGTGTTTCAGGGAAGAATTTTAAGATTGCGTATAAATTTTCTTTCATAATTCACATGCCTTAGAAATATCTTTGAAATAAGTTATTTAAATATTTCGCTTTTAAATGACACTGTTATGCATAAACTCTCAAGTATAAATAGTATTCTCTGGAAACGCTTACATGACTTTTATTAAAAAAATTTTGAATTATGATGGAAAAGTTACACAAAAATCTTACGTTTTGAATGAACAATGTTCACTATGTTCTACAAGAAATATGCTCTGTATGTCTAAATGTTATCGAATTGGAAGATGAATGATTAAATCCCTGAACTGCTCGTGAATTCAATTTTAACCTCAGATTTGAATATTTATATTGGTTAAGAAATACTTTAAAGTGTAGACTAATTGAATAGGACCTCGTTTGCAAAAATTAATCTAAATGACTATTTAGCCAACATTTGATTATTCAATATGCCTTCTCACGTTTGGTTTGGTACATTAGAGAATTGTTATATGTAATTTTT
Source organism: Latrodectus hesperus (assembly GCA_037975125.1). Taxonomy (NCBI): domain Eukaryota; kingdom Metazoa; phylum Arthropoda; class Arachnida; order Araneae; family Theridiidae; genus Latrodectus; species Latrodectus hesperus. Next base: position 11,987,838 of record CM075859.1, read on the forward strand.
ACTAACTACGGTAATTTATTTATGACTACAGAATAAAATAAAGAATTCGATTATATTTAGTTTTATCAAGAATTTAGTTACAAGAGAAACTACAGAATTACTTGACGATATCATAAATACTTACGTATAGTTATTTGCAGAGGAATTCTTACAGTAAACGTTAGCATTTTAACGTGAAGGCTAATTCAGTTAAAACTTACGGTTAATAGGATTCTAAATATTGAAACCATCCTGAGAGGGAAGTAATATTCTTTTGCAACACCTGAAATGGGACTCGAACCCATGAACTGTTAAACTAATTTTAACATGAAAATTGTTCAGGTATGAACTCTATTATACAAATGGAAATATAATTTTTTTTAATTACTCTTGCCACAAAAAGCTCTTAAATTTCCTGCTTTTTATATTTGTTTAGTTTTTAATTCAACCGCTCCGAATCTTACCAGTGGCATGGATATTCGAAGTCCATATTAAACTATAGGACTTATTCCTAAGTTTTTAGATGCATTGAAATAAAAATCATAATAGATCTTACTAAACTATTTAATTTTCCTAATTGAAAGTTTAAGAACATTATTAAAAAACAAAAGTATACTTTTATTCATATTTTTCTTTAGTTAGGCATGAATCAAAAATATTAGTTTCTTAGAAATTCGTGTTCTTCTGTGTATGTTCAGCCCTCTGGCCTTCAGTTGAACAACCCGTGAGTTCAAATCTCACCCATTTGAGTGTCACTTGAGCTGTCAGTTTTACGGCTTTCTTTCAAGCTTTCATTATAAAAGTTCGAGAATCCAATATCCTTGTTGATATGAATATTTCTTATTCTAAGTAATTTTTCGAACTGTAGGTCCTTGTCTAAGTTATAGTGAACCAACTGGCTTAATGCTTGCATATTTAAAGTGATTTAGAGCCCACATTCATTTGTTGACTTGATCCAAACGAAGACCCATTTGCAAAAATCGGTAATGGAAACAAGCCAAAAATATCCATCGAGTCAGTGAAGAAATTAATGATTTTTTCATATTATAAAATACGAGAGAATAAAACAAATTACTTTTAAAAAAGTAATATTTTTCTGCGAGAAATAATAGGATAGAATTTAAAATGAAAGAAAAACAAATGTCTTGAGTTTGTTTAAATATCTAAAAATTTTGTTTATAGTGAAACTGGAGAATTATGTTGGATAGATTTAAATGACAGAAGCTAACTAGGATGGACAATCCAGCCTTGAACAAGCTGTAGTGTCGCGAATGAATTCCTAAAAGCAGTAATTAACTGCTGACGTTTCATTTAATGCCACAACAATCTAAGCTAGCTGGATAAGTAGTCTGCACTATGTACATAACTTTACGACTCCTTCTAATTGTAGAGTTAACTTATTTGAAACTCTAAAAGATCACAATCGAATTGTTTCGTACGATAAAAGTAACATTTGAATAACAATTTCCCCGAAATCAACAAACTCTTTCTCAGTGTAACCCAGCCCTTATGTGCAAAAAATGGCCCCTGAACTACCAACAAACTTACAAAAAATTTTTCAGTGTTACCTTAGTATTATTAAATGTTACAACTGTCAAATGAAGGTGAAAATAGTTATGATTATAAAATAAGGTGTTCAGCCGTAGACAATCAAATTAACTATCGTATTTAAAAAATCTACAAATAAACTAAAACTAATATACAAATAAAATATAATTAATATACAAAAAATATACAAATAAACTAAAATTAATCAGTCTTTGAATCATTGATATCTTTATATAACCCATAAATAGACGTACCATAATCTTCGGCATAGTAATGCTAAGTTATCTGCCAAATAGTTAGCGCACTAGGATTTGATTCAACAAATCGAGTGTTCGATTCCCATCTCGGATTTGTTTTTAGTGGCTTGGAATCTACTTTATATATATAAGCTGCTGGTCCACAGGTCTAATGGCCCTCATGTTAAAAAAAATGGCCGTTAAGAAATAATTATATACTTGATCTGATTTTGCACTGTAAGGTTTGTGGAAATGGGACATCTAAAGCACTAATCTCGTTATTTGACCTATATTAAGCATTACGAGGCATTATTCTCTGGTGTAAAGACAAAATTATGTACCTATAAGCACAGTAGACAATTACCTAAAGTGAAGCTCGTGTCTAATACAAATAATCGATTTTTTTAAATACAGATTTATACATAATTTATTCTCCGAAGTCTTATACTTGAACACATTAAATGTAAGAAAATATGTTAACTGCTATTTTTTATTGAAACTTTTATGGTCTTAAAAAGTAAGTCTTTTTAATATTTCCCATTTTATTAATTTTTGCCTCTAAATCTCATAGTTTCAGAAATATTTTCATTGTATTGATTTTTAGAAAATGCTTTTATTATTTTTTTTTTTCAAAATTTTCTAGATGAAAGCAATTGTTAGAATTGGATCCGAAAAATCAAGGAAGTTAAAAGTTAGAATATTCAATCAGTGCGAATTTTGAATGTAGTAGTAAAACTAATGTTTATTGACTAGAATGTTTTGTGGGGATATTCCTTAAACCAGTCAAGCGGAACGCAAGATAAGCAAAATGTCCTCGCATATAAAGTATATTCTGTCTTACAAAACTGAGGCACGTGTTTGTGATGTAACTGATAATGTTTTCGTCCTGTTAACCGATCTTCTAGCAGAGTTGGTGTCTCGGACCATCAGTTAGGGGATTAGATTTCTAAGTTATGTGTTATTTGTATCAATATTCGTTAAGTTCACTTTAAATCAAAGAATATTGTTAAATTATTTAATTGAATTGATAAAGCTACGAACCAATTTGCTCGAGAAAATTATTTTGAATTAAAATCAAAATATAAAATTAAGATTAAATAAGCAAAGAGGAATATAAGTGAACTAAAAGTAACTTTTTTCTCTTCATGATTTTGGCAGTCAGAATTTTTTTTATCTCCTAAAAAAAAAAAAAAAAAAAAAAATCTAAACCTATGGCATGACATCCCATGTAAGCAAAGTCCTCCAATTCTCATACTTGTTTTCCTGAACGCGGAACAGGAGGTGCGAAACATTGGTTATGGAAAGGTGGTCAGTCTATTGCGAAATTTCTCAGTGTTTAATTCCCAAGCATGCTTGGTACTCAGTTTATCAGTCAGTGAAAATCTGAGTCGACCTTGCCCATCCCAAGGATCGATTGTCGGATCTGTGCCTTGGGAGCATGAAGCGCTACCACTAAGTCACTGGTACTTTTTTACCTCCATTCCAACCAAATCAGCTGGTGTCCAGATCATTAAAAGTGAATATTTAATGCTCTGGACACCAGTAAAGTGGCGTAAGTTGGATTGTACTTTTTTAGGCGTGCATGTGAGTAGTGGTTTAAAAAAGATTTCAAGCTATAAATTTCGATTAAATTCTTCGCATGCAAAAAAAAAATAACAGATGAATGATGTAATCACCTTTCTCAAATATAATCAAAGACGATTTGATTTCCTAAACATTTATATAAATCAAAAAAGTTCTCCGCGATTTACATTCTAATTCCTAATGAAATCGGATACAAAATCGGTCTAGTTAACCTTGTGTGAAATATAATAGTTGAACGAGAGTCAAAATCTAACCGAGTTTGGGAGCTGAATAATTAGCTTGACTTGTTAAATAGTTTGCGATTTCAAGTCTCACCTCATGTGTGGACGTTTGTACTGGTTTGGAATCCACTTTAAATTGTAGATTCCAACAGAATTTTCCCCTTTTGCCAAAAAATACCCCGTAAAAATAGAAATAAGCAAGCAAATCCAAACAGAAAATATTTCAGACTGTTTAAAAACTGATTTTTTCACTTCTCATTTTTAGATTATTATGTGCAGAATGCAAAAATTAAGTGAAGCTCATAATTCCTTCAAATTTTTAGGATACTGTATTCTGTGTATTGTGGCAAAAGTTCAGAGTAAGTAATGTTATAAAGATGAGAATTCACCTTAAAAGAATCTTTGACGACTAGTAAAGAGAATGTTTATTTCAACACAGAAATATGCCAATCAGCTAATTTACTAGCAAAAGTTCAACTTTCAGATCACGAGCCAATAGGGATTACAATTTTAATTTTTGTATGATAACGTTATTTACTTGGGAGACTAAGTTTATATTGAATATTTCGATTTACATTTCCACCATTTTAGAGTTCTAAAACTTCTGATGGTTGAAATGCTCATTCCTTGTGAAATTATGATTATTCGCCAACAATTAGATTTTTACAGTTCCTGTTTCTGTCGATTGGTTTTATTTTCTGCCTCATCTTAAGGGTTGTCTAATCTTATGATGGTGTTAGACTGATACAAAGACTACCCATGAAGATATTTTTATTATTTTATCAATTATTTGCGAACAATATTTAATGAACTAGTTACGTTAATCAAACTTAATATTTTTATTTTTTGAACTAATATATAAATGTAAAATCCTTAGGATTGTCCACCAAATATTTTCGCAATGGAATTTAGAGCAGTTGTGTAAAATAAAATGAAGCTTGTATCAGGATGTCTGCTTTTTGTAATTTAAAATTTAAGCTACGCTTTATTTGGAAATTTTGATTACAGTACTTAGAATTGATTTAAATCAATGCTGATGTGAATATACCTTAAAGTTGCTTTTTCTGCGATGCATGAAACTTTGAAACCTTGTTCGCATCGCAAACGAAAACTTGGGGTTCTTTCTCCCCTTTTGAAATTGGAATTGATCTTAAAATTAAGTCCCGATTTATAATTGACAATCGTAAAAAAGCTGAGCTATAAATAAACTAAGCCAAACCTATTTAAAATTTCCAGGCTTAGAAGTGAAGGATTAGTAACCTGGCTTTCTATAAAACGTAGGTTTAATTATCACATTGATTGTTGATGTCTGTAGTGATTCGAAATGTTTTTTAAATTAAATCAGTGTAACTAGCTCTCGTGTGCAAAAATAACCAGTGACCGGCAGAACCAACTAACCAACATGTTCTCGGTACAAAAAGTCACTAAAGTGACAAGTTTAACCAGACAGATACGCAGAAAATAAGTACTTTAAGTAAAAAAAAATTACTGAGTTATATGAACAAGTTCAAGTGTATTGTAATTAGCTTTTAATTCGTAGAATCGCATACTTTCTATCTCTAATTCCAATTTTAGATATACTGATTTCTAAAATACCCCACTCCTAAATTTGACTGAAAATTAGCTTTTAATAATATGGAAACCTTATCACATGAAGATTTATAAATGACAAACAGATTAAATAAGGAACACCAAACCCCACTTTTGGGAGATATTCGTTTCAAAAATTAGACAGTTTCAAGATTTCCATTGCTCACTGGGCCCGGTGTTGATTCCCTGTTGGAGAAGTTGTAAAGGCCCCGAATCATAAATTCTAGATCCAGGTTTAGCCCTCCTGAGTAACGCAAATATTGTTGTCCGAAAGAAGTAAGCACGGGGATGGAGACTCGACAAGCTGTGGTTGCTACGGTGACGGGGATCCATGCGCAAGCGGTTGCTATGGTTACCTTCTCCATTCTTAAGAAATCACGATAAAGCTGTTTTCAGTATAAGGTTACAAATATAGCCTAATAAATTGCAGATAATGAGAAATTTTACAGCTATTAATTTTAAAATACTGTTAGAGCATTTTCAAATATTTAGAGCGTTCGGAAAACGGATTTTTTTCTGGTAATCACCCGAAATTGTCACAGAGATGGCAGTTGTAGGGTTGTCACTAGTTTTTAGTACGACAATCTGTAGATTTGATTGTCTCCTCGGATGGGGATAACTGAATTGGCACTTTAAATCGTCGTTTATTGATGAAGCCTGCCATCTTGTTCAAAGTGGTCAATTAAACCAGGAAAACCATTTGAAAAAAATTCTTTATATATTTGATTTTACTTTTGATCGAGTTTAAAGGCGCTTTGACACTTCGTCATCGTAGTCAATTTTTTGAGTATTTTGTTTAAATATGAAATTTAATATGAAAGTAATTTGGTGATCGAGGAAAATTTACATTTATCTCCTCAGAATTTGCAGTAAATTTTGTTAGCTACAGTCGAAGGTATATTGGACTCTATATCCTCGAAAAGTTCTGTTCCGTTGTCGATTTAAAGAGGAATAACCCTCGCGTAACAAAATTAATTGCTGAACGACAATCGCAAGAAAAAATTTTAGATTCAGGATTTTTTGATTCTTTGCTTACATGAATTTTTCTCACTTAATTTTGAATATCAGCTTTTTACGTGACGTTGGAGTCCTGGAATAATATTTTAATTATCTTTTCGACCACACTTTTCAAGAATAAGGAACTTAAGGATTACTAATCCGTCACATAAAATAATAGGAATTTTAGAATGTATAAATTTTTATTGTAACTGATTTTTTGAATGATACTGGAATATAAGATTTTCTTCTGTCTGCTATACGTAAAAGATCCGAAACAAGTTTCTGATAGTATAAAAATCGTTGTCTTTAAAAATTTATTTTCCAAAACTTAGTTGAATGGTTACTGTTCTAGCTTTTAACTCAACAGATCATAGGATTAAATCCCATATTAGGAATATATGATAGTAGGGATTTGAAATCCGTTTTAATCTGTAGGTCTCGGTCTAATTAACTCTCGTGTGCACGTAAAAAAAAAATTACCATTGATTGAGAAACCAATTCATTACTGAACAAGGAACATATAATTTTGGTCATTCTATTAGCAAAGGAGAGTTGTGAAAATGTTAAATTTTAAAATATTTGAAACGTTATAAATAACACTAAGAAAAACTGGAACTACTACAAATCTTCTATCTTAAGGATGCATAAATTTAACAATATTAATAAAAAAGCATAAATTTAACCTTAATATAAAACATTGCGCTCAACTTGGGTGAATTATTTGCATTCTGGCACACAGATCAACTGATCATAGATTTTGTACTTTAGTTGATATTATGAAATTGCCTGGTTATTAGCAGTGGTTTGTATACTATAGATCCCTATCGAATTAGCTCTTGTGTGTAAAAAGTAACTTGATTAGCGGCAAATGTGAATATCTTGAGAAAAAGGTAGATTCTTTTCAAAGTAAAAAATTGTTTAAGTGCTTTGAAAAGAAAATATTTGAAGTTTGTCAATGGGTTATACATGCAACTTGATAGTACATATATACATATAACTTGGTAGTACATGTTTCACGAAGTGGAATGTTCCATTAATAGTTACCAGGTTAATCACTATTTAAAAATCGGGGGATAATTTATTTCTGCTCTTCCTGAATGCACATCTGTGAAAGAGGGTTCTTAAGCCATATATATTTGGATTATCTCTTTTGTGGAGTACCAAGCGAGTTGGTAACTGGTGGTCAATCGCACTAAATCAGCATCTTAAAGTTCTGCAGTTCGATTCTCTTTGATGGGCTAGACTCTACGTAATTGAATTTTACTGTGCTATGGAATTCATATCAATTATCAGAGCTCAACGTAATGTGACCGCACTCTTCGGAGAAAATCTTACTTTCCAACTGATCAGTTGTTGAATTACTGAAGTTCATTTTGAAATTCTGCCCTGAACATTTGTCGGGGTGGATGATTGTGAATTTTACGGGTTTACTTTTTTGGACTAAGTAAGTACGCCCCATTGTCTACCGAGAAACCTATTTTATTAACAAACATCCTCTGAAAGCTTAAACCAATCTTACAAAAGCTTTCAAATTCTTATGTTGCTCTGTATATGTTATATATGACACTTGGACATGCCAAGTTCGCTAGCCAAAGGTTATGCGAAATTAAGTCAGATGGGTGCGTCTTTCGTTTAATCAGAGCACCATGAAGGTGAAAGTACGTCTTAGCTGTAAGACTCCTTCAATAGATGGCACCACTAGAGGATCCATTTCCTCAATTATGACTTTGCTCTGGAGAGGGGAGTTTTCCCAGACCGTTACACCCATGGTAACTGCTCGACGAAAGACCACAGGACTCTTTTCCACAGATTTAACGAGCACGTACATTGCATGTACTCAGTGGGTTTTTGACGACATTGGGAATCGAACCCAGCCCTTCTGGACGGAAGGCATATGCCCTAACCACTAGGTTATCACGGCCTTTTTCGCTATATTTCCTGTAAGGCTTTTTAGGTCTTGGTTGAATTAACCTTCATGTCCGGAAAATGACTATAGTCAAATGATAAAGCAAAGCACTTGGAAATGCCAAACTATATATAATCTGAGAATATTTTTATGCTTTAATATACCTTTTTTATATCTTATAATTATTTATTCAGATTTCTTCAGTTGTGCTTAATTGCAATGATTAATGATTTTAATTTCTTGTACTTCATAAAAATAGATGTCTGGCTATTAATATAGTTTGACAGTACTTTTATTTGTATGAAACTACTTTGAATTTTGCCTTTTTTAAAAAAGAAAGTTAAGAACTATTTTTTTTTTAAAAAAAAAAGATTTTTCATTTTTATAAATTCTATTCGGGCCTCTCTCAAAATGATCAATAGTTTTATTCGTATTTAAAAAAAATAGACTTTTTTCCAAATTCTCTTGGAAAGCCTTGGAAATTGTGTGGAATTTTTATAGTGCTTGAATTTAGAAATCGGGATTCTTTGTTAAAATTTAAACTGAACAGCTTGCAATCTTCTATCAGTTAAATGATATGAATGTAACTATGTCTGATTTTATTTTTCTGACAGTATTTGTGAAATTATATCTACGTATTAAAGGTAGGCAAATGAGAATATTGCGTGACGCAGTGTCCTCGCTATACGAAAATTATGGTTTTGCTGGTTCAATATTTCAAGTGATCAGAGAGTGGCGAGATTTGTTTTTTACATATAATAAATTGATCCACCATCAACAACTTTGAATTCATTATTTCCCATGAAAACTTAAAATGTTTCTTGGAAAATACAAATATTTAATCCCCTTTGTTCCAATATGACTTCAGTTTTGAAAGAACTCTAAGCAGACCTTAAAAGATTTTTATTGAACTGGTAAATTAATAGTAGGTGCTTTAACCTTTAGTCTAATAGTTCATAGGTCCAATTCTCACATAATACGTAGGCAATTACAGTGTGGTTTGGAATATATTAAACTGTAGGTACGTATTAATACCATATGTAAAAAATTGTAAGAAATGAAACAAAAAAGCAGAAATATTCTGCGAGTGTGGTTGTTTGTAATAATTCGGAATCTATTTGATGCCAAAGGCTGTTGTCGAAAGAGTGCAAACCACGATATAAAATCATTGAAAAGACAAAATAAAAAAATTTGAGAGAATTAAAAGAAATGCAATTTATAAACAATAAAAAAGAATCTGATTGTTAATTATTCTTCCGTTGCTTAAAACATTTGTCTTGTTAAATATTTCATTTAATTGCATGATATATCATTTCAAAGTATTAAATTTATAAAATTAATTTTTCCTCTTTGTAACTAAAAATGTTTAATAGACCAAACTTTATTTTTCCTTAAAACATATTACTGAACTAGCAGGGGAATGGTTAACCACTGGTTCAATAGTTTGTGGGTTCAAATCCCACCTTGGGTGTGGATGTTCGTAGGGGTTCGGTATCTACTTTAAACTGCAGGTCCGGGTCTAATAAGCTGTTGCGTGCAAAAAATGCACATTGTGTAAAAAAATACACCGAAAGAAAACCTGAAAACACATTTCACTGTAAAATAAATGCGAGTCTTATTTAAAACAGTACAACCAATTTCCGGATTTTTTTTCGGAACAAAGCATAAATTTTGATATTGCATAATGAACATAGAAAACCATTGTAAGGCATTTTAATGTCCACACACACACATCATATATTATTTTTCGGGAGGACTTTTCATAGTAAGCCGTATTATAAGTACTGCAAGTGAGGAAACCTGGAAAACTCACACCCATAACAGACGAGCATGCGCACAGAAGGCAACATCCCTCTCGTTGATCAGTTAAATCAGAAGCTTGATTTAGCTAAGTTGAAGGAGCAAAATATATGTATCAAACATACATAGTTTTTGAAGAAAGACTACGATTTGTTAGTATATTTTCTATTTAATATTTAGTTTTCTTAAGACTATAATTTGCACCTGGAAATGGTCTCTCGTATAGATCAACTGAAAACAAATCGAATATACGGCGGATCCTTTGACAGTTACCATCATTTACTTTTTATTATTACTTTGACAATTATCTTTATTTAAGTATTGATTATTTTCACCTGCATTTCAATATATTTCTGAACTTTGGTGTATTGGGAAAACCGAAAACACATTCAGTACAATAAGAAAAAGACTTAAAATAAAAAAAATTCAATGCAAATATCTTTAAAGCAAAAGAAGGGGGGGCTGATACCGTACATACTATTAGTCCCGATTTAATTAGCCATGTAGGCAGTTGAATTCACCACATGTGCAAACAATGACCGTAGAGCGACAGAAAGCAAGCCAAACACGTGATACCGTACATATTTCTCCCCTACTCCAAGCGTTTACGTATAAATGAAAATTTAAAGGAGTGAACAATGTGCTTCCTTTCTTGAAGTGAGTAATGTTCCGGAACGGTATGGTTCATGATGTAAGGAAATTTACAGTGAATTCCAAACAGCTTTTACTTCCGTTTAAATAAAATACAAACGTGTGATCAACCTTGTAACAAACGTAGCTTGTTTTCAGTTAAACTGGGACCAACATCTTGATATAAACTCCATTTCATTCTGCACTGTCTTGATCAATTCAGACCAGGATAAAAAAAATTGTGAACACACGCATAGAATAATTTATATAAATTAAGAAAATATATAAACTAAAACAATATGGTGATTGAAGTTTAATTTAAAAGGAATGTTTTTAAATTTGAGTATAAGTGTCTTTTTAAATTAGAGGTTTGAATTTCAGTTCAAGAGTTCCCGGGTTCAATTCCTGAGATGCTTTTATTTGAGTGTAAGATTTTGAACCTGTTTATAATATATTGGTTGAATAATTCCTCATGTGCAAAGAATTAGACCTCTACAAATAAAACCACTCTTCACAAATGAATTGTACCTGTTAAAGTTTAGTTCCATGAATTTTGTACATTTTCGGTTTCTGTGTAAAAATAATCTTGGAACTTCAGTCTCACACTTGATAATACCAATAAATAACCTAAAACATATTAACTGAATATCATAGATAAAAATTCTTATTGTGCTAGAATTTCTTTGCCTCATAACTAGCAGTACTTCTAAATTCTAAAAATACATAAATACTTTCATTAAGAAACTAAAAAATTGTACTCTCTAAAATATTATAAAATCTTGCACTAGAAAATTTTAAAATTTTGTACAAACTGCGTTTTATCATAAAAAAAATTTCTATAGTTATATTTCATTTATTCCTGTATAAATTTGGTTCAAATACTAATTTTCAATTATGTCGTAAGATTAGAATAATTTATGTATTATAGTTATAGTTAGGAATGTTTGAAATAAAAATGATTATTATAAAATTTATACATATATATACAGTTGCAATTATGATCTTGTAATATACTGTTGAAGTACTTTTCTGCTAAATTTCTTAATCAGTTAAAAAATCTTTCCGAAAATTAAAATATTTATTCTGCCTTTGCATACATTGTTGTAAAAATGGGATTGATCTTCCAGATTTTGACCAAAGTGAAGAGGCCTTTGGACAACAATGTTTATTCGACGAAGAAGACGGTCGCTCAGGGCATGATGGACCTCGCCCTCCTCACTGCCAACGCTTCCCAGTTGAAGCTGCTTCTGAAATACAACCAGGATAAAAGCTCCATTTTCTTCATCCATGTCTCCTGCATTTGCATTTCGATAGCTCTTCAGGTAAGTCTATGTGTCCTCCTTGTTGCTGCTTTTGTTTTGAAGGCTTTCTTTGAAAGCCGGTGAGCCGAGCTGGCAGCCGAATGGTTAGCGCTCTTGCCTTCGGTTCAACAGTTCGTGGGTTCAAATCCCATCTTGGGCATGGATGTTTGTAGTGGTTCGGAATCCACTTTAAACCTCGATTAGTCCCGGTCTAATTAGCCCTCGTGTGCAAAAAATGACCGTTGAGCGACAAATAAACCAAACCAAACTTGAAAGCCGGTGACAGTGCCCTTACAAGTTTTTGGTATCCAGTCGCCGTGATGTCTTGATTTTTATCAGAAATAATCTGTAAGATATGCATCTTCAGGTGAGTTGAGGTGCCAGTGAAGGATGTAGTTTAATTGAGGTAAGCCGTATTGGTAGCCAAATGGTTAGAGGTGTTGTCATCGGTTCAGCAGTTTGTGGTTTAAATCCCATCTCTCGTTTGAGTGTTTGCAGTTTGGAATCCACTTTAAACTTGTAGGTCATAGTTTCAACAACCCTGGTTTGCTAAAATTGACCATTGAGCTCAATAAGTCTGATCCACCAATTGACATTATTTGGTTTCAAAATTCCAACGTTGATACAGTTTCCGTAATTGAAATAGAATGATTGCGACAAAAATTAAAGTGTTTTTGTCATGAAGCTAGATTATAAGCCAAACTACATCCCCTTTATACACTGGTGGAAATACAATTAGACACTCAAAAATTTACTTATTTTTCATATAAATGTCCGTGCTATTTTTTGTACTAACTTTATTTGAATTAAATGTTTTGTCTTCAATCATTTTGTGCAAAAAACTTGCAAAGAAAATTTAATTTAGTGAGTATTTACATCATTTAGTTTAAAAAATCCAATATTTCGAATGGAAATGCAATTAAAGACACTTAGCTAAAATTCTAGATTTAAAGTATCTACCACTTCAGTTTTGTTTCTAAAGTGCTTAAAAAGAGCAGTTTGTTGTCTCGAGTGTGTTAAATACTAAATATTTCAAAAGATCTTGGCTCAAACACTTATTATTCAAAGGTAGTTATGGAACAATGTGGTGTTCAGTGATGAGAAAATGTTTAATTTAGATTGACCAGATCGAAACAAGTATTACTAGCATCGCATAGGAACCAAAAAAGAGATTTCAGTTAGCCGCAATTTTGGTGGAGGGACGTTGATGATGTGGGGAGCTTTCTCGAGCTATGGAACCACCCCCATGTGTTGGATCACACCTAAAATGAATTCCTCCAATTATATTGAACTCCTAGATAACGTTCTGTTGAATTATGCCGAAGATATGGATGAAGATTCCAGGATATTTCAACAAGACAATGCAAGCATTCACAACTCTTAAGCAACAATTCTTTTTCATGGAGCGAAACATCAAGGTTATGGACTGGTTAGCTAGAAGTCCCGATCTGAACCCTATTGAAAACATCTTGGGATTGATAACACAAAGTTTACGAAAATGGCCACTTTGAGTCAGTAATGTACTTAAAAGACAAAATTCGTGATGTATGGTCAAATTTGCTATTAAATTACCTTCAAAATCTTGTAAAATTGATGCCAAATAGAATGCATGAAGTAACTGTAAACAATGGATGTGTCACTCATTAATAAATTAGTTCGAAAAAGTCTATAATAATAAATAGATAGGAATAAATTAGTCTTTAATTGCATTTCCACTCGAAATTTCTGATTTTTTGATTAAATGATCTAAATTCTCACTAAGTAAAGTTTTTTCTTGCAATTTTTTTACACTGAATAATTGAAAATTAAAAATGTGATTCAAATAAAGGTAACTCAAAAAATATCATGCACTTTTATATGAAAAATAAGTGAATTTTTGAGTGTCTTTAATTGTGCGTTTCCACCAGTGTAGGCTCCTTAGAATTACAAGGAAAATTTTCTGGTGCCCGGGATTTTAGATTTAAATTTCCTTTCATTTAGGACAATCAATCAAAATGTAATAAATTCTCATGATTATGCATTTTTATGTATCTAATTAGCAAGATTCTTTATATTTTTTTCTCAGTCCATAAATGTTTTGACGTGAAACTTGATATACAATTTTCTTGGTTTCTAAGAAAATGTGCGAAAAGAAATCACTTCATAATGGTAATTTTTAAGGTAGGGAACAATTTTCACAGGAAAAATGAATTAAGGAAAAATGAACAAAAACCAAACATACTTGAATCTCTTCCTAATCAAAATATCTGTTCAAATTGTTTTGAATTAATTCAATGACCAGAATTCATTTTCAGCAATATTTCTTCGTAAAATTATAATGTATTGTACTGTGGATTCGAACCCTGTTTTGACAACTGGAAAAAGAATCTTTGTTTCGGCTTTTAATGATGACGTCCCAAACTGGCCGCTGAATTGTTAGCGCTCTTGCTTTCAGATAAACAACTCGTCGGTTCGAATCCTAACCTTGGACATGGTTGTTTCTAGTAGTTAATTCCATATTAAACCGTTGGTTCCAGTATAATTACCCTTTATGTGCAAAAAATGATCGTTTCACAACAAACCGAACCTAATGATGAGATTTAAAACTTGCTACAGAACTTTTTTAGCTCTCAAAGTACATTTTATGCACTTGTAATTCCAGATTTCATTTTTCCATTTCATTTGTAAAGTAACTTATTTCTCCAAAATCTTAAATGTAAGGAATTTAAGCTGCTAAGGTTCAAAACTCTTTCGTTTGTAAGTTCGTTTCCTATCGCGTGTATTGACACCTGTAACGATTCTGAATCTACTTTAAAATAAAAGCTTATGGAGAATTTGCTCCTGCTTGCTATAAATGTAGAGCAACTAACAAATCAAACTAACAATCTCCTAATTTGGAAGAAAAGTGCTGGATAAAGTGTAGACTTAGTGACTAAGAAATGGCTCGAAATTGGCGTTTGGTTAAGACTTTTGTTCTTTCAAAGGTATCTCCATCTCATTATGTACAAATATCATAATGCTTCTTTCTTCATAAAATGCATTAGTATTTATATAAAATGCTGTTGAACTTTTAACTGCTCTCAAAACAAGGTTGAAAATTATCCCTCAAAAATTTATTGTGGAAATAGAAAAATTAAACTTATAAAGTGAAACAAGTCTTAAAATCAGTATCCATTAATATTAAAAAATCGGAAATTCTTTCAAAGCCTTCCCATCAAAATAGTAATAAAACGTACAAAATATAGAGTGTTTTCAATGCTTGTTTTTATTATTTATTCAAGTTCTTACAAAAACAATCATTGTTTTTGTAATAACTTGAATAACATTCCTGAGAATATGGATATTTCTCTTATTTGCGCTTTTTGAAAACTGCTGCGTTTTTGTCAAAACATTTTGGCTTAATTGTGTACTAAATTCTAAAGATAAAAATTTTCATACTGATTAATGTGCATGCTTTGTTGTACGAAAGTTAAAAACAATTTTAACCTTAACTATTATAACATTTAACTCGCTAATAAAATTGTTCTAATATTCGCAGATGTCATATCGATAACGGAATAACAGTAAGGTTAAGAATACATATATTTTAATAAGTAGTTTAATGTGGATTTTTTTGACCTACTTGAATTCAATTTAATGTAGACTTCACAAAACAGTAAAAGCAACCCTCTTTGTTGGCATTTAAATGGGTATCATACATTTTTTTCTCTCTCTCTCTTCAATACAATCGCCTTCTGGGTAATAGTCATAACATTATTTTAAAGATTTTTAAATTTTTGTTACAAAATTTGAAAATTGTATTCTTATTTTATTAACTAATAAAACTGCAAAGAAATAGAACTTTTATCTGAATCTATAAGTATCTCTTTAATCTTTTCGATATTTTAAATCTTTTTTATCATTTGTTAGAATATTGACATGATAAAAAATCAGAATTATTACGCTTCGTTATGGAAACTAAACTCTATTTTTAAACAAATTGACTGAAAAAATATTTCCCATAAGATTGGGTGATTTATAACAAAATTTTAAACAAAGTTTAGTTATTTTTCATGATTTAGGTATAATTGAATTTATTCCATTTTAGAAATATCATAGATATTTTTATTCTTGTGGGCAGAGTATTTTATAAATCTTTATTCACATATCTTCACCCGCTTATTAAAGAAACTTGGAGAGAAATGCGTCTCGGAGAAATGTTGAGCACTCTGGTCTTCAGTTCAAGAGTTCACATGTTCAATTTACTCCTCGGCTGTGGATGTTCTTCCGAATTTAGTTTAAAATACATATCCCGGTCATATATATGAGAACCCTTGTGTGCATCGAACTGGTAGCCGAATTAATGCTCTGCCCTTCAGTTCGACAGGTTTCTGGCTCAAATTCCAGATTGCGATTGGATATTTGTAGTGGTCCGGTGACTACTTTAAACTGTAGGTTCCTGTAATTGGCTCTCGTGTGTAAATAAAAAAATAATGGAACTTTAACGACAAACAAAACCTAGACAACTTGTGTGAAAAAAAAACCCACCTTAATAAGTGGTGTAAGTTTAAACGCGTCTTTTTGAAAATATAAAACATTTGAATTTTGAAGTATTTTATGTAATGTTTTACTGATTGTGTAATTTTGAAGACTAAATATTTCAACGAAATCTTTATTTTTCAGATTATCGTCGGTGTGATGCTGATAATAAATTCTCGCTATGACATCAACCGGACCTCCCACCATTCGAGGGCTGATCTGTTGAATAACATAACTGTCATCGGGATCTTTCTCATAACTGTGGTGAATGTGATAGCCTCTTCTTTCAGTGATTCTACGTGAAAGCGGCCGATACTTAGTTTTATGGACTTCAATCTCTTAAACTGCAATTCTCTGCTAGTAAAAATTTTTGTTGGCTGTGAGTCAAAAGATTATTGTGATACATATTTATATACTATTAACGTTGTTTTTCGATTTTTAAATAAATCTCATTCTTGTCAGAGTCTTGGAACTTTAATTGGGTATACATAAAGTTTATTTTCTGGTACAACTAAATATTTAGGGGATTGATTAATAAAAACTTTTGATACTGTGTAGAAGACAGAATAAATGTCAAAAACAGTTATGCGGCATTTCTTATCATGTATAGCATATTGATTATCAGATGGAATTTCTTGTGAAATGTGGATCATTTTCTTGTCTTGCAAGGCCGAACTGGCAGCCGAATGGTTAGCGCTCTTGCCTTCGGTTCAACAGTTCGTGGGTTCGAATCCCACCTTGGGCATGGATGTTTGTAGTGGTCCGGTCTAATTAGCCCTCGTGAGCAAAAAATGACCGTTGAGCGACAAACAAACCAAATCTTGTCTTGCAAGGGAGTAAACCAGGAAATATTTTAAGCACTCAGCCTCCAGACATCAGAAAAGCAACACCGATCTTCCGTTCGATGGTTTTCGTTCTCATAAATTCGTAATGGATTACTGATAGTATATTTATTTTCAATGTTTGCATATTCTCGTCTGGGGTCACCAAAATCTAGGATAGATAGGCCGGTCTTCGGTCTAGATAGCTCCAAGTTCGATCACCGCTACTTTTGAACCAGAGAACCGGTGTTGCGTTTTTGTAGGCTTTTCTGTCTGTATCAGAGCTAATGAATTTCCGATAACTTTGAGCTGTTATGTGTTCAATGTGTGGTGTCATTCTTATTTTTTAATATATTCTCTTAATGACTGACAGACCTACATAAAGTTTAATTTATCCATCAATCTATGAATTATTTTTCCTAAAGTTCAATCAAAAACCCAATTTTTATCTGCTATGAACTGTTTCTGTTATATTTTCTATTTGAAAGTTTGTTGGATTTTTCAGTATGCTTATGTTAAATTATTAAACTAGCAAAATTGGATTTAACAATTTTCCAATATATTCTTGAAATCCGTCCACATTAGGATTATTTAACCTTTCGGCTCTCTCATATTTCATTATCGCTTAGGGTAATTTATCGTGAATACGCAGTGGTTATGTCTGCATTACACTGAATGTGCTTTTCGTAATTCCCATGCATCAAGGAACAAATAGCAGAATGAGCAAGAATTATTTTTTTAAATGCAAAAAAACTTGAAATACATTTAATTTCTTAGAAGTAGTTCTTTTAAACAGGGGAAATTTTGTAGTTTTTCAAGGTTTGGCGCAATAGTTTTTATAAAAGATACTGCTTTCTGCATACAAGGAATTAGATCTAACATTTTTGATTAACCACCAGTTTAATATAGCCGAGCTGGCATCTGAATGGTTAGCGCTCTTGCCTTCGGTTCAACAGTTCGTGGGTTCGAATCCCACCTTGGGCATGGATATTTGTAGTGGTTCAGAATCCACTTTAATCCATAGGTCCCGGTCTAATTAGCCCTCGTGTGCAAAAAATGACCGTTTTGCAACAAAGAAACCAAACCAGTTTAATATAATGTTTATAAGGACGGAATGATAAATTAATTCTCTTCACGCAAAATGGTTATTAATATCGTAATCATTCTTAAATGTACCTTTAAATTTTAAATATATAGATTTTCGGAAATGGATCAGTATTTTTATTTTGAGAATATCCTGCATTTTGTATTCGCATCAAATTTTAACGGA
Source organism: Latrodectus hesperus (assembly GCA_037975125.1). NCBI lineage: Eukaryota > Metazoa > Arthropoda > Arachnida > Araneae > Theridiidae > Latrodectus > Latrodectus hesperus. The sequence continues at coordinate 12,006,220 of CM075859.1, forward strand.
TTTCACTAAGTTTAATCTATAAATTATAAAACAATATAAAAAAATGTATTTTATGTTTTGATATCAAAAATAAATTCTAAGTCTATTAATGAACTTTAATATAGAAAAACTATAGATTAATTTCTTTTTAAATCTATATGATCCTTCGTTAAAAATAAAAATTAAGAGGTGCGGAATCCTTCTAGAAAGTGGGCCGCGTTCACGTTTCTCAAAGAAAAAAACCCGAAACATTTCGTATCACTTAACTGAACGTCAAACAAACGTAATACTCATTTCTAATTGTTCAATAGTCGCTGAGATCGAACACAAGATTTTCCGCGCCAATTAACTTTTACGAAAAATATTGCGTCATTACAAATAGTAAAAACTTAATACATAAGTGCAGGCAGCAAAAAACTTCTAAAATAGGGGTTTGTACTTAAATGCAGGGGAATTAGCAGCAAATTACTTTGTATAACATTAACTTTCGATTCTTCTGCTCATTCTGAAACCGCGATGTAGAATAATGCAAGTACCTAACAGAAAAGAGTGATAAGGAGCCTCAATTTAGGTCCCTTATCACTAACCTAACAGTCTCTTGGCACGATAATAGCAACGTCTTTTAAAAACCTGTGGTTAGGAGTATATTTGCAAGAATAGAGATAAAAGTAACTTCGGAAGTACAGCTGTAATTTGTTGATATTTCATTAGAGATTTTATTGTTCATATTTCATTAAGCAGGAAATTTAGTAGTGCTGTGAATTTTTTGTGTACTGAAAAAAATCTATTAAATATTAAGACAGCTAACAAGTAGTTCTCTTATATTACACATGAGCTAACTTCCAATTGAAGATGTTTAAATAAGCCAAAATTAAAAGATTTGTGAATATTTAATAGGTACCGATTTTAAACTAATTTAAAATACTTTCTGACATTTACTTATAAACGTTAGCAGGTATTTCATCGCTATAATCTTAAAAAAAATTAAAAAAAAACTTAAATTCTATTTGGCAAAATACCAGAATTAAATTCACTTCCTGTTCTAAAATAACGGCTTCAAGAATATTAAGCGATTGTGTTGAACAAATGATTTGGATTGTTCCTATGATTTACATATTACGGAATAAAAAAAATAGTTTAAAAGCAGTGATTCTTTTGTTTTTATGTAATTTGATTTATAAACGTTGAATAACAATTTAGCAAAATAGATACTAGAACGAAATTTTGAAACACGGTATGTGAAATCTTAATGGAATTCTTGGTTCTACTTACTGAGTTTTCTCAATAAGAATTTATAGTTTTTGATGGAATTTTTGGCGTAGCGCGGCGTGGCGAGGAGAGTGCCAGCTTAGATATCAACCTCGTCATTTGAAAGAGGTTCGAATTTACGAGCCGATTGGCTACGTTTAGCGGCTTCTCTGTTGGCAAAAATAGGCAGTCACAAACCTATAACGGGAACAGGATTGCTTAAGTAAGATTTGTTTGTCGCTCAACGGTCATTTTTTGCACACGAGGGCTAATTAGACCGGGACCTACGATTTAAAGTGGATTCCGAACCACTACGAACATCCATGCCCAAGGTGGGATTCACACCCACGAACTGTTGAACTGAAGGCAGGAGCGCTAACCATTCTGCTGCCAGCTCTGCTAATATTTCAGTTCCAAGATTTTAATTTCAAATGTTCATCGATTTTTAAAACTTAAAAAATTGATAGATAAAAAATCAGCATATTGTCTTGAGTTCTGTGTGTTCGACTCTCACTTCGGTTTTGCCAAGTGAGTAATTGAAGAGTTAGGCCTATCAGTCAATAATTCATGCGAACGATTTTCACGTCTAGTTTAAATGCTAATAATGGTTTGAAATTCATTTAAAACAATGGGTCTTCTGAAATATGGCCTGTTATTAAAAAAGTGATTTTAAAAGTGCCTCACTAATCAACCTGCCTTGATCAATTAGCTTTAATGTGCGAGAAATGAGAATTTTCACCTGAGCTTTGAATACATGTAATGATTCGGAAACTACTAGTGCGTAAGCTTGATAGTTGAGTGACAAATAAAACACTGTCAAAATAAATTAAAGTATTAAGTATCAATTTCAAATTAATATTTTTATATCTTCGCAAACCTGCAATTTTTCTCCATATTTAAATTGCTTCTATTTACGACCTAAAAAATATCTTAATTGCTTCTATACTGCTTTAATTATATTTAATTTTTTTCCACATATTTTTATTTAAATAAAAAAATTCTTCCTGGTTATACCCTTTATAAACATATAATACTCGATTGGATTTAAGCGTTTTCATAAACGGTGTTATTAAAATCCCTTGGCAATTTCGAATGAAAAATACTCGGTTTTCTCTCCTGCAGCGGACATATGATCTAGGATTGTTTTGAGCGAGAGCTCTTCAAAGATGGAAATGTCTAAAAATAGCATTGGATGCTCTCTGCAAGAGGGGAGTCGATGCAGCAGACAAAAGTTTCGAAATCCTGTTTTTCCCCAATTTGGTTAAGAAGAAATATTTTATAACTCGACTTCATATGCAATGTCTGCCCCAAATTTTGCATTTATTACAAGATTTAACTTAGTTTTTTTATGTACTGAATTCAAATATTTGCGTGAATGTTGCAGATTTGAGAAGTTTTGTTGTGGCGCCATCTATTGACCATCTTCATCCATATTTAAATATAAATTAAAATCGATAGAAAATGAGCAAGATTTTCTGTAATATGAAATGGTGTTTAATATACGAATCATTTAAACTGCTACAGATCCTTAAAATTTCTTATTCTTTAGATTGTAAAATTAGAAATCAGTTGTTTTAATATATTATTTCAAATTCTAAAAAGTAAACTACTCTTTTGAAAAGATAAAATAGATATCGTATTTTAAGTGCAAAATTAAAATAGTTTATATACATTATATTTTTAAATATGCACTTTGAGCTCAAATTTTTAGTTTATTTCAGTTGCAGAATATATATTTTCTTTTATAAATATTTTGTAAAATTTATGAAGTCTTCAATGAAGTCAAAAATGTTTCTAATTAATAGTTCTAAACATTGGGTATGGTTAAACTATATTTAGGGGATTTTAATAAGTTCTAACATATACAACAAATTTGTGATAAGAGTCTTATAAATGGCATCTTTTACTATTACATCTAAACCGCTTTTAAACACAGTTCTTGAGAAACAACAAATGAGTGTACGAAAAATTAAAATTTATCTATATCAAATAAGTGTTCGAAAGATGAACTATTTTTATATATTTTTTAACCTTTATGCAAAATGTGTATCTCTTATGCATAAATTATATAATTGTGCTTTACATAAATATATTAAATTTTGCTTTCTTATTTAAAATTCTGAATGCAGTGTGCTTAGAATATGTTATATAGAGACAAGCTATTTTCATAAATCTGTCAAATTTTGCCTGGACAACATTATTCTATAAGTATATTTTGCTTGAAGTTGCTCTTCTGGCAATATTTTATAATAAATTGCTAACTTGTGCAAAACGTGTTGCTAAGTGGCTATTCTTTAGGAAACTCATGATGGTGCACTAGTAGTAAAATCGCACTTTTCGTAATCTCCATGTCACTGCAAGACAGCGAGAGAGGAATTTTGATTTTTGTACGCTCACATTATTTCAGATGAAATGCGTAGGATGAGCAACAGTAAAAAGAATGAAACGAAGACTGAATTGCAGCTAGAAATTGAGTATTTGTGTGAATGTTTTGCTGAGAATGTAGAAAATTGAAATATTAAAATACGATTAGAGAGTAAAAGTTTTTTTTTTCAATAAATACATACCTAATTTTGTTCTTTTACTTATAGTGTTTAATCATATTGCTTTCTTAGTTTTTTTTTTTAAATATGTGTATTCATGCATCCTTAAACGATTCATCCATTCCATATATTCATCCATTCACGTTTCCTTATAGAGATAGGTTTATAGAAAATGCCCTTAAACCAAGTATTATACATTTTTTTAAATAGTCAGGAGAACCATGCCTCATTTATATTAGGTTGGTGCGTATGAAATGTCGGATTCTCTTTACATGCGGACGTTTTCCTCCCTGTTTTCGTTATACTTTTGTATTTGGCATAACCTCATTCATACTCGTATTGTCCATTGCCAGAGACTCATTTCAGCAAAATAGGTTTTCTCGAAGGTCTTCCCTTTTTTATTTCTTTTGAGTTTATTGCCGATATGAATTCTGCCGACATTCGCGTCATTTTCTTATATGAGTACAAACTTGGTAATAGTGCTGCAAAAGCTGCACGCAACATAAACCAAGCGTTTGGGGAGAATACGGTTAACGATCGGAAAGTGCAGCGTTGGTTCGAAAAATTTCGGACTGGCGATTTTTCACTGCAAAATGAGCCGCGCGGAAGACCCAAAACGTCTGTGAAGAATGATAACCTGAAGGCTCTAGTGGAAGCGGATCCAGCCGTATCCATGAGGGAACTTGCTATCAGGATGAAAGTTGACCATACAACTATATTGAGACACCTTTCTGAGATTGGCAAGGTTAAGAAGATGGACAAGTGGGTACCGCACGCACTGACAGAGCGAAATAAGCTGGATCGGTTAAACGTATGCTCATCATTGCAGCATCCACCCTATTCACCGGATCTCTCGCCGACCGATTTTCATTTTTTCAAGCATTTAGAGCTGTTTTTTAAGGGGCAAACACTATGAAAATGAAGACAGTCTAAAAAACTCGATATCAGAGTTTATTAATTCTAAAGACCAAAATTGTTTTAAGACAGGCATCTACGCTTTAAAATCTCGTTGGGAGAAGTGTATTGAAGCGAATGGAGCATACTTTGATTGAATAAACAGCTTTTGAAGAAAGATATGCAGTTTTATACAATCACTTAAGAATCCGACATTTCATACGCACCAACCTAATAATTATCGGAATATGCTTATTTCAATCTTTTCTTTATGGTATACTCAAGCATAATTTATTCACTTTCAAAAGTGCAATACAGAATAAAGCATTTAAAATACTTGGGCTGCTCATGTTTTCAAAGATATAACTGTTTTATAACTCTCAGTATAACAAATTTACTATGTATGTTTTTAATAAAAATTCATAAATATTGCAAGAACCATTTTAAAAACAAAGCCTCTTTCAGCATATTTCTACACAATGAAAAACTTTTTGTATTGAAGTCTTATAAATTTCTATCTAATGGAATTCCATTGTTATATAAGTTCATGCTATGTTCTTGGGTTTGAGTCTCACGTTGATCATGGATGTTCGTTTAGGTTTGGATTAAACTTGCCTGTGTAATTAATCCTCGTGCTTAAGAAATGGCCGTTTTTTAATTTTTTTATTTGGGAAAACAAAAATATCTCCATGTGCACCAAGGAATACCACACAGGGCCCGAATGTACAACAAATGTACTACAAAACAAATCCAAATAATACATGAGATGAAAAAAAAATAATAATAAAAGAAGGCAGAGAGAAAAAAAAGAAATATAAAAATGAAAAAGGAATTAGATAACAGCATGGATAAATTTTACAAAAAATTCATAATTCTCTTTCTTAACTAGGTCTACCATAATCGGCGGCCATCTGTTATTTAAGTCTTTACAAAGCTCGTTCCTTACTTCTGAAACTGATGGGCATTCAAGAAGAATGTGAGAAGGGTTGTCACTCCCAGAGTTGCATTTGCACACCTCAAAGTTTTTAATGTGGAAACGGTGTAGGTAACTATTGAATTTCCCATGTCCAGTGAGGAATTGCGTAATTTTAAAGTAAGTGTAAAACCAGTAGTTCTTAATTCTGCATTGAACTGAAGGTAAAAAATATTTGGTCCACTTACAATTCCAAGGAGAGGAAACGAAACCTGAGTTCCATTCTGTGATAATCTTCTTTTTGGTAGTGGTTTTGAAAAAGGACTTGGGTAAGCTGGTATTGAGTTTATTTGGAAGTGAAAGAGAAGATTTGGCCAGGAAATCCGCTCTTTTATTTCCATACGCACCACTATGACCCTTGACATGGGAGAAAGTGAAGGAAATATTTTTGATATCACACATATTAATTGAAGTTTGGACTTCTACTATATGTCTTTCAAAACTAGTTACATCTTGTAGAGCCAGTAGGGATGACATCGAATCACTGCAAATTAAAAATTTTAGAAAAGGCTTGCTTATGGCATGTTTAACAACAAGATTAATGCAGAGTAACTCCGTTTGGAAAATAGAACTGTAATCACTGATGCGGTATACCTGATGACTCATTTCAAAACCATTCTGAAAGCATACGTATGCAAGACCTACTTTTTCGTTAACTTTATTCCCACCTGTAAAGTAAATTAGATCATAGTCTTCTTCTCTAACGCTATCAAATGCAGCAAGAGGAGCAAGAGATCTTATAGAGGGATGAAGTAGGGAAGAAAAGTCCAAATCACCATCAAGATGGTTAGAAAAAGAGTCTTGAACATAACGATAAGCCTCATTTTAATGAAGTATCACAACATCAAGAGGTGGAAGACCAGAGAGAATGAAAAGAGCATCATTACTGATTTTTCTATATCCTGTAACAATTCTCAAGAGCAGCTTTCTTTGTATTTTCCTGATAAGTTTTCGGTTTATTTTTTTCCTCAAACTGTCTCCTCAAATTCACGAAACATGAAGAATAACGGGAACAATGCCTTGTTTATAAATCAATTTTGAAACTTCGAATTTAATACCGTAACTGTCATTGTAAATTCTATACAATGAATGTTAACCTTAGCTAAAATGTATATCAAATGTTCCTTCCAGTGAAGTTTACTATCGACAACAACGCCCAGATATTTAATTTTATCTACAACTTCCAGAAAATTGCTACCCATAGCAAGATTGATAGTGACCCATAGCAAGATTGAATGTTAGCCTTTTTGTGAATCATCATTACTTTGCACTTCGTATGATTGAATTCCAGCTTGCAATGTTGAGCCCAATCATGAATAAAATCAAGAATATCTTGAGCAGTACTGCATAAATCGGGAAAGTTTTTGTTCTGAACAGTTACGAGTAAGTCATCTGCGAAAGCAATTTTCCAGCACTTAAATGCATTCAATTTTTTCAGTAAATCATTCATAATTAGGTTCCAAAGAAATGGGCCAGAAACAGAGCCTTGTGGACATCATTTTTGCCAAGAGTGAGAACAGCCGTTCTGTTGTTCAAGAAACTGCGGTAGAGATTGGGAATATTTGAAGGAGTATAAGCCTCCTTCATTAAGGAAATAATAAGGGGCCACCACGCGTTATCAAACGCTTCTTTTATGCCCAATGAAAGGAGAATAGTGAACAAATTTTTCTTTTTCCCTTCCTTTACAATGTGAACAAGTCGCAGAAGTGCATCCTCAGTAGATTTCTGTGGTGTGAATCCATATTGGTCTTTACTAGTATAATTGCGATTGTTAAGATGCCATCTTTGTCTGTTTGTAAGAAGCTTTTCGAGACATTTTCCAATGCAAGGCAATAAGCTAATACATCTAATATTCTTAAGGTGTGGTCGCTTAGAGTTCAAACTCTTTGGGATTAAGACAACTTTAGCATTTTTCCAAAGAGCAGGGAAGAGAGAAAATTTTAAGCATAAATTGAATACAGCAGGAAGAACAGAAGGAGAACACTGATGAAAGTATTTAATCATTTCATTGGAGATGGAATCCAGGCCTTCAAAAGAGGATGTGAAGTGATTTTCCAGTGGCCAAACCGTGAATAACAGCATTAACTTCATTGACTGTAACAGGTACATCATCTCCTACAGAGTAGGGCTTGTTAGATTAATCTCGAATATTTTGTTGAAACGAATTATCGTTAGAAGGATTGTCTTCTGGGAATGAAAAATTTGAGATTGTACTTATAGATTCTTCAAAAGAGGATGTGAAGTGACCTGAAGTGGTTTCAATGCCAGTAATCTCGACACTTTTACTAAAGTTTCTCTTCATGCCTTTATAAATCTTCTTCCATACATTTTTAGGGGTAACATCAGAAAGAAAGTCTTTCCAGGAATTTAATTTTGAGTTATTAATTAAGTTCTTATACATTTCTTTAACGTGGAGGTAATTGGATTTATAAACTTCCTTTACAAATGGGTTTTTTGGCTCTTTGAAAGCGACGTCTTGAAGCATTTAACTTTTTACATATGCATGCTATTTCAGAAGTCCACCAAGGAACATTTTTTTATCGTAATGCTTGAAAGGAATAGCCATCCTTCCGGCAGAAATCAGGACATTTTGAAGCTCAGAAATAAGACTTTCTAGGCAAATAGGGTCATTACAAAAAGAAAGCTGATCCTCAAAATTACAATTATTTATAGCCTCATAACATTTAGTCTGAAAAAGAAACCAATTTGCTCTTCTACAGTCAAAGATTTGAGGCCTGTTTTGGTGTAAAGTGTTCGTAGAATTATCAGCCAAGGCAATTTCAAAATAAATCATCCTATGGTCAGAAAGCGAGTCGTAGTCAGGAATAGACCAATTGATGACATCTTGCAATAAACTTTCCCCAACAACAGTAATACCAACGTAGCTAGAACCTTGAATTGAACAGAAGGTAGGACTGAAATCCTCATTAACTAGAAAGAGTTGTTTGGTACTGAAGAAATCACATAGTTTATCTCCTCTACCATCTGAATAAGGACTAAACCAAACATTACTTTTGCAATTAGAGTCCATTCCCCAAATAAGTCGAGAAGAATTAACATTAGACATGCAAGAATCAATCTTTTGTAAATCAGCATCTATATTTCTGCCCGGCTCAAAGTAGTAAGAAAGCAGAATAAAATCTAAATCATTTACAGTGATTTCAACGGAGATCATGTTATAATCAGTAATTATGATAAACAAAGGTAGAAATGTTATTCGAGCGAATGATGATCGCTGACTTTATAACATCTGATTGGGAATCAAAGAGTACTTTGTAATGGCTAGGAAACCCGGGAAGATTCCCTTTGTAACAATGAGGTTCTTGAATCAATGCAAAGTCAATATTATCAGTTTCCATATTGAGAATGAGTTGCTGCGTAGCATTTTTAGACTTATGTAGATTTAATTGGACAAAACGTAAAAGAAAACAATAACTATTATTCAAAAACAATACGAGAGATTGATAATTTGTTCATGAAAATTTCACTCGGGCAGCAACTATCATAAGGTTTATGATAAATACTAACTCTTTTTGAAGGATTTTTAATTTTATTATTAAATCTAGCACAATTGGCACAAACTTGATGATTTCTATTAGAACACTCTGAGCTTTTATGGTTACCTGAACAAGTAAAACAAGCACGGTGGTTTTTACAATCAGCAGCTATATGATTATAACCCAAACATTTGAAACATCTGTGTATAATAACAAAATCATCAACTTCACACACAGACCAGTCAAGCTTGAGAGATCCTAACCTTAAAATTTGTTTACGGATATTAGGTGGAACACTAATAATAATATGTCTTGAGTCCCCAAATTTCTTTAGTGTAAAACGAACTTTAGACTCTGAAATTTCTTCCACAGATACTGAAATATCAAAATTTTGCTCAAATAAGACTTTGATAAGTTCATCATCATGTAATGAGCTAGGAACGTGTTTAATAATAATGGCAGGATATTTTCGTTTAGCAAGTGTTGAAGAAAGAGAAGTGTAATTTTCAGCCAGAACATCACGAAATTTTTTCCTGTCATCATCAGACACACATTCAACCAACAGTTTATCATTTGGAAGACTTCTTACGTTTTTGGTACCAATTTAATTGCTTCTTGGATTGACTTGCGTTTTTATGATGTTTTTAATATCTCCAGCTTTGATGGTTCCTTGTTCATTTGCACAGATAATGAGACTGCATTTTTTTCCATCGCTCGTTTGTTTTTGAAAAGTTTCTGTAGATGGCGCCACTACACTCGCGTATGATTTCTTCTTTTGTATTTTCATTAACACGTTTTCATAAGCTATACGTGACTGTACATTTTTAAATTTATCAAAATTTGAGTAATAAAGACAACGTAACTCACTCAAAGCATTCTTTGCATCTTCCTTCATCTGTTGATTCATATTTGATCTGGAATTAAGCGCATTGTCAACGGTTTTTAATTGATTTTCGCAGGAAGCATAAAATTCGTCAACAACACCAATGGCGTCCATGTTGCCACTCAGAAATGGCCGTTAAATAGCAAACTTAACAACTTTAAGTAATTTCTTAGAATACAGCACTATGTATTGTTACTAATTCTGGTTTACTTTTGAATCAGCTTGCTAAAAAACACTCTATAAACTTTCAATGGGTCTCCTCCCATGTTGGATTGAATGGTAATGATATTGTCAATAATTTCACCAATGCTGCCTCTGCTGATAACCAGCATGACAACGCTAACTTTACCTATTCTGAAATTTCCTCAATCAAAAGGAAGGAATTAAGTACACTTTGGGGAGATCCCCCTGCTCACCCGTGGTACTTTGGCAAAAGACCTCGATGGTGCCCTAAGCTCAATCTATCGAGAAAACAGCAGATGGCTCTCGCATGCTTTCTGAGGGGCCATATCAAATCACTTACCTTTCACCAGGGCAAGAGGCTCTTTTCAGAGTGTCATTGGTGTGAGGCTGTTCCAGCATCCCCCGATCCTATTCTTATTTGTCTAAATTTTACAATTTTTAATATTTTAAGGGATCCGATTTAATTTTTGGTTTTATGGAGATGATGTAGCTTAGCTATACCATCTGGGGTTAGAAATAACAACAACTAATCCTGGATAATCTAGCGCAAAGCTAGATAATCTAAAAATAAACAAAAGGTTTAAAAGCAACAAAGGGTCCTGAAGGACCTCGTTAAACCCAAGCAAACTAAAATATGGACCCGGTTCAGCCTGTTAGTCCCACACCCATAACTCTCAGGGAAGATCTGCTCTTACTGGAAAAGGAGTGCTCTGACCTGGACACTCGTGAAGTGCGAGAGAGCCGGAAAGACCCGTATGGGCCAAAATTGTGCCTAGGTTGAATCCTTACAAATCGGTTTAATTTCATCTTCTTGAGGGAGGCACTATACTTGAGAGACCCACAAAGTGTCACCCCTTCCTCAGCAGCAGTAGTCCTGGCCATGTAGTCAGCTCTTTCGTCGAGATTTTTGATATTTTTCTGGATTAATTAATTTTCTTCAGTTGTTTTTGCCTTCAAATACAAAGTAAATATATTTTCTTATTATTAAAGGCAAAATATCTTATGGTTTACCTTACAGAATATTTTTTTAATCCGGGGTACCACTTAATGGATACTTTAAAATTCAAATTACCAAAATGTGTACTTTTTCTAAGATGCAAAATTTAAAATATTAGTTTAGAGCAAGTTTGATCAGAACAAGCAGATTGAAGTGGATTACAGAAATCTGAGAATATTTACGCTGGAGATGAGAATCGAACCCACAGACTGTTAAAATCAGTATGGTGAGATATTAATGAATTCCTATGTAAAGCTGTTATCCTGATGATTCATATCATTGTAATCTAAGTTCGTTGTAAGGTGTTTTAAAATCTACCGCTTGTTGCTTACAGAGAGGACATGAAGTGGACAGTATTCATGTGTCGCGCAAGGGCAGAAACCTGGAAAACTCTCTAGCACCCACTCCGATAGATCTGCATACATACATCATAAACGCAATGTTCTTTTCCTGTTTAAAAGCGGCTAGGATCGAATCAGAGATACCCACTTTGAAGAAATTTTTCCTGCATTAGTGCACAGTAAGTGCAATATGTTACTATTTGCTACCTCGTAGTAGTCTGTTTAACAGTCAAATATGTGAAAACGCTTTTTATAATCAAACAAGCGTTGATTTCCTGGAAAGGACGTTACTTATTGAGTCTTATACACAAGTCACAAGGTTGGAAACTTGGAAAACTCCTAGCCTAGTGGCAGGACAGCGCTCTTCAGAGTGGAAAGGTTCCGGGTTCGATTTGAGACACATTTGAGCCGCAAAAAACGGATATTGTGTTTCTACCTTTTGCATGAACGTCTATCGTTGTTGTTGCTTATGACACTTGGACAAGCCAAGCTCGCTATGCCTTGGCTATGCGAATTTAAGTGAATAGAGAACGTCTTTCGTTTGGATCAGAGTACCACGAAGGTGAAAGTACGTCTTTGCTATTTATAAGGTGCCTCGTAATTTTGAACCACGGTCAAGTGACGAGGCCACACGCCACACTAGCGGAAGGACTTTGGACGTCACATATTAACGTGGACACGTCCCCAACCCACGGAGTTCCAGCAACCCAATGAAGGAGAGTACACCATGGTCATCCTCCCAACCACTGCCCGCGGCAAACGATGCTTCACTTTGCTGAGCTTACGGGAAGCGGCGTGAAGCTACAGAGCCACTGGAGCTCACGTCTATCGTGGTAAGATGTGTAGATGTTTAAGAGTTTTCAGGATTTCCCGCCATGTGGCGAAGAAATGAGTTCTACTCCTTCAAATAGGCACTTAAATAAGAAGCTATGTGCAACACACATTTCCTTGAAACACATGCAAATGTTTGCATAAAGCAAGCAAGTAATACACATGTAAGGAATTGTAGAATGTTTAGCCAAGGAAATGGTTACATGCTTTAGAATGACTTCTTCTGCCTATGAACACATTAAAATATTATATAAATTTATGCTGTATATATCCTTTATTTATACTAGTTTTTTTGTTCTCAAAACATCAATTTATTTAACACAATTACTTGTTAACATCAAGTTTTCTTTAATATACTGATTCTAAAAAGCAATATAAGAAAACAGAAAGGAATAAAAGATGACTGCAATTTAATTGAGTTATTACCACATAAAGAAACGGAAATGTCCCTCCTAGTTAAGTAGCTTAGTTACTAAGAAATAGGAAATTATGTACTGGAAAAGAGATACATCTATCCACTCCTTGACTCTATTAAGTAAAACAACTCTTACATAGAAAGCTAGTTTCGTATCGCAACTAATGAGTTCGCTATTCTTTCTAAGTGTCATTCGAAGCTACCAACAACTATCACTGGATAAAAACAAGGGATTTTGTTCCCATTATTTCAAAACAGAAGTAACGATGTTTTTCAGAACTTCCTCCTTCCTTTTCTCTGTGTTAGTAAAACAGGTTGTATTAAAGTTTCCGATTTGTTTTAATAGGCGGCATACGATTTCTAAAATTCTCAGAAAGAGCTGACATTATAGTCTGGTGATTATGTATCTTCAGATGAATTGTATTTCATCATGATTACTTGGAAACTTTGAAGTATTAACTAGGATATTGCAATTTCCGGCGCCTATTTTTTTAAATTTAATTTGCTTGCAAACTTAGAAATGGTAATTGTATAGTAACTTAGAAATAGTAATGAATAAATAATGTGTGGTTTCTTACTGAAAAGTTATATTTCACATTATTTTTTAATTTATTTTACTTTTATATGTATTAATTATATTGAATCTTTTTGATACCTCTTTAAAATAAAAACACAATTAAATGGTTTATAAATTGTTGAATTGTTGTTATGAATTTATAAAATTTTTTGAAGAAATTCCTAATATATATGAGTTATTAATATAAACATATATTACCTAACAATTTATAAATTTGTAATTAAATTAATTATTTCTTATTTGTGAATTCATTCAGATAAATTATTCCCCGTATAAAGGGGATTTAAATTTCTTACGCGTATATATTTATTTATTTTTTTCTTGAAAGAGTGATTTTGTAAAAACAATAGAGAAATTATGCATCTTACTTATTAATGCAGCAACAAATTTTAAGCAAACGTGTTTCTTTATTAATGAATTGATATCACAGCAACAAATTTTTAGCAAACGTGTTTCTTTATTAATGAATTAATAACACAGCAACAAATTTTAAGCAAACGTGTTTCTTTATTAATGAATTAATAACACAGCTACAAATTTTAAGCAAACGTGTTTCTTTATTAATGAATTAATAACACAGCTACAAATTTTAAGCAAACGTGTTTCTTTATTAATGAATTAATAACACAGCTACAAATTTTAAGCAAACGTGTTTCTTTATTAATGAATTAATAACACAGCAACAAATTTTAAGCAAACGTGTTTCGTTATTAATGAATTAATAACACAGCTACAAATTTTAAGCAAACGTGTTTCTTTATTAATGAATTAATAACACAGCAACAAATTTTAAGCAAACGTGTTTCTTTATTAATGAATTAATAACACAACTACAAATTTTAAGCAAACGTGTTTCTTTATTAATGAATTAATAAGAAAGCAATAAATTTTAAGCAAATTAGTTTAATTAAGGAATTAATACCACAAGTAATGTGTGTGTCTATTAATCGAAGTTTAATACATGGGATAAAGAGTAAGAGAGGAACGGAAGGACTGCTAAATAATGCGAATGTAAATATATATTTTCTTAAACCATTTTACGCCTGTAGACAAGCAACATTAAGAAACATCAACCAAATTAAAACTGAAAGTCGAAACACATGCTGAAGGACTAGTATCGTAATGGATTTGATTTGTTAGTCATTTTTAGCCATGAGAATTAATTCAACCAGAACTTTTTGAATTACATTCACACCCAAAGTTAGATCGAATCTTGAAATATTGCATGTTGAGATGGGAATCAAACCCACAGTCTATTGAACTAAAAACTGAAAATCCGGAGGCCCGCCATTTAAAAAATTTTTATAATGTTTTAGTGCAGATATTTTTTTCTAAGAACATTTAAGGCACTGCTAAATTCACTACGAAAAATATGCTACATCTTCAAGTATTAGTTGATCTTGAAGATCAATGTTTTGCGCTCAGTCTTTCAGTTGAAACGTTCGTGGGTTCATTTCCCTCCTCGGGTTTAGATGTTTGTAGTATTTTAAAATTCGCTTTCAATGTAATCGTGGCTTAATTAGCTCTCGTGGGCAAAGAATGACCATTGAGTGATACACAAACCGATCAAAAATTATTGATTTTAATTTACAACGACCTCATAAAATTGAAGAATTTTTTCTATTTTTGTATTTTGAAATCTAATTCTAATTAATTTAAATAAAATATTTTTAATATCGTTAAAAAATAATGATATATGTTGTATAAACAAAATGACTAACTAACTTAATTCTATAACAAACTGAACACGGGATTAGAAGTTTTGAAATTACATAATTATTTGTCATATATTTGAAAATAACTTTCAAAATTTTTAGAAAAGTTTTAGCTTTTATAAAATGCAGAAAAATCAATATTATTTGGTTGTTTTCAAAGATACTATCTTATATAATATGATCTCGTTTTATCTTTACATCGCCATCTTTTGGCACCTAAGAGAAGTACAGAAAATTGAAGATTTAGCATTTTAGTAGTGGCAATAAAAATTCATTTTTTTGCTGAAATTAGTTACAAAATTGATGATTTAGCATTTTAGTAGTGGCAATAAAAATTCATTTTTTTGCTGAAATTAGTTACAGTTTTTTTGCTGAAATTAGTTTTTTTTTGCTGAAATTAGTTGCATTATTGTTCTTGTACATGTAGAAAACATTCTAAAGGACCACCTGGTGTCAGCAGTGTCTGCGACAATGTCTTTAAAAATGTTTTATCCACCCCTCTTTATTAAAAAAATTTTTTTTTCTATGATTGCAGATTGTTATGACCCTAATAAAGTGAATGATGAATTACAAAATTCATAAAAGAGAATAAAGAGATTTTGAAATCACAAAATAATTTAATACATTTTTGAAAATTACTTATTCTTAAATGTTTGGAATAGATTCAGTATTAATAAAATTCGCATTCTGTCAGAAAAATCAATATCTGCTATAATGCAGGTAAAAGCTTATATAACAAAATAGAGCTTATTTTATCTGTATAGCGCCATCTCTTGGCACCTATGAGAAGTAGAAAAATATTTCTCTATGCGGGATGCGGACTGCAGAAAACTTACATAATAGGAATAGGTGTCTCATCTTTGCCTAAACAACGCCATCTCTTGGTGCCTGAGACAAGTAGAAAATATTTGCTTCTAGTTTAACGTTTCATTAAAATCTGCAAAAAAATTTTAAAAATTCGTTATACCTTGAAAATTATTATAAGAGAAGTCAAATGAATTTGATAACTAACTGCGAAGAATAAGAATAGTAAATTTTTTCTTATGAAATAAATTAGTTTATTACACAAATGGCAAGCTTCCTTTAAGTATTTATCTCATTTTGCGACTACAGCGTCATCTTTTGGCATCTTAAGCAAATAGAAAAGATTTATTTAGACTTTCGATAGAGACTATAAAAAATTTTGTTAATATCACGGAAACTAATAAGAGCAACGTGTAAAATGACTTTGGAAATTAAATATGAAGAATAAGAATAGTAACGTTCTCCCTACAAAATAAGTTGGTTTATTTATCATAAATTCCTTTTATAAATACTTAACTAGATACGTTTTATTCTCAATATTTACTTCATCTCATTGTTAAAATAATTAGGAAAAATCCACCATTTCTATTCCTTACTATGCTTTATCACATATAAATAAAACAAATATCCCATGAATAAATAATAAATATTAGCTTATAATTGTGACTCTTATAGAGTAAGGAATTATAAAATTTATTTAAAGATATTGGTAATTATTTACTAGCACAACATTATTAAATTAATTTTTTCTTAAATTCATTGTTCGTTGAGAAATCAATGAAATTAATTAATTGGAATATTTTCTCGAACTGTGTTCCGTAAAAGCCTAGTTTTACGGTTGGTTAAAATTTTTCTAAAACTTAGCAAACTATTGAATGATTTCACTCAAAATAGACTCCAGTTTAATTTTTAAATAAATATGGAAAAATCCTTTCATATAAGAATTTATTTATAAAATATAAAATTATTTTTCCTTGAAATAAATTAATATCAATATGTCGAAAAAAAATCTATATATATTGAAAATTTATTATTTATTTTATGGTATCTACTTCATGTTAGAAAATAAAATGAAAATGAATGGATACTAAAGTTGAGGCAAATAAAATACTTTCTTGGAAGAATTGTAAACGAAAAGATTTTAATTTCATTTACAATTAGATATTTGCAATCACGCACTGATGCCGAAGGCTGTTGTGTCCATTGCAGAATGACCTTCCGGAAAACTATGGCTACACAATATTCATAAAGGAAGGAAAGAAACCGAAACAATTCAATTGTTCGCATCCCAACAAGGGTGCGTATTGAGCCCAAAGGATCAGCATCCTTTTTTTTCGTCATATAGATCTGTAGCTTGGATCGAACCTGGGACTTATCACTCCTAAGAGCACTATCCAACTATACTTGGCCATGGTGCCCCAAAAGTTATGTATCTTAATAATAATTATTTGAAATAATATATAATTTAATAATAGTAATATAAAATGTAATTTAATAATATTTTTGTTATTTAATGATAAATATTTGCTCTCTGTGAAACAGAAGGATTTCGAATGAACTGCCCGTCGGCCACACATGGTTTATCAGGTTTATTTTTCTTGCCCATGAAAGATTTTTAAAAAGATATAGTAAGGAAATGTATGATTTTTTTGTTATTAATTCAAAAAAGCATTCGTTTTCATATCGAAATATAGAAGATCATCTTAATGAAGAATTAAGTGAATAATCTATAATCTCTCTCTCGCACACATACACACACTTTGTTTGCTGAAAATTTTAGTAAGAGTATTGACAGAAATGAAGGAGAGATTTTAAACAGCAGAAGTAAGCTAGAAGAGTATCACAGATGAAAATAAAATTTGCCAGAACAATTGAGAAAATCACTATTTAAATGCAAGTAACAGTGGCATGCCTTAGTGTTTATATCTTTGCAAAATGTGTCTGTACTGAAGGAACATAAAATATTGGAAAAGTTGATAGTACATAAGGAAGAAGCTCAACATGCATTGATTGCAACCTTTAAAAATAAAATGAAATAGCAAACATGCACATCTAATGAAATTTCTCAATATCATTCTATATGCGCCTTATAAGATATGTAAAATTCCCGGGAATTTTGAAGCTTGGGAATTAACTCGGGAATTTTGGGAAAAAACCGGGAATATTGGGAATTTTGAGGGAATAAACTCAGCCAATCATATTTCGTTTTAGAGATTCTTTTTTCGCATATATATGAAGCGAAGTGAAGTAAAATTTGGTATCTGTAAATAATTTTTAAACAAAGTGAAATTTTATTTTCTACAATAAGCATTCATAAAAGCAGTGAAAAGCATAAAATATGAACATTAAAATTGTAAAAATATAGTATTCGAAAATTTCGTCCCTAGGGGATATTTTTATATCGGTGTATGTATGGCGAGATATGTCGCTAAGATTGTTGGGAAGCCAATGTTTCTCACAAATATATATTTAATGAAACTATGAAAATAAACTGAAAGTTGTTATTTGATCAAAAATAAGATTGTTTCACTGTAACAAATAGTGATTCTTTTCTTCATTTCTATTTTTCCATTTTCAGTTCTTTTAAGTTGTAAAAGATTTATTATTTCTTGCTATCATTCTTTATATGATAGATTTGTTTCTTATGTATTCGAAATTGCTTTATTTTTTAAAAAAATGATTTCACTTTAATTTTAATGTATTAAATTTCTTAAAAACAAATTATTTAAAAAAGTAAGGTAGTACTTCATTATTCAGTCTTTGTAATAAACTGGAAATTGAGGATTTAAAAATAAATAATGTCAAGCAAATTGCTTTCACTTTTGTTTTGACTTCTAACTGACAAATTTTTAATTTACCAATGATAGAAAAATATACTGTTTCATGTACTACTTTTCAACTGAGTATGTGTAAATGTTGTACAAATTTAACCAATATGTAAATGAAAGTATGTGGTGAGGCGACATGTAAGTTGTGAACAAAAAAAAAAAAAAAAAAACTCTTCCAGCGAGTCATCATTTAAATCATATCTTGTAGGAATTAATGTGACAAAAATCCTATGAAATAAGCAAGCGTCAAAGCATTATTACAATTTGCGTGTAATTTTGAGTTGCATTGAAACAGCAAATGTTATTCCATTCCAATTATAGATATCTTTATTTGGAGAAGAAAATTATCATCAATATATTCTAGCATTATTAGCAGTTTCTTAGTAGTAACTTATAACTATTTAAATTGACAAACTCAATATTTAAATTATTAACAATTTACTAAAAATTCACATTTGTAGCTATTTAAATTTGCAAAATCTATTTAAGACACAAAAATAATAAATTTATAAAAAAAATTTTATCCACAAATGTAATCATGAATAATACTTTTTCTTTTATTATAGTTAAAATAATTAAAAAAAATTTCTTTTATATTTTAAGATCAATTAACACTTTTCTGAGTACAATATATAATGCAGACTTTAAATAAAATTATTTTTATTTCTTTTACAAGCATCTGATACATTAATTTACACAATTACAATATATCTACAGTTGAATTATTCATTGAGTTTTTCAAAACAACTTTTTACAACATTAAAAATGATTTCAAAACAGTAAGGTAGAATCAAAATCTCTTTAAACTATTGTTCATCATTTCTAAATGATAAGACAGACAATGTGGGTGAATTAAAAAATTATTGATAATCTATGTCATTGAAAATATTTCCATTTTTTCAGACTTTAGTACTAGAAACGGAAATAAATTTATGATATGAAAAGAATTTTGAAAGCCAAGCAAATGAATTCTGAAAAAAAATGTTTTTGCTTTTTTAACATTTTGCACTCACGTAATCTTGTTATAAATGCAAATTATTTTTTAATTCAATGCATCTTGCTTTTCATAAAAAGGCTGAAATGTGATATTCTTTTCAAAATAAAATTTGGTTGAAATACTAGCTCTGAAAATATTAATGCCAGTTTGATATAAGAAATAGGTGTATTATTTTTCTACAATCTTGATATAAAAACTTGAAAACCTATATTTTTAAGATTTACTTCAGCTTGAATTTTTAAACAAGATTAAAATTTGTACATAATACAAAAGTTTTAGGACAATTGACAAATCTGTAATTTTGTGAATTATATATTTCCAATTCAAAAACTTGAAGTAACCATAAACAATTTGTTCAGAAAGAATTTTAAAAATTGTACAGATGCACTTAGAAATCTGCACAGTAAAAAGATCCGATCTAAATATGTTTATACCTGTTACCTTGTATAATAAAATTAGGTATTATTTCTATGGTAGAAAATATCTAATATTTACAAATATAAAAATATTGTTTAATAAATACTGATTGATTTTTATAAATATAGTTGTTCAACAATTTAAATTATTTTGTTATAAATAATGTATAAAATTGATGCTACATATTTTACTGTAACACTAATACTATATTTAAAACAAGCAAATGACACTAAATATCTTAAATAAAAGTTTAAAAATATTAGTTTTTCAATGTTTATACTACTACTTTCACGATGCAACACCAACTTGATGACCAATGATATAAATGTGTCGAAACTTAAGCCCTTGTAATGCTAAAAGGTATAAATCCTAGTAGCAAGGTATTATAAACAATATCCTACCTCCTTTCTGATCCTTGATCATTTTAAAATAGCAAGTTTCGAGCATTTTAAATGCATTGTAAATCAATGCATGTTGGTCATAGATATGCTGTCAGAAGGAAGACTTGTGTGAACTTCAGCTCTCTTTAAAAAATTTCAAATACATAAATGAAAAGTTTGTTTTTTCTGGGATAAATGTAAAATACAATGTAATTTAGAATTTTTAATAACTCTTATATGAAGAAACATTTAACATATCACACATCAACTTTATTATTTACAATCTCATATAAGTGTGTCATTACCAACTATCAACATATTCTGTAATAGTTGATAATAATTATAGTGAAAATACGTAAGACACGTTTTTGAATTTTTGAATTGAGAAACAATCTCGATTCACTAAGCCCCTGATTATGTTATGTGTGTATACATATTTAAAATTATGAAATGATGTAATCTGCATGTATATATATATATATATATATATATATATATATATATATATATATATATATATATATATATATATATATATATATATATATATATATATATATATACATATCTATGTATGACATAATTCTTTAACAAAGCAGAACTTTTAGAAGCACTTTTCAGCTCACACAAATTAATCAAAATGAAATTGGTTGAAATTATGGTGAAAATCAAAAGTTTTATCTATTATCTAGTTCATTTTAAACTATAATGTAACAAACACAAAAGCTATATCCAGGAAACTTGGAATAATTTAAATACGATTATAAATACTATCCAATCAAGTTAAAATTTAACTTTTTTCAAATTATTGAAAAAATCATCAAATACCACCTAAAAGATGCGAAACAGATATCTCAAGATGTTGAAAAAGAGGAAATGGCAAATGCTCATAGGAGATAGGTTCTGCTAGTTAGGACAAACAGGATTTAATGGTTATAATGCTGGTAAAGAAGTTTATTATCGATGCAAACTGGACCATTCACATTCTCATTTATAATAAGAAAATCTTCATCAAAATTTTAAGAGTAACTTCAAATGCCTCTATTTAACTCTTAACTTTCAGTAAAAGCAAAATGATGATATAAATCTCTACAAATCTAAAATTATTGGAACTAACATGCATATTCAAATTTTAAAAGGCCCATAGTAATGAATAAAATTTAATATTCTTGTCATGTAGTCCAACAAAATTACTGATTTGTCAAATCATTAATAAGCAACTAAATTAACTAGTAATGAAATCCAACATGCTTAATTAAATCTAGTTGTTCTATTTAATTTCTTGCCAACATTTTGAATGATAAATAGCTTCATTTTGATAAGGAATAATATCAAGAGCATTTTCCTGCTTCTTTATTACTAGCAAATAATTAGCAATTTTAAACACCGCAATTTTTTTATGTGACAGTATTAAAGTTCAGATATTTTCCAAATCTTAAACACCAAATTTATAAATTTTAATAAATATAACAGTAAAAAATTGGGAAAACGTTCCACTAAAATTAATAAGAATGAGTATTAATTATAATCTATGAACAATCAGTTTTGTTACGAAGGTTTTTGTATTAGTATTCTATAGAAAGTACACAACACTATGTAATAAATCCTACAACAATTATATAAACATTTATGAAGTATACCTATGTATAAAAAACTTGCAAAAGAAAAAAAGTCTTGCCTGTTAAGAATGCCAAATAAAATTATCAGTATACTTCACGTCATTACTTTTGATGGCAAGAGAAAATGATTGTCTTTTTGTATACAATACGTTTAAAATCTGAATCGATTAACAGATATTTAAAGATCTGATTTAACAACAGAAAATAAAAGCACAATACTTAAAAATTACTTTCTGAATGTTATAAACTATAAATGTACATCCAGGCTATTACTTTTATTTAAATTGATCAAAAGTAACTCCAGATATCTAATGAAAAACAAAACGAATATCTATATACACTAACGATTAACGTTATAAAAAAATTTTCGTATGCAATTTTAGAATCAATTATCAATCTAATCTACTGCGTTTAATCTAACATTTTATAAATAATAGTAGAATAATATTTTTAAGAAATGTGTATTGAAAGATTGAAGTTTATACATATTAGAAGAGAAATATTTTTCAAGGAATGTATATATATATATATATCATATATATTGAAAAACAGCATATCTAAGTGATTTCTCTGTCCAAAAATTTAAAAAATACGCATTCAAATAATAAACATTACGAATAACAATTGCAATGAACACAACTTGAAACCTCTCTAATCTTTACAAATGACTGTCATCTTTTACAAAATGTTTTCAGAAATTTCTATTGCCATAAATAAAAGTAGAAATCATTAAAATGTATCTTTTTAAATATATTATGCGGTTTTAATAGTTAAAAACTTTTAAATTTTTAAGAAAATTCAAAAGTTTCCCCAATTTTCAAAATTTTCATAGGAAAAAATCCGGTTTGTTCCCGGGAATAAACCGGATTTTTTCCTATTCTTGCAACACTACTTATATGCCGAGTCGCTTGAAATTAACAAAGGCGAATAGTTCATTTACTGATGACAGTCTAGTTAAAAAGTATGCTATGGAAATGTAAAAAATTTTCGATTTCCTTAAAGTTACTGAGAAATTTGAATCTCATTGCCATTTTAACTACCAACCAAACTGTGAGAAATAACTGATATAGGCGAACAATTAAAGATCTTTACTTATATTGATGGGAAAGAAATTACATGTGTGACAGCACTGACAAAAACACAGGCCAATCAAAAGTGAGTCTGTTATCAATATTTGTTAGCATCAATTTTAAGGATTTCAGCTTAACAGAAGATATTCTCAGTGACTTCCTCTTCAAGACAAAACGAAAGAATATTGTTTTAATGCGATCGGCAAAACTATCAATAAAATTAGAGATTTAAATAAATATTTAGTCATTGCAATGGATGGAAAGTTAGCGATGAACTGAGAGAAGACAGGTTTGATGGCATTGTTAAAATAAAATGACATGAAATCCCTTTTGATCCACTGTTTTATTCATCAGCAGCATGACACGGAAAATCAATAAAGAGCTGAATTTTTCAAATTTGTAACTAAAATTTAATGATATGTTAGAAGGTCGAAATCAAACTTTTTGCAAAGACAACTAAAGTAGTCCTTGAACTCAAGTACACGAGCTCAAGTACAAATTCCTGTAACTCCACATTATTGAATGCACATCTTAAATTCAATTGGTCTGAGACTGTAATACATTTTATTTACGTTCAGCTTTATTTCCAACTCAGTGTTAACACATGTGATATATATATATATAATTCTTAATTCTTAATTCAAAATACTCATTATAATTAATACGAGTACATGTTCTCGTCTGAAGAGTACCTGTCTTATTTACAAGGTTTAATTTAATTTTAAATCTATTTAATTTTAAATCTATTTAGTTAATCTATTAATTTTAAATCTATTTAGAAATTTAGTTTATTTATCGTTCAATTTTAAGAGTCGTAAAATTACATTTTAAGCAAATGAAACATTTTTTTCTTTTTTAAAATTAATCTATACATAGTATCGAAAACAAATGCTTGCATTGTTCTCTACCAATATTGTTACTACTACTACTACAGTACTATCTACTGTTTTATTTATTCGCAAAATTTTAGAAATATTGGTTAGTTCGAGGGCAGCTTATGATAGTCAAGCCTTATAATGTGGCCTTTGAGCCCTTACTAGTTAAAATTCCCTGGAATAACAGCTTGACCTATGTGGACAAAACATTTTCGGTATTTTATTTCACAACATAGAAACAGATGAGTCCATTGCATTTAAAGTAATTTTCTTCAAGAAAAATAAATCGATGTAAGTTCTGTACTATTTTATTTTAAATGTTAAATATTTGATCAGTAAACTTACTAATATTTTGGCATCGTGTATTGAACAACCTAACAGCTGGAAGTCGTAAATGATAAGAACTTTATCACATATTGTTTTCCTGGAGGATTGTTCATTATTGTATTCATGTGTTGCTTGAGGCACATACGGACAGATTTACGTTAGAAGTTACACATTCATTTCCTAATGTTTAAAAGTGGCAATGTTCGATCAGATGATATTTTACTCTGCAGATCACTTATTTATCGTTACAATAAAGAAAAATTTAAACACTGCTTAAGCATTTTTCTCTTTCGTAGACCTAAAATGAAAGTAGGGATCAAGCTCTTTTCGACAATGAATGCCGGTTAATAAAAAAGTCAATTATAACCAATTGTTTAAATACGTGGTTGTGTGTGTTTTCTAAGATTATTTTATAGTTTATTTATACTCCCAGGAATGTAGGTGTGGTGCGGAGTTGGCGTCAATATTGTGGAAAGAAAAGTTTATCCCGTAACAATGTTGAAAAGATTAATGTTTAACTTATTATGCGCATTCTATCTTTGAAGCATTATCAATCATTTTGCATCAATTTTATTAAAAGACGATATTTCTCAATACATAATAACCTTGATCTGTAAAGAATCCTTAATTATCTCTGTTTCTTATATATATATATATATATATATATATATATATATATATATATATATATATATATATATATATATATATATATATATATATATATATATATATATATATATACAGGGTGATTATAAAAAAACTTTGCCAACATCTGCACTTCTAGCGTCCATTCTATTTAACCGATCAAGATGATATTTCAAATATAGTTCTTTTGAGATATGCGCTCGAGATTCTGTGAATGGCAACACAGTGGCCCTCGCGGTTACAGTTATAGTGACAGAAACTCGAAATTTTCGAATGGCAACGTCTACTTTTTACCATCGCAAAATGTTCAGCACATGCGAAAACTCTAAATAGCGTTGAAACGGTACCGATATGTCTAAAAACGGACGTGTTCTGCAAACACAAAAAAGAGTTCTGAAAACCGGCCAATAAAACACGATCTGGGCGCACGCAATAAATTTGCATGTGACAGAGTCAAAAATTATTGATTTTAATTTACAACGAACTCAATTAATTGAAGAATTTTTTCTATTTTTGTATTTTGAAATCTAATTCTAATTAATTTAAATAAAATATTTTTAATATCGTTAAAAAATAATGATATATGTTGTATAAACAAAATGACTAACTAACTTAATTCTATAACAAACTGAACCGGGATTAGAAGTTTTGAAATTACATAATTATTTATCATATATTTGAAAATAACTTTCAAAATTTTTAGAAAAGTTTTAGCTTTTATAAAATGCAGAAAAATCAATATTATTTGGTTGTTTTCAAAGATACTATCTTATATAATATGATCTCGTTATATCTTTACATCGCCATCTTTTGGCACCTAAGAGAAGTACAGAAAATTAATGATTTAGCATTTTAGTAGTGGCAATAAAAATTCATTTTTTTGCTGAAATTAGTTACAAAAATTCATAAAAGAGAATAAAGAGATTTTGAAATCACAAAATCATTTAATACATTTTTGAAAATTACTTATTCTTAAATGTTTGGAATAGATTCAGTATTAATAAAATTCGCATTCTGTCAGAAAAATCAATATCTGCTATAATGCAGGTAAAAGCTTATATAACAAAATAGAGCTTATTTTATCTGTATAGCGCCATCTCTTGGCACCTATGAGAAGTAGAAAAATATTTCTCTATGCGTGATGCGGACTGCAGAAAACTTACATAATAGGTGTCTCATCTTTGCCTAAACAACGCCATCTCTTGGTGCCTGAGGCAAGTAAAGAATATTTGCTTCTAGTTTAACGTTTCATTAAAATCTGCAAAAAAATTTTAAAAATTCGTTATACCTTGAAAATTATTATAAGAGAAGTCAAATGAATTTGAAAAATTAACTGCGGAATAGTAAATTTTTTATATAATAAGAATAGTAAATTATAAGAATAAGAATAGTAAATTTTTTCTTATGAAATAAATTAGTTTATTGCACAAATGGTAAGCTTCCTTTAAGTATTTATCTCATTTTGCGACTACAGCGTCATCTTTTGGCATCTTAAGCAAATAGAAAAGATTTATTTTGACTTTCGTTAGAGACTATAAAAAATTTTGTTAATATCACGGAAACTAATAAGAGCAACGTGTAAAATGACTTTGGAAATTAAATATGAAGAATAATAATAGTAACGTTCTCCCTACAAAATAGGTTGGTTTATTTATCATAAATTCCTTTTATAAATACTTAACTAGATACGTTTTATTCTCAATATTTACTTCATCTCATTGTTAAAATAATTAGGAAAAATCCACCATTTCTATTCCTTACTATGCTTTATCACATATAAATAAAACAAATATCCCATGAATAAATAATAAATATTAGCTTATAATTGTGACTCTTATAGAGTAAGGAATTATAAAATTTATTTAAAGATATTGGTAATTATTTACTAGCACAACATTATTAAATTAATTTTTTCTTAAATTCATTGTTCGTTGAGAAATCAATGAAATTAATTAATTGGAATATTTTCTCGAACTGTGTTCCGTAAAAGCCTAGTTTTACGGTTGGTTAAAATTTTTCTAAAACTTAGCAAACTATTGAATGATTTCACTCAAAACAGACTCCAGTTTAATTTTTAAATAAATATGGAAAAATCCTTTCGTATAACAATTTATTTATAAAATATAAAATTCTTTTTCCTTGAAATAAATTAATATCAATATGTAGAAAAAAATCTATATATATTGAAAATTTATTATTTATTTCATGGTATCTACTTCATGTTAGAAAATAAAATGAAAATGAATGGATACTAAATTTGAGGCAAATGAAATACTTTCTTGGAAGAATTGTAAACGAAAAGATTTTAATTTCATTTACAATTAGATATTTGCAATCGCGCTCTGATGCCGAAGGCTGTTGTGTCCATTGCAGAATGACCTTCCGGAAAACTATGGCTACACAATATTCATAAAGGAAGGAAAGAAACCGAAACAATTCCCTTATTCGCATCCCAACAAGGGTGCGTATTGAGCCCAAAGGATCAGCATCCTTTTTTTCGTCATATAGATCTGTAGCTTGGATCGAACCTGGGACTTATCACTCCTAAGAGCACTATCCAACTATACTTGGCCATGGTGCCCCAAAAGTTATGTATCTTAATAATAATTATTTGAAATAATATATAATTTAATAATAGTAATATAAAATGTAATTTAATAATATTTTTGTTATTTAATGATAAATATTTGCTCTCTGTGAAACAGAAGGATTTCGAATGAACTGCCCGTCGGCCACACATGGTCTATCAGGTTTATTTTTCTTGCCCATGAAAGATTTTTAAAAAGATATAGTAAGGAAATGTATGATTTTTTTGTTATTCATTCAAAAAAGCATTCGTTTTCATATCGAAATATAGAAGATCATCTTAATGAAGAATTAAGTGAATAATCTATAAGCTCTCTCTCACACACATACACACACTTTGTTTGCTGAAAATTTTAGTAAGAGTATTGACAGAAATGAAGGAGAGATTGTAAACAGCAGAAGTAAGCTAGAAGAGTATCACAGATGAAAATAAAATTTGCCAGAACAATTGGGAAAATCACTATTTAAATGCAAGTAACAGTGGCATGCCTGAGTGTTTATATCTTTGCAAAATGTGTCTGTACTGAAGGAACATAAAATATTGGAAAAGTTGATAGTACATAAAGAAGAAGCTCAACATGCATTGATTGCAACCTTTAAAAATAAAATGAAATAGCAAACATGCACATCTAATGAAATTTCTCAATATCATTCTATATGCGCCTTATAAGATATGTAAAATTCCCGGGAACTTTGAAGCTTGGGAATTTACTCGGGAATTTTGGGAAAAAACCGGGAATATTGGGAATTTTGAGGGAATAAACTCAGCCAATCATATTTCGTTTTAGAGATTCTTTTTTCGCATATATATGAAGCGAAGTGAAGTCAAATTTGGTATCTGTAAATAATTTTTAAACAAAGTGAAATTTTATTTTCTACAATAAGTATTCATAAAAGCAGTGAAAAGCATGAAATATGAGCATTAAAATTGTAAAAATATAGAATTTGAAAATTTCGTCCCTAGGGGATATTTTTATATCGGTGTATGTATGGCGAGATATGTCGCTAAGATTGTTGGGAAGCCAATGTTTCTCACAAATATATATTTAATGAAACTATGAAAATAAACTGAAAGTTGTTATTTGATCAAAAATAAGATTGTTTCACTGTAACAAATAGTAATTCTTTTCTTCATTTCTATTTTTCTATTTTCAGTTCTTTTAAGTTGTAAAAGATTTATTATTTCTTACTATCATTCTTTATATGATAGATTTGTTTCTTATGTATTCGAAATTGCTTTATTTTTTAAAAAAATGATTTCACTTTAATTTTAATGTATTAAATTTCTTAAAAACAAATTATTTAAAAAAGTAAGGTAGTACTTCATTATTCAGTCTTTGTAATAAACTGGAAATTGAGGATTTAAAAACAAATAATGTCAAGCAAATTGCTTTCACTTTTGTTTTGACTTCTAACTGACAAATTTTTAATTTACCAATGATAGAAAAATATACTGTTGCATGTACTACTTTTCAACTGAGTATGTGTAAATGTTGTACAAATTTAACCAATATGTAAATGAAAGTATGTGGTGAGGCGACATGTAAGTTGTGAACAAAAAAAAAAAAACTCTTCCAGCGAGTCATCATCATTTAAATCATATCTTGTAGGAATTAATGTGACAAAAATCCTATGAAATAAGCAAGCGTCAAAGCATTATTACAATTTGCGTGTAATTTTGAGTTGCATTGAAACAGCAAATGTTATTCCATTCCAATTATAGATATCTTTATTTGGAGAGGAAAATTATCATCAATGTATTCTAGCATTATTAGCAGTTTCTTAGTAGTAACTTATAACTATTTAAATTGACAAACTCAATATTTAAATTATTAACAATTTACTAAAAATTCACATTTGTAGCTATTTAAATTTGCAAAATCTATTTAAGACACAAAAATAATAAATTTATAAAAAAAATTTTATCCACAAATGTAATCATGAATAATACTTTTTCTTTTATTATAGTTAAAATATTTAAAAAAAATTTCTTTTATATTTTAAGATTAATTAACACTTTTTTGAGTACAATATATAATGCAGACTTTAAATAAAACTATTTTTATTTCTTTTACAAGCATCTGATACATTAATTTACATAATTACAATATATCTACAGTTGAATTATTCATTGAGTTTTTCAAAACAACTTTTTACAACATTAAAAATGATTTCAAAACAGTAAGGTAGAATCAAAATCTCTTTAAACTATTGTTCATCATTTCTAAATGATAAGACAGACAATGTGGGTGAATTAAAAAATTATTGATAATCTATGTCATTGAAAATATTTCCATTTTTTCAGACTTTAGTACTAGAAACGGAAATAAATTTATGATATGAAAAGAATTTATGAAAGCCAAGCAAATGAATTCTGAAAAAAAATGTTTTTGCTTTTTTAACATTTTGCACTCACGTAATCTTGTTATAAATGCAAATTATTTTTTAATTCAATGCATCTTGCTTTTCATAAAAAGGCTGAAATGTGATATTCTTTTCAAAATAAAATTTGATTGAAATACTAGCTCTGAAAATATTAATGCCAGTTTGATATAAGAAATAGGTGTATTATTTTTCTACAATCTTGATATAAAAACTTGAAAACCTATATATTTAAGATTTACTTCAGCTTGAATTTTTACACAAGATTAAAATTTGTACATAATACAAAATTTTTAGGACAATTGACAAATCTGTAATTTTGTGAATTATATATTTCCAATTCAAAAACTTGAAGTAACCATAAACAATTTGTTCAGAAAGAATTTTAAAAATTGTACAGATGCACTTAGAAATCTGCACAGTAAAAAGATCCGATCTAAATATGTTTATACCTGTTACCTTGTATAATAAAATTAGGTATTATTTCTATGGTAGAAAATATCTAATATTTACAAATATAAAAATATTGTTTAATAAATACTGATTGATTTTTATAAATATAGTTGTTCAAAAATTATTGTTATAAATAATGTATAAAATTGATGCTACATATTTTACTGTAACACTAATACTATATTTAAAACAAGCAAATGACACTAAATATCTTAAATAAAAGTTTAAAAATATTAGTTTTTCAATGTTTATACTACTACTTTCACGATGCAACACCAACTTGATGACCAATGATATAAATGTGTCGAAACTTAAGCCCTTGTAATGCTGAAAGGTATAAATCCTAGTAGCGAGGTATTATAAACAATATCCTACCTCCTTTCTGATCCTTGATCATTTTAAAATAGCAAGTTTCGAGCATTTTAAATGCATTGTAAATCAATGCATGTTGGTCATAGATATGCTGTCAGAAGGAAGACTTGTGTGAACTTAAGCTCTCTTTAAAAAATTTGAAATACATAAATGAAAAGTTTGTTTTTTCTGGGATAAATGTAAAATACAATGTAATTTAGAATTTTTAATAACTCTTATATGAAGAAACATTTAACATATCACACATCAACTTTATTATTTACAATCTCATATAAGTGTGTCATTACCAACTATCAACATATTCTGTAATAGTTGATAATAATTATAGTGAAAATACGTAAGACACGTTTTTGAATTTTTGAATTGAGAAACAATCTCGATTCACTAAGCCCCTGATTATGTTATGTGTGTATACATATTTAAAATTATGAAATGATGTAATCTGCATGTATATATATATATATATATATATATATATATATATATATATATATATATATATATATATATATATATATATATATATATATATATATATATATATATACATCTCTATATGACATAATTCTTTAACAAAGCAGAACTTTTAGAAGCACTTTTCAGCTCACACAAATAAATCAAAATGAAATTGGATGAAATTATGGTGAAAATCAAAAGTTTTATCTATTATCTAGTTCATTTTAAACTATAATGTAACAAACACAAAAGCTATATCCAGGAAACTTGGAATAATTTAAATACGATTATAAATACTATCCAATCAAGTTAAAATTTAACTTTTTCCAAATTATTGAAAAAATCATCAAATACCACCTAAAAGATGCGAAACAGATATCTCAAGATGTTGAAAAAGAGGAAATGGCAAATGCTCATAGGAAATAGGTTCTGCTAGTTAGGACAAACAGGATTTAATGGTTATAATGCTTGTAAAGAAGTTTATTATCGATGCAAACTGGACCATTCACATTCTCATTTATAATAAGAAAATCTTCATCAAAATTTTAAGAGTAACTTCAAATGCCTCTATTTCACTCTTAACTTTCAGTGAAAGCAAAATGATGATATAAATCTCTACAAATCTAAAATTATTGGAACTAACATGCATATTCAAATTTTAAAAGGCCCATAGTAATGAATAAAATTTAATATTCTTGTCATGTAGTCCAACAAAATTACTGATTTGTCAAATCATTAATAAACAACTAACTTAACTAGTAATGAAATCCAACATGCTTAATTAAATCTAGTTTTTCTATTTAATTT
Organism: Latrodectus hesperus; assembly: GCA_037975125.1. Classification (NCBI taxonomy): domain Eukaryota; kingdom Metazoa; phylum Arthropoda; class Arachnida; order Araneae; family Theridiidae; genus Latrodectus; species Latrodectus hesperus. The sequence continues at coordinate 12,038,317 of CM075859.1, forward strand.
CTTGCCAACATTTTGAATGATAAATAGCTTCATTTTGATAAGGAAAAATATCAAGAGCATTTTCCTGCTTCTTTATTACTAGCAAATAATTAGCAATTTTAAACACCGCAATTTTTTTATGTGACAGTATTAAAGTTCAGATATTTTCCAAATCTTAAACACCAAATTTATAAATTTTAATAAATATAACAGTAAAAAATTGGGAAAACGTTCCACTAAAATTAATAAGAATGAGTATTAATTATAATCTATGAACAATCAGTTTTGTTACGAAGGTTTTTGTATTAGTATTCTATAGAAAGTACACAACACTATGTAATAAATCCTACAACAATTATATAAACATTTATGAAGTATACCTATGTATAAAAAACTTGCAAAAGAAAAAAAAGTCTTGCCTGTTAAGAATGCCAAATAAAATTATCAGTATACTTCACGTCATTACTTTTGATGGCAAGAGAAAATGATTGTCTTTTTGTATACAATACGTTTAAAATCTGAATCGATTAACAGATATTTAAAGATCTGATTTAACAACAGAAAATAAAAGCACAATACTTAAAAATTACTTTCTGAATGTTATAAACTATAAATGTACATCCAGGCTATTACTTTTATTTAAATTGATCAAAAGTAACTCCAGATATCTAATGAAAAACAAAACGAATATCTATATACACTAACGATTAACGTTATAAAAAAATTTTCGTATGCAATTTTAGAATCAATTATCAATCTAATCTACTGCGTTTAATCTAACATTTTATAAATAATAGTAGAATAATATTTTTAAGAAATGTGTATTGAAAGATTGAAGTTTATACATATTAGAAGAGAAATATTTTTCAAGGAATGTATATATATATATATCATATATATTGAAAAACAGCATATCTAAGTGATTTCTCTGTCCAAAAATTTAAAAAATACGCATTCAAATAATAAACATTACGAATAACAATTGCAATGAACACAACTTGAAACCTCTCCAATCTTTACAAATGACTGTCATCTTTTACAAAATGTTTTCAGAAATTTCTATTGCCATAAATAAAAGTAGAAATCATTAAAATGTATATTTTTAAATATATTATGTGGTTTTAATAGTTAAAAACTTTTAAATTTTTAAGAAAATTCAAAAGTTTCCCCAATTTTCAAAATTTTCATAGGAAAAAATCCGGTTTGTTCCCGGGAATAAACCGGATTTTTTCCCATTCTTGCAACACTACTTATATGCCGAGTCGCTTGAAATTAACAAAGGCGAATAGTTCATTCACTGATGACAGTCTAGTTAAAAAGTATGCTATGGAAATGTAAAAATTTTCGATTTCCTTAAAGTTACTGAGAAATTTGAATCTCATTGCCATTTTAACTACCAACCAAACTGTGAGAAATAACTGATATAGGCGAACAATTAAAGATCTTTACTTATATTGATGGGAAAGAAATTACATGTGTGACAGCACTGACAAAAGCACAGGCCAATCAAAAGTGAGTCTGTTATCAATATTTGTTAGCATCAATTTTAAGGATTTCAGCTTAACAGAAGATATTCTCAGTGACTTCTCTCTTCAAGACAAAACGAAAGAATATTGTTTTAATGCGATCGGCAAAACTATCAATAAAATTAGAGATTTAAATAAATATTTAGTCATTGCAATGGATGGAAAGTTAGCGATGAACTGAGAGAAGACAGGTTTGGTGGCATTGTTAAAAATAAAATGACATGAAATCCCTTTTGATCCACTGTTTTATTCATCAGCAGCATGACACGGAAAATCAATAAAGAGCTGAATTTTTCAAATTTGTAACTAAAATTTAATGATATGTTAGAAGGTCGAAATCAAACTTTTTGCAAAGACAACTAAAGTAGTCCTTGAACGAAATAAATGAACGAGCTCAAGTACAAATTCCTGTAACTCCACATTATTGAATGCACATCTTAAATTCAAATGGTCTGAGACTGTAATACATTTTATTTACGTTCAGCTTTATTTCCAACTCAGTGTTAACAGATGTGATATATATATATATATATATATATATATATATATATATATATATATATATATATATATATATATATATATATATATATATATATATATATATATATATATATATATATATATATATATATATATATATATATATAATTCTTAATGCAAAATACTCATTATAATTAATACGAGTACATGTTCTCGTCTGAAGAGTACCTGTCTTATTTACAAAGACTTAATTTAATTTCAATTTAGTTTATTTATCGTTCAATTTTAAGAGTCGTAAAATTACATTTTAAGCAAATGAAACATTTTTTTCTTTTTTAAAATTAATCTATACATAGTATCGAAAACAAATGCTTGCATTGTTCTCGACCAATATTGTTACTACTACTACTACAATATTATCTACTGTTTTATTTATTCGCAAAATTTTAGAAATATTGGTTAGTTCGAGGGCAGCTTATGCTAGTCAAGCCTTATAATGTGGCCTTTGAGCCCTTACTAGTTAAAATTCCCTGGAATAATAGCTTGACCTATGTGGACAAAACATTTTCGGTATTTTATTTCGCAACATAGAAACAGATGAGTCCATTGCATTTAAAGTAATTTTCTTCAAGAAAAATAAATCGATGTAAGTTCTGTACTATTTTATTTTAAATGTTAAATATTTGATCAGTAAACTTACTAATATTTTGGCATCGTGTATTGAACAACCTAACAGCTGGAAGTCGTAAATGATAAGAACTTTATCACATATTGTTTTCCTGGAGGATTGTTCATTATTGTATTCATGTGTTGCTTGAGGCACATACGGACAGATTTACGTAAGAAGTTACACATTCATTTCCTAATGTTTAAAAGTGGCAATATTCGATCAGATGATATTTTACTCTGCAGATCACTTATTTATCGTTACAATAAAGAAAAATTTAAACGCTGCTTAAGCATTTTTCTCTTTCGTAGACCTAAAATGAAAGTAGAGATCAAGCTCTTTTCGACAATGAATGCCGGTTAATAAAAAACTCAATTATAACCAATTGTTTAAATATGTGGCTGTGTGTGTTTTCAAGATTATTTTATAGTTTATTTATACTCCCAGGAATGTAGGTGGGGTGCGGAGTTGGGGTCAATATTGTGGAAAGAAAAGTTTATCCCGTAACAATGTTGAAAAGATTAATGTTTAACTAATACGCATTCTATCTTTGAAGCATTATCAATCATTTTGCATCAATTTTATTAAAAGACGATATTTCTCAATACATAATAACCTTGATCTGTAAAGAATCCTTAATTATCTCTGTCTCTTATATATATATATATATATATATATATATATATATATATATATATATATATATATATATATATATATATATATATATATATATATATATATATATATATATATATATACACATGCATGAGATTGAAAAAGCAACACTTGCAACACCAAAAAGGAGTGGCCCGAAAATTATCCAAATTTCAGGGTTGACACACCTTACCGAGTTATACAAATGAAGTGAAATGTGCATCTCTCCAGCGCAATTATCGTAAAATATAAGGTAAGGAATCGGTAGAGTAGCCAATATTAGCGCATTTATTGTTGCTTGTGTGGAAAATAATCGTTGAAAATTTGTTCTTGTCTCAAAGGACGCCTGTAATTCCAAAGAATGCCAAGACATTCTTCGATGGAGTGAGTTCCTGCAGACAGACGAGTTTACAAGGGGTATGGTGAATGAGAAGGGCAGGTTGTTCCTTAAGCAATCCATCCTTACAAATCGCAGCTGACAGACATCTGCAAGCTTCCACAGTGCACCGGCTTTGGCGAACATAGTTGGAACAAGGAATTGTTAAACGTTTGCTGGCTGCCTGTGCATTCTGAGGATGTCAACACGCATGGATTGACGTTTCCCTCGGGATGCGGAGACGGCCCCGCAAAACACGTCTATTGCGTTACATTTTGCAGCATGTGTAAGACACCCTGGATCCTCCCATATCGAGCAGAACATTTTGCTGTCCATTGGTTGCTAGTGGTCTGCGCTCATGGCTTCCGTTAAGAAGACTGACATTGGCAACACAACATAGGCACGAACGTCTGGAATAGTGCCAGATTAGAGCCATATGGAGGACAGAGTGACACAGAATCGTCTTTTCAGATGAGACACGCTTCTGTTTCTTTAGTGATAGTTGCCGCGTACGAGTGTGGTGTCGACGTGGAGACAGGTCCTATCCTGCAGCAATTATGAAACGTCCCACCACGTGAAAACGCAGCATCATGGTTTGGGGAGCCATTGGGTACGATTTCATGTTCTGTTCTCACTCTCTATTATGCATATCATTTCAAAATACAGGTCACATATACCGTCTCTCTCCATTTGGCGAGTTTTGTGACTTTCTAGCAACTTCTTCTAAGTGTTGCATTTTCAACGCTTGTATATATATATATATATATATATATATATATATATATATATATATATATATATATATATATATATATATATATATATATATATATATATATATATACAAGCGTTGAAAATACAACAGCTTGTATATATATATATACGAAGAGAGAGTTTGTAAACAATGAATTTATAAAAGACAAAAGTCAGTGCTGCATGTATTGAGCAGATCATCATGTACTTACTGACGAGCTGGCCGCCAAATAGTTTGTGTTTAATCCTATTTCAACAGTTCATGGGCGTGAATTACACCTGGGGCTCGTACGTTTGTAGTGGATCAGAATCAATTTTAAACTGTAGGATCCTTCTATTGGTCATCATGGGCAAAAATGATTTGTGAGTGTCAACATAAACATATTGTATAACAGCTTTATTTTTATATAGCAAAAGCAGTCATTCGAATTAAGAGTTATGATTCGCTACTCAAATGAGCTCTCCATTGAGAAAGTAGTAATTGTTGAATGTTCATATATTTTTCAGCTTAAATCATAAACATTGAGAAATTAATATATTTTGAAACTGAAATTGTAATCATTTGGAAATTAGCATATTTTTAATAACTGCAAATTAAAAATAGCATGAATACATCTGTGATTAAAACTATAGAAATTTATCTCTAAACATTGTACTTTTGAGAAAATGCGATATTAAACTGATATGCTATACTATTTTAAAAAATTATATTACTTTACATTTAATATTATACTAAAAATAATATTAACAAAATTGTACACCTGTTATTAAACTCATCCAATTTACTCTAAACATTATATATGAATTAAATGGTAATAAAGCAAATTAATCTCTCTTATCTGTAAATTAATTTTCAAATGTGCTGTTTTAAATTATTTTACAAATTAAAACCCATTTTTTAAAAATTACAAAACATGAGCAAATATTAATCTTAATGATAAAATATTGGGCATTCTATTTGGTAAATTCAATTGAATTATTGTTTTTTTTTTTTTTTTTAAAAGTAACTAATATAATCCTCTAAGCTTTTTTTTCAACTTTTTTTATTTTGAGTTTAGTTTCATTATATGCAGTTTCAATAGTATTTAAACCTGAATTTTAATTCCTTTTCAGCAAAATTAGAATGTATTATATATTTCCTTTATAAATTTTGGAAAACAATTTGTGCTCTATAAAAAATAGCAATAGGAGTAACATTATTATTTTATCTCAAGTTCGAAATAACATAAATGTCAAATAATGTATTAAAATTAAATTGCTACTAATTAGTGACAATAGTGTAAATTTACAGATTCATGTATAATTTATGTCTTAAAGGTCTATGATAATATTTTTTTTAAAATTCAATGCTGCATAGATTTTATTATCTTAATTTTATTTGATTGCATGTATAAAATTAAAAAAAAAATTGTCTTCACTAAATTTTTTGCGAAATCTCAATGATTTTTCAAAATTTTTTAACTAATAAATTCGTAAATTTTTACTTAATCTATTTTTCAATCAATTTTTGAGTGATAAAAAATACTTTTTAACGACAATTTAAGAAAACAAATTAATTTATGAAGCATAAAACGCAATTCAATTCAGTTATAATTGACATAGTTTAAAAAGTACTCATCAGATGGCAGCACATCACGATTTATCATAAGTTCTTTAAAATATTAGCGATATATTTTAAAGAACTTACGATAAATATAACGCTATAATGTGTTGATAAATTCTAAGCAACTTCATCATTGTCAGCGATTTCATCCGAGAAACTGAATTATTCCATCAATGTGAAATGAAAAATATTAATTTGAAAATAATTCCTCTTAAAAATAATTAATTTTTAAATGTAGAGAAAGTATTTTTAGAAAACATATTTTGCCCAGATTATTTTTTTATACATAGGAAATTTCAAATAATCATTCAATGCAATTAAAGTTTTAAAATATTTATATGAAACATTTAATTGAAATATTTATATGAAATTATACGTATTTAAACTTTTATGATTAATAAAATTATGAAGTGTAGGTTGAATTTCTCAATTGTCGGAATTATGTTTTTGTGTAATCATTTTAAAATAGAAGATGATTAAGATTCTTCTAATTGTTCTATTTCATCAAGATTTACATTATTGCAACACTTAAACGTAGAAGCAGTATTTAGAGAAGTGTTTATGATGAAAAATGTTCATCTTGAATTCTATAAATAAATTTTTGAGTACAGTTTTGGATTTATTTTGTAAAATAATATTTCATAACATTAAGACATGAATCAAATTACCTAGTATAAATCATGAATTGCCTTTATCCATAGTAAAAGACTAAGTAAAATATATTTATGAGTTGTCTTAATTTTTTTAATTTAAAAATGAAATACTACTGGAGAAGAAATTGAAGCAATAATATACCTTTTATACAAATTAATGCCTTTAGAAAACGGTAATTTTTTTTATATTTGTATTTGGTTTTTTGAAGTGACTCTTCTGCAGGATTAAATAATAATGCGTCTATATCAAATATGTCTTTGGACTTTGAGCAGGAAATACAAGAAAATGTAGATAAAATAATGAATAGGACAACACTTTTTTTATTCATCTGAAAAAAATGTTTGCCTATTCATTACTTTATATGACGTCAATGAATAGGCAAACTTTTATTTCTAATAGTTGCTATCTATACATTTATATCCTGTGTAAGGTATTAAAGGAAAGCCATTCTACTGATATCTTTCTTCAATCAAACACTGTAATTATATTTTATATTAATTATGATTTGATAACTGCTTATTGGTATCTTTTTAATATTTACAGAAAACATTTTTCTCCATAAGCTAAAATCATTTTTAGGTAAGCAAATATGCATACACAAGATTTTAAAAAATTGACCTTTGTTTAGTAATAACAAATGATTATTTTTGTTTAATTTAACGATTTTATTCATCTATTCGTAGAAAACTTGTTACATTTTTGCATAGTTGGTGTTAACAACCAAGCAAAAATGAAACCAGCCGTGAAGTAATTATAAGTTTATATATTCTATTTTAGAATATGATGAGTAATAAAGAAAATTTCTTTTTCAATAATATTTATTAGGAATAATTTTGTATCAAAACTTTTTTACGTATAGAATAAATTTTATACAGAAGGAAAAATGGAGTAGAAGTGGATACACCACTTCTGTAATGAATTTCAATGGTTTTAAGGTGGGATTCGATCAAACATGCGTTCAACATTTACATTTAACATTTGAAAATCAGGATGCAAATTTGCTATTGTATTCCTATAGATTAAAGCATGAGAAAAGCACATTTTTCTGAACGTCAAACACACAAGAAATGGATTGTTAGTTGAAATTCTGGATAATATTACTGCCATATGGAAGATATTAGTTGATAATAATTGTTGTACTTAACAAATAATATGGAAGGAACTTAACATTTGATTCGTCGTCATACGTAAGCCGAACTTGCAGCTGAGGAGTCAGCGCTCTAGCCTTTGTTTCAACTGTTCTTGGGTGCGATTCCCACTTCGGACGTGGATGTTCTTAGTGGTTGGTGATACACGCTAAACTGTAGGTCGCAGTCCAAGGAGAACACGTATGTAAAAATTGACCGTAGATAGTAAACCAATAAACTGACCGTTGTCATACATAAAATTATTCATAATGGTTAGATTCCCCTTGTAATTTAGCTCAATATTAAAGAAAAGAGTATATCAGAGCCTCATTATTTTTAAAATCATATCTAGTGATAAAAGAGATATCACTTGAGTTTTTTTTTACTTTTTTAAAGTGTTAACCTTAAAAAAAGTAAAATATGGATCTTTAAAGATGATTCTAATAAAATTAATGAAATTTTAATATTAAAAATTCGAGCAAAAATAAAGGTAAAAGATATTTATATAAAGTTAATGGAAATTCTTTCTTATGTATAGCTTAAATTTTACATTACCATGGCTTTCATAGTGAAATCTTTGAATTTAATGTCTTACCTTGGCATGTCTCCAGGTTTCTATCGCTGCTTTAAATCACGTATTATCTGCTGAATTTAAAAGGCATTTTTCTGTTTTACATAAAGTATATTGTTTTTAACAGACTTAGCTTTGAATAATTTAATTTATTGAATTTGTTAGCAAAATACTACATTGTTTTAGTTGCTCATTTTTACGAGATTTCATAACACATTTCTTATATTTTGGAAACTTAGGTGAAACACAGGTTTTATTTTTAATGAATTAATATTAGACAGCTATATTTTTCAACTTGTCTGAGAGCAGTTTAGCAAGAAAGAATGTTGGCATTGTCACATTTTCTTAGTAAAATATGCTCTTCTCTCTTTTTACCTTAACCAATTCCTTACACTTTTTGCTCATTTATTCTCATCATAATATATTTGAGAACATTTCGGAAGATTACTTTAGAAATACCAGCCAAAACAAGTTTTTCTTGCTTATAACCGCTTCCCTGATTATCCCGAGTTATCTCGGGTCGATGAATTTTTGTCCCGAGACGTCTCTCTCAGGGTTTGTATAATTTATCAGTGCAAATTATTTTATCACACTTTTTATTCAATATGAAGATTAAAATAATAGAAAAAATTCTATAATTTCAAAATTGAATATTTTGGATTGTTTCGATAAATTTTTGATAAAGAATTGAGTGACATTAATATATCTGTAAATGTAATCGATGAGTTAAATAATTTCTCACCAGTAAAAAAAATAATTTTTGATTCATTTTTTATAATTTACAATACAATAATTTTAATCAATTACTTCAAAAAAATTTTAATAAATCCTTGGACGCATCATCAGAAGAAAACTCAACTGAACTATTGTAATTTCAATATTTTCACATGTAAGCTTTTATTGTAAGCGCTTAGTTTATAATATATGGGACTTAAGAATACCTTTTCTATTAAATATTATTTAAAGAGAATTTGAGAGGAATACTTCAAGAGCACTAAAAATAACTTATGCTAATACTTTTAATAAATTTTGTGAGTTTAAATTTTAAACGTGGGCTCTGACTTGCCATTCCGTCAGTTAACGACAGCGGCCCAACTTTCCAGAAGGCTGTCTTAATACTTTTACGCTTATCCCGTCTCCAAATAAGATTAAGTTATCACTTAAGAAGTTACAGAGACCTAAGTAGGATCAAAGAATCGATTTTTTCACACTGATATGATTTGAAAATATCAGCCTTCTAGAGTTCTACTATGAAAAATGAAGAATTGGTATCTGAAAGCCTGCACTAATTTTTATTGAATCGAAATTTGTTTTCTTATGTTAGAAATAGAGGTTGATTTTTTTAAATTCTATATATATATATTTTTACTTCCAGAAATTAGTTATTTTAATTGGCAAAGAGCTAAATATTCTAACAGTTATATGATTTTTGAAGGTAATAATGGAATGCTTGGCATTTTGTTGTTTACTGGGTGCGAATCCTATACGTTACTAAGGGTTAATTATTACATCACTTCAACTGTGTCTGAAAATTATTTCCAGTTATTTCCCTAACCTTTCATACTAGTAACCTTTTAAGCACTTTTAGAGCTATTTTAATAATATTTCTGATTTTTTGAGTATACTATTTCAACAATGGTGTGATCTCTACCTATGAAAATGGAGTGCTTGGTGTTTTGTTCTCTTCTGGGTGCGAATCCCAAGTAAAGGTCAATAAAGCACTGCTTCAATTGCGTCTTGAAAATCATTTCCTGTTATTTCCCTAATTTTTCATACTAGTAACCTTTTAAGGAGTTTTAGAGCAATTTTAATTTGCAAATGATAATATCGGATGGAATAACTCTGGAGCGGATATGAATTGAGATACAAATAAATAGCTGATAAAAATATTATTTGGTTTGTTCTGTACCATTCTGCAACTCTAAGAAGCTTTGTGGGCTCTTGATGAAGCAAAGTAGTTCTTCATTACATCATAGGGAATTACGATCTTGCATATTAGGTACTGAAGCCAGGTGGCTTAGTGGCAGCGTTTCACGCTTCCAAGGCACAGGTTCGAGGTTCGATCTTCGGGTTGGGCAAGGTCTACTCAGCCTTTCATCCGACCTTGTGCCAGAAAACCCAACCAACCATCAACCTTTCATCCCTTCAGTGTGTCGATAAACTGAGTATCAAGCATGCTTGGAAACTAAACACTGGGGATTTCACGTTAGGCTGACCAATTTACTAGGACTTATGCTTCACACCCCAGGACCCTCGATCCTGAAAACTAATATGGGCACTGTAGGCCTTGGCCCACATAAACTTTTGTGCCATGGAGTTTAGCTTATATTAGCTACTGTGACTTAATATGATCTGAGTTTGAATTCAGAACATGAAATATATGCTTTATATATATATATATATATATGTATAGCTTTTTAAATATCCTAGCCTTATAGAGCATGAAATATCTGCTTAAAAGCAGATCCTGTTTTATGGATTTTATAAATTATATGTCTAGGCCACAATGATAGTTAAAAAGTAATTTTTTAATTTATTCAATTTTAAATTTTTTAAATAATCAAGCAAAATATTTCTAATAATTATTTTTGAATTCAATATTTTTTATAAAACAAACTAAAAACTACTGAATACAGTGGTAAAAAATGAAAAAGTGACAGTTATTAAGCAAATTTATCAGTTTTATTTTTATTTGAGAAGCGAAATTTCTTCAACTTATGTTAGAGACAAGAATTTTATTTGCATAAGAATCTTGTCTTTAGGAGTTGTTCAAAGGTGCGAAAAGTAAAATAAAATTGTCCAAATAAAATGAATAGTGAAAATGCAGTAGTTTGCGAAAGATAAACATGTATAAAATAATGAGAATGTCCTTTTCGGTGGACATTACGACTGCTGGGAACAAGATGAATATTGTTTCTTACTTTACCAAACATGATTTCATGATTCATAAATAAATAAATTTCCTTTCCTATTACGTTCCTTAATTACGTACTTACGTACTTAAAATTTCCTATTACGTTCCTTTTGCCTGTGAAGGTTGAAGATTATTAATTGTCGGTATTACTATGAATATACTTGCAGCCATTAATATTTTTGTAGTGATTTTTTCTGAGCCCGTACCCTACCTGACAATTCTCGACAGAAATTTCATTAGGTAATGGGTTATATTCGCGTGATGCTGTGGAGGAAAACCGGAAAAATTCCAAGTATCTAACAAAACAGATGTACATGCAAAAATCAGAAGCGCAATATTCATCACATGGGTTCACTGTGGTTCGATAATGCTCTTCCCCGTGGAATGTCTTAAATTCGATCACAGCCCCATTTGAATACCAGGAGGTGGGTATTATGTCCCTTCTTTCCGTATGCTCATTAGTCGGAAGAATGCTTTAGAATTTTCAAGGTTTCCTCCTTTGCATTACATGAATACGGCCTACAATATATGAAAAGTCCTCCTAGAGAACAGTCATACGGAGTGGGTGTTATAAGCATTTACAACGGTCTTCAGAAGTTAAACTATCCGTTCCACGGTGTCAAATATCTATCACTCCCATTTTCCGTGGCCTACTGATCATAAAACCTGGACAATTTGTCGGCCTCTACCACGAGTGGAAAATTTCCCGGTAAAATCTTCAGTCGAGCATTAGAGTGCAGCATTCCTTTACAGAATTCATTGCTGCTTCGTAGTTGGGTCCTTCGGAATCTTAAGGTAACGAGGATGACCCTAGTCTCTCTAACAATAGAAGATGTATGCTGGTTTCAACTTGTTACATTCACATTTGTTGGACACTGGGTAATGGACAGCCTTAACTTAGGCTGTTGTGAGGAAGTTTTATATCTATTACGTAATTATGTTCCAGAAGGAATTTTCATCACTAGTGGGCTGCGTTCACATGTCGCAAGGAAAGGAAACTGAAACTGGAAAGCTCCCAAGCACACACTCCAAATGTAAAATTTATGCCAACACCTACGCATCAATCTTAATAAAAATTCTGCTGAGCAAGAGTGTCATTAAATAATACTTTTATATAAAAGCTTCCCAAACTTAAAATAATTTCTTGAAGGCAGTTACTCAAGAATTGAACAAATACCATATTTTTCATTTAAGTAGATACGTGGAAATACCCTTTTATAAAGTAGAATATAGGCTATTTATTGTAACGAATTCCATTAAAATATTCTCTGAAATGTTTCAATCAGATTATTTTAAAATTGCATTGAATGATAACATGGGTCTTATCCGAAATTAAAATTGGTTTTGACATTTTTTGTCTCGAAACTTTCTCTTACTCCAATTCCAATTTCCTCTCTTAGATTACATCTGTGAAGTTATTCCTATTTGATGATAGATGCTTCAGAATAAACGTTAAGAGCATTTCACAAGATTACAGGAAATAAGTTAAAAACTATTTTGAATAAAAAAATTTATTCCTATGTAACCTGTTAGGAATTAAAAAATCTACCTGTGTTTTTATTCATTTCACAATATTTTTTCAATGGACAAAAAATAATCGCATTTTAAATTCTTTATGAGTATTTTTTTCCATATTTGAAAGATGAATAGGAAAATTTTAACTTTTGGAGTTTTTATCAATTTATTCAGCTTCTGAATATTCATTGTTAAATATTTATCGAAAGATTAGATTATATATCCGACCTATAAATTTCTAAACTGTTATAAGAAATTATGTAAAGAAACTGTCTTTTGTCCTTTATCTTTCTGAGAAAATTGAAATGTTTATCTATATTTCGTACAAACAAATGTTAATACAGATTAAAATAAACATTTAATGCTTTGTTAGTTTTTCCATTTGAAACTAGACTTTGTTTTCTATCATTGATGAGGTTGGTTTGTTTGTCGCTCAATGGCCATTTTATGCACGCGAGCGCAAATTAGACTGAAACTTATGGCTTAAAGTTTATTTCGAACCACTAAAAACATCCAACCCCATGGTAGGATTCGAACTCACGAACTGTTGAACCGAAGGCAAGAGCGCTAACCATCCAGCTTACACAGCTTGGCTACCTTTGAAGACGGGATAGAATATACATCATTAAAATGGTGTGATTTCCAATGCCTGCGGTATTTTAAATGACGTTTAGTATTGAAAAGTTAATTGGATAAAGTATTGTTAGGCTATTGGAATGTTTCTGGCCACACTTATTTCTGCCCACTGAGTCGCAGAAGAATGGTTAGCGCTCTTGTCTTCGTTTCAACAGCTCGTGGCTTCAATTACCACCTCAGATATGGTTGTTTGTAGTGATTCATAATACACTTTTTAAGAGGTAATACACAGTCTAATTAGTCCTCTAATGTAAAAAGTGACCATGAGTGACAAACAAGCAAATTGCTGACCAAAATAACCAGCTCGTAATTTTGAGCCGAAGTAAATTTACAAGGTTGACCACTGAACAAACACCCTCTTTCCATGCCAAGCTACGCTAAAGAGGGATGCTGCACCTCACAGTTTTTAACATGCAAAGGCTCTTCAAGCATGATCTTCGGCTGGATCAGGTATCGAACATTCTATCTTCGAATCAGGAGAGAGATTCCATTAGGCTAATATGGCCTTGTCAGAATATTATGCTTGTCTATTCTATATCAATAAGTAATATATAATTTTTTTAATTCAGTGTGAAAAAATAAAAAAATTATAAATATTTTAATTTGAAAGAAGCATTACACACAGATCAATTTATAAATTTAAGTGAAACTATTGTTTCACGTGTCAACCTCGTCAGTGGACTATATTTCAAACTTATGATATTATTGTCAAGGTTGAACATCTAATACAATTTAGAAATTGAACTATATGTATTTACGAATAAGGCATTAAATTAAGAATGAGGGTTTATATGTTTTCAGTTCATAAAAGATAGTTTGCTTCTACACTTCAGGGATATTCACGTTTTTATCACATCTTAGAAATCTTTGGTCTTAATGTTCTCCAGATCTAACTCCACATGATTTTAATTTGGAGGCCAGTTGAGGTAGTATTGTTCAACTTATAGAATTCCATTAAGGATTGTGTATAAGCTACTTCTGACCAGTTGTGAATTGACTGTCAAATGGTGAAGAATAAAAAGTGAAATTGCGTTACCATTTTTGTTACTTTCTAAGCTAAATTTACTGTTTCTACAAGGTATGTGTTTTGGTTGTCACTTCATGGTCATATTTTGCATACAAAAGCTAGTTGGAAAAGAATCTGTAGCTTAAAGTAGACTCCAATTTGGCTGCTAGTTCTATTAGTCTTTTGTCTGCTAGTCGATTCAGAATATCAGTCTGCAATTTAAAACTTTTCCATAAGTTATTAGTGAAAAGAAATTAGTATATGCTTAAACATGAACTGCTATATAAAGTTTCAAAACTGAAGTAAATATATAAACTTAAATATAGTTTCAGAACTCTGTTAAATCTAAAAATGAAAAATTAATGAAACTCTGGAGTGATAAAAATTTTTACTAACTATAAAACAAACTAACTATATTCAATTGAGAAACTAAGGGTACTACATAAAAAATGTGACAAAAGTATGAAACTTCACATAAATATAATTTCCATATTTATTATTTAATCAATTTTTTTTATAAAATTCACTTTTCAGTTTCATAGTTTTTTTGAACTCAAAAATGTTCTAATAATAATTCACTATAATAATTTGTATGATATGTAGATTTAACCAAATTTAGAATTAAATTAGTAATAATGAATTTAAGAATTAATTGACTATAAATTTATTATTTAATTAATATTTTATAAAAATGAATGTATTATTTTGCAGCCAAAAAAAGATCTAATAATAATTTGTTGCTTTAAGCAAATTTAGTACTAACTTATAAATAGTGAATTTAAGAATTAAGTAACTATATTTGTATGATATTTTTTGCCTCAAAATCAAAGATACCATATACCTTCCAAAACTAGAAGATTGGCTACACAAAATATAAAGTTTGTGTATTTCCTATTTCCTACTGTCTAGTATTACGAAATCAGCAATTCTAACGTGAAAATATGGCAACCACTGGAAAGCACAACAGAAAGCAGTTTTTTGTATCAATATACATAATATTCAACATTTCTCACAAAATTTATTATGAGTATATACATTTCTTATCATAAGAATCTTTCGCTTTATAGCACAGTTTAGTAAAGAAATAAATTTAAGTTTTCGATATGCTGGATATTACCCGGATATGTAAGGCTGTTTTTTTTTATAAAAAAAAAACAACTAGGGGTTTTAGGATTAAAATGTGCTTCCGGAAAATTATTTATCTATTATTATTTATCACAAAATAAAGTTAAAAATATAAATTTATGAATTATTTTTATTTTGGCAATATGAATTCTCATTATAAATAAATTTTTAATGCGCAAAAATCTTCAATTTTTAATATAAAACAATTTTTTACAATAAATCAATGAGCGTTTAATACAGGGCGCCCCTAAAGCACAGGTCCGACGTTCGATCCTCGGGCTGGGCAAAGTCGACTCAGACTTTTATCCCTTCAGTAGATAGATAAATCTGAGTACCAAGCATGCTTGGGAACTAAATATTTGGGATTTAGCGTTAGCTTGACGACCTAACAGTGACATATGATTCACGCCCCAGCGCTCTCCAACATGAAAACAGATATGGGAATTGTAGGTCTTGGTCCTTATATGGGCTGCCGGGACACTTTTCTGATATTAATTTCTTTTAAACTAGTTTCTTTTGGATAAGATGTTTTTTGGCTGAATACAAATTTTCTTAAATTTGAATGAAAAATTAATTAAAACCGAATATTTTGATCCACTAAGGAAATTAAGAATGAATGTCTGCCTGTTACTTTACGGTCCCTTTTTGTACAAGAGAGAAGATTCTGTCAGGACATACAGTTTAAAGTGGATTTATAACCACACTGCAATAAATCATAGTGGATTGGAATCGAATTCCTGAACTATTAAATTAAAAGCCAGCATGGCAAATTAAGAAATGAAGTGATCCAACAATAGCGCTTAACTTTTTTAACATAAATTAAACAAAAATGATGACAAATTCTACGTCAATGTTGTGTTTTAAAAAATGCAACAAAATTTATTCAATAAATATCCATAAATGTACTATAGAAACACAAATGAATATATATATATATATATATATATATATATATATATATATATATATATATATATATATATATATATATATATATATATATATATATATATATATATATATATATATATATTATATTTTATAAAATTAATAATCAAATATTAGATGAAGAATAATACATTGAAAATAGGCATTATAGTAAATATTTGGAAAAATATTTAAAATTTCAAAAAAATATATAAAATGGATCGAAGTACTAATATTGCCAGCTTTGTCTCGGGGGTGTTGACCACATTGGCATAAAGTATGGCTTTTCTGCACTGGCCCAAGACATGTGGTCAACACCCCCTGACGAAGCTGGCCATGTTGGTACTTCGTTCCATTTTATATTTTTCTTTGAAATTTTAAACATTTTTCCAAATAATTACTAAATTTGGCATTTTCAATGTATTATTTTCTATTTTCTTTGAAATTTTAAGATATATTGAACATTTTTCCAACTACTTACTATATTTCATATTTTCAATGCCTTGTTTTCCATTTAGTATTTTCAATGTATTATTCTCCATCTAATACTTATATATAACTTTATGATTAATTTATTATTCTCCATTTGGTATTTCCATTGCATTTTAAATGTATTATTAATTATACTATTAATTATATTTTAGTAATTCTATTTCAGCTGCTTTTGCACTGAATGTATTGCTAATTGATTTTATCTATATTCTTGTACTTTTCAGTTCTATATCTAATCTTGCATTATATATATATATATATATATATATATATATATATTAGGTTGTTCAGAAAGTTGTTTCGTTTTTTATAAAAATGAAAAACATATAGCGAATGAAAATTTAATTGAATTGTATATTGGCAATTCTCTAGTGCAATAACTTTTGCCATCTTTTTGGTAGTACCATGAATCCACACTGTCAAAATGGTTGGTTTTTACGAGCAAAAATTTGATCCAGGTACGAAAAACGAAATTACTTTCCGAAAAACCCAATATATATATAATTAGAAGTTATTTATTTAATTAAAAACAATTTTAAAAAAAGCACAAAGCAAATACTTACATTTTCATTCTTTGAACCCATAATGCAAATATTTTGTGTGTGCGTGTGAATAAATATATTTAATAATTTATATAGCAACCGAAATACTCATTCTAATCGAAATTTAATTTTTTGAAATCTTAAGTCAATGAGTTTATTTTGATAAGAGCTCTAACAATTTGAATATCAATAAACGTATCCAAAAAGAGAAAGAAAACTACTCTATAAAATTTACTTGGTTCCCGAAATCATCTTAGAACCCAAAAAGAAAAAATTCTTTGTCTTGCTGGCTTTTAAATCATTTTGACGATGTTGCGAATTTCTAAGGTGGTGAGGATTTTATTTTAATTTTTGTTTCAGTGATAGTTTCGAGAATCAGTACTTCAGTGTGCTTATAAAAAATTGTAGGGTAGATTTCTCACAATTAAAAAATGTTTGTTTGCAGTCTCATTTCAAGGTTCAGTAATTTTGGTGCACTTCACAAAAGTCTTATTTTGATGGATTCCCGCTAAAAATTCCTTTAAAAAGGATATTTTAAAGAGAACCTATTCGAATTTCAGTATCATAAATTATTTATTCGTCGCGCCTTTGCTAACGCCGTTTTTTACACTCGAAATTTTGGAATTGTACAGATTTCTCAAGGGAAGGTATTTTGTTAAAAAAAATTGCCATTAAAGTTAAAAGAAGAAAAAAATATCTGACCTTCAAATGAACTTTATTCATGAATGTTACTAGAAAAACAGATTTTAAAAAGTCAAAAAGACTAATACCATTGGCTGATTTGTTATTTATACAGTTTTTGTTTGATTTTCCTCTTTGCTGTGTGTCTTTGAATACAAAAAATTCGAATAAAATGGACAATAATTTGTAGTTCCTTAGTAAGTTTTAAATTGCTGTTTCTAATGGAATTATTTTTTGGAAAATATTTGTGCTTGTACTTTTTTCTTAGGAAATAAAACTATGCCGGACTAACTTGTTATCTGACCTAAATTAGACATTTCGATGCACTTAGTATTTTTTTATTCTATAATCAACAGGTGAATAACATATAGAGAACAACTGGAATTTATAATCATGTCATTAGAAGTGTTTGATTTACTAATATTTTACAAGTCATTTTGAACAATTAGATTCAAAATGCTGGGTTTATCAGAAAGTGCGTTACTAGTTCAGTTCCGTACAAACTTATTAGAAATATGCGGAGAACAATTATAACAGAAGACGCATGAGTTTAGCCAGAACGTTGCTTGAATATTCTTCCAACCCAAACTTATTAATGCCAACTGTCAACTAAATGGTTCGCACTTCGAACTTCAGTTCAGCAGTTAGTTCGATTTTCTTCGCTAACATGGCTGATTAAAATGATTTAAAGCCTACTTTGAAGTGTATATTTTGGCCGAATGAGCTTTCAAATACAAAAAGAAACTACTTGGAATAAACGTAACAACCAAATCAGTTCCCTAAAGCCAACAAATAAGAAAAATAAAAGTAATTTTAAATTCATTGGAAAGTAATGCAGTAAGAGTTTTATTTAATTATTACTAAGAAAAAAGTATGAAAAATCTTAAAAGATATCACAGTTAACTTCATAATAGTAATAACTAAGCTAGTAAATGTAGCACCAAACAGAAATTTATGAAAAATTACAAAGCAACTAATTTTTTTTCCATATTAATATTGTATGAGAAAAAAAAATGAATACAAGTATGCGATTCATGTGAAACTATTTTCGTACAACTTTATTTGCAATCTAAAAAATGCACATAACTAATAACCAGCCCTTGAACATGCCATTTTTTTGAATCGTAACTTAATTATAAATTACGTAGGAATTAAATTTATTATCGACTTAAAATTTCATAAATGATTTTTAAAAATACGCCTGAATCATTTTCATAATTGAAATTCTTTTTATAAAGTGTGTGTATGTGTGTGAATAGATGTATTTTGATATACTTTAAAATGAAATCGTCTTAAAAAATGTTTTCTTTTAAGAAAAAATGGCGAAAATCAAATTCAATGTCATTGTAAACTAAATCATTGTAACAATTAAATATTACCTAAACCCTAGAGATTTCGATTTTTATTAAATTAAAAAATTTTCCTCTATTATATACTCAGATAAATATCGCTGAAAATCTTCCAGAAAATTTCTTAATATTTATAAAATCATTTTTGTTTTCTAAATATTTGCCAGAATCGATGTTATTAGACACACTTAGTATTCTCAGAGAAACATAAGGAAATAAATATTCATTTTAAATGAAAAAAATAAAATCATGCTTTTCAGAGTAAAATTGTTAAAAGTCTTGAAAACTTAAATTAACAGTATACATTTAGATAAACATTTATTTATAAGTATCTAGTTATTACTGAATTATTGACATGATTGAAAAGATTTGTCGATAAATTTATTCGAGAGGAAGTGAAAAATTGTATCTACAAGTATTACTGAGAAATTTATTAGTAATAAAATAACGATTCGGAAATAGATAATCATTTTTCTTAAGAGGTCTTCTTTTGATTAAGAGGATTACGTATTTTTTTTTTATAAAAGTGACTGTTGGTTGTTCATTAAATCATCTATACATAGAGTTGTGCACAAATTACTTTAGACAAGCGAACATCTTTAAAACAAAGTGGCCATTAAAAATACGTTGCAAGTAATAAGATTAAGTTCAATCAACGCATGTAAATCATCCTTGAAGTGGAAATCAGATGGATTTAAGACTGCTTTGTTGGGGAAGTGTTCAGTAATTTAAATTTGAAATTATGAATGTATTATGGTATCTCAGGAAAATATTGCTCCAATATAGCAATAAGCAGTACAACGTTAAATCACAGAACTTTAGTGTCGATACTGCCTAAAGAATTATAGTTAAATTATTTATTATGATTGACTTACCTCCATGAAATAAAATATTAAGATATTTTTTAAAAAAGTGGTTTTAACGCCTGCCCTAAAAATATTGGGTTGGTTTGGTTGGTTGGTTTGTTTGTCGCTCAACGGTCATTTTTTGCACACGAGGGCTAATTAGACCGGGACTTACGGCTTAAAGTGGATTCCGAACTACTACAAACATCCATGCCCAAGGTGGGATTCGAACCCACGAACTGTTGAACCGAAGCCAAGAGAGCTAACCATTCGGCTGTCAGCTCGGCAATATTGGGTTCATTATGTTTTATTAAGTACATAGAATGCTCGTATATATAATACATTTGATTTGTTTATCGCTCAACGGTCCTTTTTGCTTACGAGTACTAATTAGACCAGTACTTACAGTTCAAAGAAAGTTGTGAACTGTTGTAAGCATACAAGTCCATTGGGGGACTGGAACCCATAAATTATTGAAGCAAAGCCAGTGTGACAAGACTTTGGTCCCAGCTTTGTCCTGTATCTATAGTAAAAAAATAATTAATACATCTCAAGACTTATATATTACTCATAGTTTCTCATCAATTTTTCCTTGATGGCACAAAATCTCAATAATATGAAGTTACTCCATATACGTTGTTCGCCTTGTTATATTCTAACAGTATTTGAAAATAGTCTGAATCTATATATTAAATATTTTGTGTATTCATAAGATTTATAATACATGTTTATTAATTCTGTATTTGTTTAAATATTGAATGCAACTCATTTATGTTGATAATTTTTCGAAAGAAAAACGCAATCGCTTTTTTGTATTTAAATCCAATTTTTATCAAGTGTATTTTCCTCAAATTGTGTTTAAAAATATTACTATAAATTTTGAAACATAAATTATGCACTAAAAATAAAAAGAATTTCAGTATATTCTTCACAAAAGGGGGTTATGCTCTATCAAATTTTTTAACTATCACAAACTTTAATGAATAAAAAATACGTAATTTTTTTGAATGCAAATACATGATAAACAAATCAAAAATTGGAGCAAGGACATTGGTTTTGTTCTTACGGATGTGAACACTTCCCTATCATTTGCCTATTTGCCTTAATTCATATTCAAGTATGAATCGCTTTTGCAATTTTGGACAAATTTTGAAAATTTGGAACAAGGACATTGGTTTTATTTTTACGGATGTGATCACTTCCCTAGCATTTGTCAATTTTCCTTGTCGCTTATTGGTGTAGAAATCGCATTTGCCCTTTGTGTCATAGTGAGCATATACTCATATAGTGAGCTTGAAATGTCATAGTTAGCCTGAAATGTAAAACCATATTTAATAATATAATTTATTATGGATATGATAATTGTACTTTTTAATTTTTTACATTTTAATTACTGTTTTCTTGTGAATATTTTTAAATAACAGACTTATGGCTTCACACAAGATTGCTTTGAAACAATATTATTTTCTAATTTCTGCATTCAGTATTTTCCGTTCATGTGTGTGAAGATTGGGAACATAATACTATAATTCACTGTAGGGTTGAAAGCCAATTTAAATTATTTTAAATTGTATGATTTATATATACAGAGCTTGTCCAAAATAATGGAAGATCTATATGAAACATACTAAAAGAAGTATTTTACACATAATATGCATAATATGGTGTGAGAGTGTATTTTTTGACCATTAAAACCACTGAAATTATCTTGAAATGAACATCTTTAAGTTCGAAATGTTGGTAAGTGCGATTCTTCAGGCAGAGACTGCTCTAACCTTCAAATAAAATGGATAACAAAATTTCTTTTTAAAAAAAAAAAAAAAAAAAAAAAAACGCAAAGACTTTACAGTGTTTAAATTGACTGTGCAAGCCTAATGTGCATCTGAGTCTTTATGCTCACGAAACCAAGAGTGAGCTGAGATGGCAGCCCTAACAGTTAGTGCTCTGGACTTCGGTTTAACAGTTCGTGAGTTCAAGCCCTACCTTGAGCATGGTGGTTTGCAGGGGTTCCAATTCCACTATAAACTGTAGGTCTCGGTCTAATTAGCCCTTGTGTACAAAAATGACTGTTAAACCACAAACCAACCAAGAAACGAAATAATGAGTGAACATTCGACTTTTGAATAGAGGAATTAACATCTTGATTGGTATACTTCCTGCTAGTAACAGTGTTTGAGCCTTAGAGTGCAATTGGTTACCCAAAAGATAGACATAAACAGTAGCAGTTCATGAAAGGTGACAAGTGACTTATTCCATACCAAAGCGTTATAGAACCATTTCCATACTTCACTCTGGAATAGAGTCAGCGCGGATTGTTGGCCTTTTTGGGAATTCGCCACCCGTAAATCCTCCCTTGGTAGGGGATAAATTATATTCATTGAGAAACAAGCCATGTTTCCTATTCATGGTTCTTACATGGCTTCATGGTTCTTACACCACTGTATTCGTCACCTACCACTAAGGCTTTTGCAATCGTAACTCTGGCTAAACTAGTTTGTTTATGCTTCAAGCTATATACGTCGACACTGCTCAATTACATTCGCACGCAGTCTTGACACGATAAGAAGCATTCTCATAAAAAAAACTTAGTTACGTTTCATATTTCATTTAGTCCTATACCATCACATGGAATTTAGTGTTTTCAGTGAAGAGTTTATATTATTTTGGATGAATCCTGTAGGTATTGTTAAAAGATTTTTGAGTACTTTGAATTTTACTTACAGTTAATGCTTTGAAAGAACATAGGAATTATTAAACTAAAATGGATTCCAAAACCAACCTACTACACATTACAAATGAAAATGTAACTATCTCAAACTTTATGGAGACTATAAGTTATTTTATAATTTTAACATGTTGAACTTTTAATTGATAATAGTTGAACAAATTGTATTTAAAACTCGTTATCCTAGGTTAGGCATAATAGAAAAGTTAAATTTGAAGGCTTAAATGAATTTAGTTGTTTGGTTAGTACATTGAAATGTCTTTCTGGATGCCTATTTCTCTCTTTTGGAGCCAAGACACAAGCACTCACTTAATAGTTTTGAGCCACAGTTAATTGACGTGGTTAATCCCTGAGCTGGCAGTATATTAATATTACATTCCACAGAATTTTCAATGCGCTTACAGGTCCTCTCAGAATGATTGTCTTCAATTGTATTATGTATCGAAGTTACTACTTTCCGGAAGTGAGAGCGACATTTTTCCTAACAAGTTACCATGATTTTATTTGTTTGTCACACTAAAGTGTCTTTCTACACACTAGTGCTAATTTGACCAAGATTTACAATTTAATGTAGATTCTGAAAAACAACAAACTTTTACAACAGAGATAGAATCGGACCCACGAACTGCTGAGCTTAAAATCAGCGCAATGATCATTCAGTTGCCAGATCAACTCCATTTCTTCAAATTTAAGATTGAATTTATTAAAAACTTTGTAATAATATCATGAAAATGAAATTTTTTTCTATAATTTAAAGTGAAGCTGTTTGTGCTATAACTATTTCATTTTCCCATACATAAACAAAATGAAACATAAGTATAAGGTTTTTTGATTAAATAATTAAAAATAGTAAATCATTTAACTAATTAGAACAATACGTGCCCATTTCAAGTACATGAATTTCTTAAAAAAGGAACATAGTATTCAAAAATACTAATTAATGAACGAAAGTATGTTAAAGATTATTTATTTAAGAGTTTTTATAATGGTTACAAAATAAACTAAAATGTGAATCGATCGTGATTTTTATCAGACAAACTTTAATGCGTTTGTGTTGCATTTTTAAATTTTAAGAAATTGAAGTACATCTCAAAAGCCACTAATACACGAAAAACACAAGAATTGTTTTCCTTACAAACTCTTAGGATTTTTGCTCATTAATAAATTTCGAAAAAATACATTTTGTTCTTAATAGCTAAAGAATTTATTTTTATACTTAAGTACTGTAAGGAAATCGTGAAAGTATTCTAATCTTAAATCAATTATTTTTTTTAATAATTAGTTACTTTAATTCTTTTTTCTTCGTATTTTTTAAATGTTTTGGTTTTACCTTATGGATATATTAATTAGCTTATTTATACTGAATCAAGTTTCAGTTTGTATTAATCAATTCTCATATTCCACGGAATAGATAAATTGATTAATTTGGGAGAGATTTTAGAATTGCGCCTTAATTGACATATAAATCATTCGGATAATTATTGTTGAATTTTTTTCTGAAATAATAAAGCTTACTGGAATTAAAAAAACATTGCAGTTTTTAAATAAATTTATAAATACTGAAACATATATCATTCTCAATTAATACATTTCCAAATAAATACATCTGAGAATCCTTAAAAAATTATTTACCCAGGAGAGTAATATTTCTGTGAGTAATTATCTACAGTCATTTTTACTTCCGACTTCTTGGAGTTCATTGTTCTAAGTACAAAAATAAAACTCTATCAGCTTCCGTTTAGTGTTTCCTTTCATATGGAAACTGCAATGTAAGCAGTAACCTTTTCTTATGAATCATTTCTTTTACTATCTGAAGAAACGGGAACAGAAAAATGTCAGAAATGTAAAGTTTATATCTTATGATTTATTTTGAATTTTGTGTATTATATTTACCAATTTATCGCTTTGTTCATTTCTTAGAATAATATTATACGCTAAACAGACTAAACAAAAATGATATAAGAAGAAATTTTTGCGTTAAGTATCTAACATTTACTGTAAGAATTGTGCGTGTGAAAATGCTTTATAGTGCTGTATAGAATCTGGATTAACAATTAATGTCTCGTGAGTCATTTAGACGTTAACATATTTTCGATTGCGCAACAAGAAACCAATGGAAATATAATCCTTATTTTGTGTTTGTCCACCGAATTTTCGTTCGGGATAAAATTAAGAACTGCTGCATAGAATGGAGTAAATATTACATTATGATGTGTCAAACTCTACCTAACTTTAGAAAACTATGAAACTTAGAAAATTTATGAGAACGTTTGTAATTAATTCTAAATATAATTAATGCTGATTCGAACTGCCTGCTAATGTGTGTATGCCTTAATATAATCAATTTAAGCAATTTAACATTAAGAGAAATACTCCGAAATTCTTTTCGTTTCAAGAAAGAAGCATAGTTATTTACCACCTTTTAAAATATTCCTCCATGCGTCGATGTAAAGAAAAATATTGGCATCAGATATCTCTTTTTCTCTTCGTTATTCAATTCTATTATAGTGTAATTTATAAAATGAAATACTATATACTACTTTTTTGATTTGTGCTATTTTTTATTTGCTTTGTGAAACGTATGTGTTTTCGCTTTTTCCAATACACCATCCATAACAAATAATTTGGAATGTATATGCGAAGAGTTCTGATTTCAGTATTTTATAACTTCTTTTCTAACGGGAATTTTCAAGTTTCGACATTTCATTTGATTTGTCTTTAACTAGTTTATATTTGAGACCACACTTGATGGTAAAAAAAAGTGTTTTAAACAAATCTAAGAAAAGGATAAATGGCATTACTTTTTAAAATCCCAAATTTTGGCTGCAAAGTATGAGCATACTTTTACTGGAAGCAGTAGCTTGGGAAATTGGTGGGCTAAGTTCGCTAATTCATAATATGATTAAAAGAAAAAATCAGAAATTTACGAATAATTGATTCGGGCTTACCATAATGGAGTGGTAGGATCATTAGTTGGTCCCTGTTATGATTGTTATCATTGATAAATAATGGTTAAGAAAACTGTTGCATTTCTGCTTTCCAGTTGTGAGTCTGAAAATGTGTGTACTTGAGTATTTTCCGGGTTTCTTCATTTGCATCATTTAAATTTGGTCCACTTATAAAATTCCTCCTCAGAAATGAATATGCTATGGATGATCAAAAACTTTTCTTCTAAGTAAAAACTTTACAGTTAAGCAATTTATTAAGAAGTTATTCTCTCTCAATTTTAGTTTAGTATTTCACCTTTTAAGAATTTCCGCATCTATATACAATATGCTTAGCAATATATATATATATATATATATATATATATATATATATATATATATATATATATATATATATATATATATATATATATATATATATATATTTCACTCACTAATAAATATAGGGATAGTAAAATGGGTCAAATATAAAAATTTTAAATTTCATGTAACTCAACACACAGTGAACATTTATTTACATTTAAATTTCGAACACAAACCCTCACAAGGAAGCATTTTAAACTTATTATATGAAAGAAAATGATTACGATAAAGGAAATAAGTTTGCATGAAAGAAACTTTTATATTCATTCAAGTATATTTAAAATTTGGGGAAAAAATGAATTTTTAAATTTTTCCGTAAAACTTTTAATAGTTTATTACTTCTTTAAAACTTACAGGACTTCAAATTGGTTAAATTCATTGTACGTCACGTTCTGTGGAACATTATTTCCGTGAAATAATATAACCTTAAAAGTATTCCAAACTAAACATATTGATACAAATTGCTTATTTTAAATTATTAATAAGAAATATAAACTAGAGAAAATATCGTGCTTTTTCTTGGAAATAAAATGTGTTTTGACTACAATAAATCTTCATGCGTATGTTGCATCTGTTATTAAGCTATAATATTATTTTGAACATAAAACTCTTTAATAAAGTAGGTATAAGCGAGATTAAAATTCAGGAATCTAACCGCGCAAATATTAATTATACACTACAATATTGATTTTTGCGATATTTTATATAGGATTTCATTTTACGTGACTAATAAGTTTCGATTTTTAATTTTGGTATTTTTTTAAGGATTCCACATTTAATATCAAGGTTTTTTTAAGAATTGTACATAGAGAAATAAAGCGCAAATTAGGTATTGACGATTTAATTGGATTATTTTATCCGAATAGACTTGTACATAAATGAATATACTTGAGGGTCTTAAAAATATCAATACCTAAGTCCACGTGTCCTTGGGAGTACCATGTAATTATGAGCATAATAAATATGTTGCGGGGGGTCCTCAAAATTATCACCTAAGTCTACTTATTCATGGGAGTACCATATAAAATCCTGAACTTTATACAGTTTTCTGAGTAATGTTTCTGCCAGTTTCCTATATGAATAATAGACTGAAAATTATTATTTACTTGCTTTATCATTTAGGAAGTATTAATACTTTATGTATATAAACTACAAATAATTAATTTTTAGAATTGGTAATCATGAGAAAGGGGGAGAGAGAGACAGATAATTTTAACTGGATGATCATGTTCGCAGATTTATAGAACAAATCATTCTTCTTCGATTACATTGGTGCTAAAATAATTCCATGATATTGGTGTGTACCTAAATCTTTTTAAAATATTTAATTACATATGTACTTGTGAGCCAATTTCACCAATCTTCACAGGCCGTAGCTTCAGTATAAAATATGTAAATAGCATTCAGGGAAAAAGTGAGAATTAAAATAACAATATTTGTTTTTTAATTAGCCTCGATCAAAACTTCCTTTTGCACCCCGAAATATAGTTTCACTTATAACCTAATGCTATTATATATGCTAAAAACCAAATGTGGTCTGATACTTTTGAAACTTCTCTTTAATACGAAGTTGCTTACCATTTCAATCGAGATGCCTATCATCTTCTTTGCAATGCACATTTGATCAAAGGCGAATTGGGAAAAATGTAAACAGGTTCGTTGGAATAAGCAAAAAGCAGTATATTTTCAAAACTAAAAGAAATAAATTAACAAAAGTTGCATTGTGTAATGTACAAAGAAAGAGAATATATATATTTTCCGGTATCTTCAATGGTTGTGAATATTTGACAATTTTAAAAAGGAAAACAAACCACATGCTTTTGTTCTTCAAAAAAATAAAGCTACTGAAAGCTGTTAAATAATTTAATTTAATTATATCGTCAAAGAAGCAACTTTACAAGGAATTCAAATCAGTGTTAATTGCAATTTAATTTAATTATATATAAATGTTGTAATCAAAATTTTAAAATTATTGATTAAAATTTAAAATTTAAACTCTAAACTATGTCCTTCACTAGCCACAGACCAAGAATTTAATATGTTTCTCTCCACTGGGTTAAATTTGGGCAGCTTTTTAACGCTAAATAAAGAAAAAGTTGAAAGAACTTTTATGATATTTTATCTCATTTAAATTTGTGTAAATGTGAGATGACATATCATTAGCGTTTTCGAAATTTCTCATAATGCTAACAAAACAGGAAGCGAGAGCATAACTGGTACATTCGGAATTCAATGCTGGTATAGAAAATACTAAACTAAAGAATTCATCCTTAATACAACTGGCCGACATTGAAAATGCAACATCAAGAAGGAGAGGCCAGAAAATTATCCAAATTTTTGTGTAGACACACATTGCCGAGTTGTACATATGATGTGAAATGCGCAGCTCTTCAGCGCATGTTGGATAAGATATAAAATGAGGAACCGGCAGAGTGGGCAATATTCACGCCGTTATTACTGGTTGGAAAATAATCGTTGAAAGTTCGTTCTTGTCACAAAAGACACCTGAAATTGCAGAAAATGACAGGCCATTGTCGACGGAGCCAACTCCAGTAGACATACACTTTTATCGGGGGCATGGTGATCGGACTGAGAAGGGCAGGTTGGTCCTTACGGCAAATTGCAGCTGACAGACACCTAGAATCTTCCACAGTGAACCAGCTGTGGCGAAGATGTGTGGAACAAGTTGCTGTGGAACGTTTGATGTGTGCCGGGGCAGCTAGAGTGACGTCAGCACGAGTGGATCGATGCTTCCGACGGGAGGCGGTGGTGGCCCTGATAAACACGTCAACGAAATTCTGCAGCATTTGAAAGACACCATGGATGCTGTCATATCCACCACAACCATTTGATAGCATAGATACCAAAGTCTAAAATATTGCCAGATTAAAGCGTTATAGGCGACAAAGAGGCATAAGATCGTCTTCTCAGATGAGTCACTTTTCTGTTTCTTCATTGATAGTCACCGAGCACGAATGTGGCGCTGACGTGGAGATAGATCAAATCTTGCAGCAATTGTGGAACTTCATAACGTGCTATAACGCGGCATCATGGTTTCAGGCACCCTTGCATACGATTCCAGTTCTTCTCTAGTTCATATCCACTGCACTATGAAAGCCCAACATTACGTGGATGATGTGATGAGGCTGTTGACACTTCCTTACCTTCAAAGGGTGCCCAATGCCCTTTATCAGCAGGATAAGGCCCGACCACACATTGCTCGCATCACCTAACATGCCCTGCAAGATATACAGCTGCTTCCCTGGCTACCTTATTCGTTAGATCTCTCACTAATCGAACAAGTTTGGAATATGATTGGACAGCTTTTTCAGACCCTGCCGCTGCTTCCTTCAGAAGACGCACTTTGGTAAATGGTTGACTGGGAATGGGGAGCCATTCCTCAGGACTCCATCCGTACCCTCATTGACTCTGAGCTTAGACGTGTTGCTTCGTGGATCGCAGTCCACCGTGGTTCTACAACTTACTGATCCAACCCAGCTTTCACTTAGTATTATGTATATTATTTCGAAATACAGATCTCTTATGGTTCGTTGTGGTTTCTCTCTCTCTGTTTGGAGAGTTTTGAAACTTTCTCTCAACTTCTTCTTGGAGTTGAATTTTCAATTTCGGGCCGTATAATTAAGAAAGCAATGGTCTACTTTTAGCTGTAGTGAAACTTTAAAAGTTTTGATTAAAACAAAAATACATCAGAAATCGCAAAAAAGCTCAATACAAATATATTTTGTCTTTTACTGTACTCTGAAAATAATATAGAATATTTAACAAATCTTACTATCTTTTTAACGAGAAACAAAATTGATTTATTTATCTGAGAACGGTTATTTTCTGCACACGCGAGCTAAGAAAAATTAGATTGGACACTGGAATGTATTTTAGAGTAAAATAATCATTTGTGTTAAAAAACTGCTTATACATTACAATTAAATTAAAGTTCAATGTGAAGAATCAATGAAAAAGATAATTCAAAATAAATAAAAATAAGATTTTTCAAGAGAAAAATATTGTCCTGGCCTACAGAATTTCAAAAGGTATTTTTTTCACTTCAGTTTCTTTTGAAAACAAGTAAAACCATGACAGTTCCAAGAGTTGTTAGGAATTTGATTTTGCTTATCAAAAGCTTTTAGATGCAACCATTTTTATGTGAGCAAGAAACGAATGATATGATAAAATGAATTAATGGTAATGTGCTCGTCGACATATTTTACAAATGACATCTCGGAAACTTTACTATACAGGATATGAAATGGGTATTCATTCTTGTTATTCGTCATGTAATATTACCGAAAAATTATCACTTCTTTTATAATCTAGAGTGGAATACCTGCTTTTCTTTCTCCAAAAACATAATAATTTATTTTTTATTTATATTAGACAAACTTAACATAAATTTTTCAATCCCAAACGTTTCATTTTACGTAAATAAAAAATTTTAAAACTATTGTTCACTTCAACGCATTTCAATTGTGATTCGAGCATTTTCTTAAAAATTCCTTAAAAAATTCTGTTCTTTAGAATTACTTAAGAAAATTCCTTAATATGTTCTTTTAAGTTCATCAGGCTTATAGTCATAAAATTTTGAGATTGACCATCGCTAAAGTCATAGCCTCATTTTCTATTTGTTTAATTATACATTGTAATAAACGTAAAACTTTGAATAGAATTTAATTTAACTAAAATTAAACTTTTTTTTGGTGTTAAAAATGTACAGAATTTATCAAGCAAAACAACCGCATGTTTATGTTTAAACTATAGTTTTCTTTTGCACGTTGTATTCAATTTTTCTTTGTATTTTGATTATACCAGCTGTTTCTAAAGTTGCATCAAGCAGCTCGGAAATCCGGGCGAAGTTTCTATTTGCGGTTGTTATGCTTTGTAAAAGCTTAGGTGAATATGCTGCAATTTCCTTCCGCACGCGTTGGCATTAATATCAATAATTTTCCCCATTTTATTTCATTTTTCCTTAACTATAGCACAGTATCTTTACTTACAGAACTGTAATTGTAAGTATATGCATACATTTAAATTAATTAAATACTGATACTATGATTTGAATT
The DNA here is from genome assembly GCA_037975125.1 of Latrodectus hesperus. NCBI lineage: Eukaryota > Metazoa > Arthropoda > Arachnida > Araneae > Theridiidae > Latrodectus > Latrodectus hesperus. The sequence continues at coordinate 12,069,856 of CM075859.1, forward strand.
AAACTTGTTACGTATTTAATTATTTTTTGGTGCGTATATTTCTTTCAAGAAAATTCTTTGGTTTATCTGTCCTTTTCGATGTTTTCTGTGCACCGTTAGAAAAAATTATATGCGTCTATTTATGTAAATACATTTATTTATTAGTGCACTTATTTATGTATCATAGTGTAAATTTATTATTTCTGTATAGTTTTGTAAGAAAAATTAGATGCGCTTATATTTTTATGTAAATAAATAATGAAATTTGGTCACTTTATTTGCCTTTTTTTGCTGTTTTTTTGTGTGCCGTTAGAGGAAATATTAGGTGAGTTTATTTATGTATAAATATGTTTATTTATCAGTGAACTTATTTAGGTATAATACTGAAATTTTTTCATTTTATTTTTTTACTATTTTTATGTGCACTTAGAGAGGCACGTTTATTTATGTAAGTATAGTTATTTATTGATGAACTTATTTATATGTAATATTGAAAATTCTTCATTTTATTTTATTTTATTTTTGCCAATTTTTGTGTATCGTTAGAAGGAAATTTAAACGTATTTATTTATATAAATCCATTTATTTAGTAATGAACTCATTTTTGTTTAATAAATTCATTTTTCATTTATTTTACTTTTTTTGCTATTTTTTGTCTCTTTAGAAAAAATACTACGAGTGTTTACTTACATAAAAAATCTTATTGATTATATTAAAATTATTTATGTAAAAAAGCAGTATTTCAAATTCTTTGCTTTTCTTGTCTTATTTGTTGATTTTATGTTTTGAAAGGAAAATTCGATGTGTTTATTTAAGTAAATAAAGCACCAACCTTTCCTTCTAATGGCTTATTAGAAAAATTTATTTATGTAATGGAATAATAATGAAAATTTTTCATTTTATTTGCTGACTTTGTTTTGTTCTGTGTACCATTAAAAGTAAAATTAAAAGTATGGTCATTAGTTTAGAGGTGACTAAGAATTTAAAACCATTAACACTTTCTCAAAGAATTTTCAATTAAATTAAGGTACAGAAGGAAATGATTTCTTTTTTTAACCTCAAACTCTTAAAATACTTTAAAATAATAGCACCCCTAAACAGAGGCACATGTAACATGTTTAACAAATTCATTTTATCACTTTTAAAAATAAGTTCTTTACAATTTTACACTAGAAGTATTTAAGCTAAATATAGTTATTTTATGACCAATAAATTAAAAATATTATTATTGAAATTCTGTCTTTTTTTGGAAATATTTTTTGTATTATATGTACAATGGAATTGTCGTGTTTTTCACTTTACAGAAATTGCACATTTTTTTCACTGTCATTATTTAAAATTTATTTGGTGTACCAATATAAAATCCATGAAAATATTACTATACACTAATATGAATAAGGCTATAATTAATTTAAGAATTATTAATATATTTATTTTACATTAAATATTACCACTGAATGTAAAAGAGATTTTCATGTAAATAAACAGATAAAATCTTGTTTTAACTGAATATATTTATTATTTGTACGTTTGCCAATAATAATCAGTTTTTAATATTTCACAAGTACATGAAAATGATAATAAGTGGGACTTGTTAAAATATAATCAACAGCAACAGATTGTTAAATCATAAGCCAATTTTAGGAAATTAAAAGTGTTTAGTTTTCAAAACATCAACGTTATCTACTTTTAAAAGTGTTTCTTTAAACTAAAAGAGCATCGTTTTTTTACTATAAATCATCAAACTAAGCATCATTATGTTAAAATTTAAAGTTTTTGCCATAACTTTTTTATTTTGATTTTATCAAAATTTCTATAGGAGTTTTACACAAAACGACACTTTGTCAAATTATCTAATGGATTTTTAAATTGTTATTAAATGGAAGATAATTTCAGAACATACTCCTCCATAAGCATGTAACGGGAAAAAGTTAGTTAAATTGATTTATGTTTAAAATATAATGATAGAGAGAGTGAGAGTATTTTATTCAATAATCCAGAGTTAATATTGAAAAAACATAAGCAGTGATACCACTGCATACGGCAGCAAATCAACTTTCCAACGAGTTAGCTTAAAAGGTAAATAACTGAAGAGATAATGTTGACACAAAAAAATATCTCAAAGAGAATTATTATTATTTATAATATTTAAGAAGTGTATATATGTATATATATATATATATATATATATATATATATATATATATATATATATATATATATATATATATATATATATATATATATATATATATATATATATATATATATATATATATATATATATATATATATATATATATATATATATATATATATATATATATATATATATATATATATATATATATATATATTATATATATATTATATATATATATTATATATATATATATATATATATATATATATATATATATATATATATATAATATATATATATATTATATATATATATTATTATATATATATATATATATATATATATATATATATATATATATATATATATATATATATATATATATACATATATATATATATATATATTATATATATATATATATATATATTATATATATATATATATTATATATATATATATATATATATATATGTATATATATATATATATATATATATATATATATATATATATATATATATATATATATATATATATATATATATATATATATATAATTTCTCAAATTTTTAACTATTTCTTTATTTCAACTGAAGATTCTAAATGAAGCATCGTAAAGGGATGGATTGATTTACAAATGCGAAACAGGTGAAAGCTGTAAAGCATTTGTAAATCCATCTCATCTTATCTTTTGGTTAAATTTTTGATTGTGAGTGGTATTTGCTTGTCGCGAGGAATCCAACTCCTAAAACTCCCAAGCACCCATCCTAACGCTGACCATTGTCTGGAATCAAATTCAAGACCTAAATTCTACTGACCTTGTCCTAACACTTGGCCTTGATAAGCCCATTTTCGGATACATTTAATATTGCGTAGAATATAAGGCCTATTATAAGGCCTAATATATAAAGCCAAATAGCTAAAGACAGTTATAATGCATTTGAATATCTAACAGGTTTATGCTTTTGAGGGGAAATTCTCATCGCTAATGGAACTTTTCGCATGTCTATAGAGAGAATATGCAGAAACCTGTTAACTAGATAAATACCCATTTATTAAGCCATGAGGGATGCATCGAAAATGGCTAGGATAAATTTCATGACTTTTTACTTCGAAAAGTTTGATCTTATCACTGAACCACTGTGACTATATAGACTCACTGTTTTTTATTATAAATGGCGAATATTAATTTGTGTAGTCCGACATGGTTGCAAGTCAAATTTTCTATTATTGATTGATATATTTAAAAATTTGACACGGTCGTGAAGAGAGTAAAATATTTTAGAGAAATGCATTCACTTACAATAATAAACACAAAAATATAAGAAAGTAATCTTAAAATGAATGATTCACAAAAATAAAATAACAGGCAATTATCATTTACCAAAAACTGTAGTGTATTGGAAATTACTTCATTAACTTAATGGTAAAAATAGCAAAACAATTCTAAAAGCAATAATAATGAAGAATAAAACTCGTTTTTTGTATTCGAAAAGTATCATTACTTTAAAATAACTTTAAAATTTTAATATTAATTTAATTAAACTTTAAAATAATAAAAATTTTACTTTAAAACAGAAAATTAATTCACTAAATGAAAAAAATATTGAATCAATTATTTTTTCTCGATATTTAATTATTACTCATTTGACTTCTCAGTCTTTTCAGTCTAAAAAGTAAGTTCATGGTTTCATAAATTTTCAACCAGGTTTTACTGAAAAAAAATTATTATTGAATGATATTTTCAGTAAAACTATTGCTATGGACAATAAAGTTTCACTGAACCACTTTTTAAAATCTTTTCCTGTTATTTTAATATTTTTTTCTTATCTATTACACATAAACAATTTCTTAAGCAACTGAAACTATTATCATAACGCTTTAGTAGATATAAGTCTATCTTTTATTTGAATTTGAGATTCTGATTTAAATTGTCATGCATACGAAAAGGTAAAATATTCTGAAATATAATCCTGATATCCCAAAACTGCATTTTTTGACTGAATTCCAGTGCAAACAGTCAGTTCAATGTGTTTCTACTGGGAATATATCTTCCAGACAAGTTTTGTTGGTACGAAATTCAGATATGCATGTTACAAGTAAAAAATTCAAAATACGCCTAAATATTTTTTGCGACTGTTATTTCAACATCTAGAACTAAAGTAGATTTAAGAAAATATTATAATTTAAATATAAATAGAATATATCATTCAACGAGTACAAATTATCCTATTCTTAATTAATTTAATAAAATCATTTTAAGAAAACTTCTCTCAGGAAAGATTTAAGAATTCAATTTTTGACAATTGTTCAATTGTACGTACTACGTTTTAAGACTCTTCCTTAAGGTCACTGATAAACTTTTTGAATAATTTCCCAAGTTTGCTTACTTATAGAAGAAAAACGATTCATTATTGCAACAATTCACTGATTTTTGCCACAAATCGTCTAAGGTAAGACAATAGGGCTAATTTATATAGGTGTTGTCATTTTCATGTGGATTAAATGAGGCATCAATTGCTTTTTCGCCCCAAAATCGCAAACAGTATTGAAGAGATTGCAAAATTGCAATTTAAGAAGAAATTACAAAGAAATTATTTTGTTTTAAACCATTATATTTGGAACAAAAATTCAGCATCTCATTCTGTACTACAGCTATTCTAAGGAAAATTATATGCACACTTATAATTAGCAACTTTAACTTAAAAAAATCATAATGATATAAATGGAGATAAACGAATATTAAACTTTCTTCACTTATATTCGTAATCTCATTCAGTCAATTCCAATGCTAGCAAGTGCCATTACTCTCTGCTTTTTATACATAATTTTTATTATTATATGCATAATTTGTGTAGCCCGATGGCTTAGTGGTAGTGATTCTCGCTCCCAAGGCGCAGGTCCGAATTCGGACCCTCGGGTTGGGAAAGGTCGACCCAGCCTTTCATTCCTTCAGTGGGTCGACAAACTGAGTACCAAGCATACTTCGGAAATAAATACTGGGGTTTTCGCGTTAGGTTGACTACCTAATCGAGACATATGCTTTGCATTCTAGGGCCTCTCGGTCTAGAAAATAGAGTTAGGCACTTTAGACCGTAGCCCACAGGGGCTGTCGTGCAGCAGAGTTCAGTTTATATATAATATAACTCATTCAACTTTAGTTTAAGGCAGATTTTTCATTACTTTAAACATATTATTTATGTAAATAATAATTCATAACAATCGTAGCTAATTTTATAATAACATTGTTGTTAAAAATTAAACTTAATATATACAATAAATACATATGTGTATGCACTCAAATATATATATATATATATATATATATATATATATATATATATATATATATATATATATATATATATATATATATATATATATATATATATATATATACATATATATATATATATAGAGTGTATACGTTCAGCACTGTGAATTACTTCAAAATTCTTAATCAATGACTAGAGAAAATTAAATTCCTGCAAAGACAACTTGAAATAGTATATTGAAGTAATTACAATGGAAATACAATTTCATATAATTCGGAATTTAATTATATGGATATCTATTAAAACAACTTTAAATTAAAAGCTCTGGTTAATAATGGGCATGTTATTATGATAAATAAATAAAGTGTTTTTTGTTTTTTAAATTTTAATCAGAATTAATATCGATTCTGGAATAATTTTTACTTTCCATTAAATCTGTTAGGGTTGTTTTAATAGATGTAGTGATCTATCTATCTATCTATCTATCTATCTATCTATCTATATATCTATCTATCTATCTATCTATATATCTATATATCTATATCTATATATATATATATATATATATATATATATATATATATATATATATATATATATATTATAAATTCCTTTCCTTAGTAAAAAATAAAGATTCATTTTTGTTTTATGTCGAAAATGCTTGAAATTAATTTTAATTAGAAAATTTAAAAAATACTTTCATAAAAAGTAGCAAAAAATTGAAATTGAAACAGTTTAAAATCATATAGAAGAAAATCACATATTTTATTTATTATGAAATTGATGCTTTGAAGCATAAGTTTTAATCATCTTATAAATAAATTAATATCATAAATACTTGAAACTAATTTGAGTGAATAAAAACTTGCACTATAAGATTTGAGAATTTTCTGTACAACTCATGACCTATCCAGGAATGTCACAAATGTGTCTTTGTTTTGTTACTTGCTTTGTCATGTGTCACCGTTAGACACATCAAAGAGATTTTAATGCAAGACACACATACACAACATTAAACAAAAGTATGATGCAATTAATGATATGTATCAATTTTCTGATGAATACATTTGTTTATTATAATTAACCATATTCTCTTGATGTTAGACATTTATCTTATTCTCTGTAGGAATGATGTTATAAACATTATGAATTATGATTGCTAAATGTGTGAATACTCATAAAATATATTATAAACCAAAAAATAAAAATAGAATGAGAAGTCATAAAATTATTCATGAATATTTTCTTGAAGAAATAGAGAATTCATGAAATTATTCAGAAAATATAACTATTTATTAAGCCTTTAAGGATTATTTAGAAATGCTGCCTTTATAAATATTTATTATTTTTTATTTAATCATCGCTCTATAGTCATTTATGGCATAATATAGATTATTTAATTGAAACCTATAGTTTAAAACAGATTTTGAAGTAAGGCCTCATCTGATATTGGAATTGAACCCATGAGATTTTGATTTAAAATCCGAAATTCTACCGACTAAGATTCTTCCTCAGTAATTATATTTTTATATAATAAGTGGAGTGTAAAGATTTATCAAAGTGCAATTACATAGATTTTTTTCCAAGATAGGCAAGATATTATTTTTATAATAAAATAAAAACAGTGAGGCATACACATAGTGCAAGGAATGTGAGTTATATATAAGGTATTTTATTTATCATTTTTACAAATATTTACCTGATCTTATGCGCATTTTATTATAAGCTAAGCATAATATAGTCACTTAAATTAAATTTTTCAGCTAAGGTCTTATTGAAAATAAACTAATTAAAATATTTTTAAGTCATAATACATGTGAAAATATATTTTTTTAAAAAAGAAATGCGATTGAAGCAATTAAAATCTTATTATTAAAAAAGTATATTTACTCTCATATCATAATTTTCCGATAATTACTATAATTATATTTGGTATAATTAATTATAACGAAAGTTACGGTAAACAGCATTTTTAATTAAATACATTTAAAATATCAAGCTTTAAATTATGTGTGGAAAAAACAGAAAGCTGCTTTTAAATGTATTTATGTGAAATTTTTTTATGTGTGCACAAATTACTCTTTTAAGGTATAGCTTATTTTAAAAATAATATTTATTCTCTTCAATTCTGTTTAATTTATTTATATAGATTTGCCTGACAAACAAAGCGTTTAAAACACTGATATTTCATCTGATGAAAAATAATCTAAATATCTAACTTGAAAATAGAGAAAAAAGAGAAGAGTGGAAGTCTTTAATTGCTTTTCTGTAATTTGAATCACCTTTGATGCCCCTTCACTAATTCCGTATGTAATTATTATTTACATTTGTAATAGGAATCTATTGTATGAATCTAAATGTTATAAGTGTAACTTGAAGTAATCACATTGAATCGGGTAATTGGAGTAATTAATTGCCATAAGTACTTTGATGACATGAAATGATTTCTGGATTTGCCATAGATGAACTTTAAGAAGGCTTTTCCATTCAGAAATTGCCTATGTTTTCTTAACTTACTCTGACGTCAGTACTGACTCGCATAAAAGCCATGTTAATATAGCTAATGATATAATAACTGCGAACATCTAGTAGAATAAATATCTTAGCATATTAATAGTATCTAATTATATATATTACTGAAATATGAAATGGAATGTTTATTGGAATAGAAATTTCTTTCTTGCAGAATTTTATGCTCACATATTTCTTGTCGAGAAAGCAATTGTTGAAAATAATCAGAGTTTATTTGTATTTTTATTAATTGTCTCTGTTAGAGTCAAAATAGGTTATCTTAACTCCTCTTCGTCATTAAATGGTCCAAGAAACCATTAAAGATTTAAAGGAAATCATTGGGATTTTTTTAAATTCGTTTTAAGATCTTAATTTTGTTTTAACAAACATTAAGATTAGTCAACAGGGAGTTGTAAATACTTAATGTGTTATTCAGTGATTAAAAAAGGCAGCAATCCTCTTGCAATTAAGAGTGCCATTCAAATTAAATACGAATGCGTAAACCCTTCTAATTAATTATTTATTTATGTGACTAATATTGAATTAACTAATTTGGAATTTCAAATTCCCTTGGAACACTGGGAATCGGCATAAATTTTATTTTGCGAAGAAACAGTTGCTCTCATTTTAGAAAATGTGTAGCTTCTTAGGATATATCTTATTTATAAGTTCATTAAAAACAGTTATTTATTAATTAAGTGTTTTTTGTAGAATGGACATAATCTTACGTAGGGGAATTAAAAATCCTAGTACGTAGGAAAGATTTAATTTTTTAAAAATTTTTTTGAGCTTTGCGATTTTAAAGAGTGGGTATGTGCTTCGGTACTGGTGCACATAGTAATTCCTTCGAAATACTCAAAACTGCTGATGATTGCTTAGTTTTTCGCCCGTCTCTCCAACAGTACATTAGCTCGATTCACACCTCAAGTGTGGGTGATTTAAGTAGTTTGACATCCACCTTAAATTTTAGGCTCTGCTTGAGCTAGGCCTAAAAGTAAATTTTGGCAAACAAACAAACGAAAATATGAAAGTTGATTAATACTCTCTTATCTCATTTATATTTTATAATTGAGATACAGTAGAACCTCGTTAAACTGGACTAATAGGAGATACAGGTTGTCCGGATTAATGCAAGTACAGATAAAATAAAATGAGAACTACAAATTGAGCTGAGGTACACAAACAAACCACCTTATACAGAAAAATTGTGTTTTGAATTCAAGAGAATGGAATATAAAACTACATAAAAAAATCAAGTATAGTATATGTACATTCATTACTTTATTTAAAGTAAATATCAAAAAACTACTTTAAACATGATGCTCCAGACTCAGCTTCACTAACCCACGCGCTCATTTTTTGAAAGAAACTACTGATCTTTTTTTGTTTTAATTTAGTGGTAATTTCTTGATATCTCAAATGTCGTATTATCCATATATGGTTTCGTTGCTGTTTCCATCGACGTATTTTTTCACAAAATATAAGTGATCTTAAAGCTTACTAAGTTTTGGATTTGGGTTATCATCTGTTTCATCGTGCATCTAAATGGCAGTCCAGATTAAGCGAAGTCCGATTTAATAGTGTCCAGATTAATGAGGGTATACTGTAATTGGAATAAGGGACATATAATTGACATGATTGAGAGAAGGGAGTTTTATGTTACGCAATCGGAAGAAGTGTAATACTAATCAATATTACTTTTTGGAATATAACCCTATATTGACTCCTTAAAGAAGCAAAATGCTATTCATATAGATGACAGGAAAGAAAATCTAAGGAACAATCTCAAATTGCCGATGATTAAAAAGTTTTGAAACTTTTAATATTTACACATTAGAAGTAGTTAACATTAGTTAATATGTATATGCATAATTATTCCAGTACTTGATTATGCTAGAATAAAGTACGCCTTATAAAAAGACACAACTTTATCGCGATTTGAATAACTCTTCGTTTATTTGCTAAATAGTATATCTTGGCAAAAAAGGTTAACAAATAAATTTTTGGAAATGCGTTATTGCATTGAAGAAAAGGTATCAAAAACTGATAGAGCAAAATAAAATTTCAAATAGAAAATTAAATTTCTGATTAATCTGCATAATTTATTTGCATTACCATACAAAACTATCGGACATGCGTTGGCTATCTGCTCAGTCAATCACAATCCTTAGAATACCTTTATTTTTAAGAAAATCATTGACGGAATAATACGCAGTCACGCAGTGTCATCCATCAACATGAAGTCAAGGCCATCTGCAACCCTGAGAAGCTAAGATAGCTTCAAAATCTTGTCCTTGTACTTCCCACTGACACACAGTGCCGCTTCCAAATCGAGGAAGGGTGTGCGGCCATTAAACAGAAAGCCTGCTTGAAAAGAAAAGCTACAAAAGTAATGAACTGAATAAAAAGTTTAGGTAGTTTTCTAATTTTAATTGTCTTTAATTCCTAACAACTAAGCTAAAGCTGTTCATTTATCTAGCAGTTGTTCTATTTGTGCACTTTCTAATTATATATATATATATATATATATACATATATATATATATATATATATATATATATATATATATATATATATATATATATATATATATATATATATATGTATGTATGTATAGATAAAATCTTAATATTAAAAAAATGCATATATACTTATCATTACATACTTTATACTGAAAATATGTTTTATTTTTATATGTAACACTTTATGGGTAATATAGCACCAAAAACGATCCATATATTTAAATTAAGCTAACTTAATACCTCTATTGAGATAATTTACCTTAAAGTTATGAAAATAATTAGCAAATAATGTACTAATTGAAAATATTCACGCATATTTTAGAATAAATTTAAAAAGGCAACTTAAACACTTAAAGAAATAATTTAAAATATATAAAATATCGAAAATCATTTTGTAGCTTTTAATTTATAAATAATAGTTTAATAATAATAATAATAAATTTTGATTGCTGTAAGAGATTTCGAAGTAGCACATATTTTTTAGAAGAATCATTTTAACAGTTTAGATAATTAATGAAGGACGAACAGGGGAAATATATTTTTAGCAAAACATCTTGAGCATTTCAATCCGAGACGAAAAGCGTGGAAGAAATAGATGAGGTTAAAATAAACGAAAGGGGATTAATTAAATTATTATATGTATTCATACAATAAAAAAATCAATTTCTCATACCGTTTCTTTTTTTATTAAAATTTTATGTGATCTTAACTTTTTGCAATTGTGATACTTCTTAAAAGATTGTTTTTCTGTAGTAATTTAAAATTTCTAATCTTTTAATTAATTCTAATGTAAATTGATAGGCTTTTTAAAAAGAGGAAATGTGGATGTATGAAATGGAAGATATTCTCTGTGAAATTTTTTTTTCGGTTTAAATTTTTTATTGCACTATTGAGAAGATAACCAAGATATCCAGTTTCATTAGATTTCAATTATATTGATAATAACAAATACATTGGATTTTTAATTACTACTATTTAATTATTTTTATCTTTTAGGAATTTTAATTAGGATTTTTAACTAGGACTATTTAATTAGGAATAATTTTCTAATTTCATTCATACATCAGAATATTTTTAAAAAAGTATTCCACGTTTATTTTTCAGAAACAAAAATAAAGTGTTAATTTTTTTGTTCTGCAATACTATATATTGAACGATATAACTTGCGTATAAGCAATGAGAATTGACATTTAGGAGTAAGTAGTTAAGATAAATAAGAAATTTTAAACTTTTATTGGATGATTGTATTAAAATTTCGAGAGTGATAAAATTAATTTCTCTTCAATTAAAATTTAAAAAAATTCCTCCTTTTAAAATATTTATTTCTGTAGAAAAACATAATTTTAACAAGATTTTGCTTCAGTTATAATTGACTGCTTACAAAATGAAGCTCATTCTATTTAAAGACAAAATTGTGAGCAAGAGAGTAGTAAGTGTGATAATAAAGCTCATGAATTATACGAGACAAGTTAAAAATAGGAGTGAAAAATATATAAGAATTCTGGAGGGAATAATATTTTTCCCCTTCGGAAAGAGGCTCTCTATTCGCTATTTTCAATGATTGAGCTGATCGGCAAGTTAATTTCGCCTGTGTGCATCATTGAAACTGAAATGGTTCACTGGCCGAATTGGAAAAGATTTCCTTTTCGTAACTGGGAGGTGATTGGTTCTATACCTGACACAACCCAAGATTCATCGTGTTTACTAATAGTGATTGGGGCATGTTAATTTGGTCATGATCGTTATGTTCTTTTACATGTGTGACGTGGAGGGCAAGATACCATCAGGGGTGTCGACCTCACGATCTGAGCATGGTTCAAAATTACGTGATGATTGGCTATAATTAGCAGCTTTTCAATCGTCAGAAATAGAGAGCAGGAAACATATACCAGACAAACAATTAATATCTAAAAAAGTGTTCACATATGGTGATACAAACCGTGATTGGATTCGCGATTTGAATTTGAAATTCATTATCGATTATTCCAAATGCATAAGCAAGTTGAACGATAAAATCCACTTGCATAATAAAGATAAACTCAAAAATGTGTGAATGTAACAGTTCAACCAAAATTGATGAATGGTCTGGAGTTACACCCCATTCTATCCAGCTTATTATTTAATGGCTTTGACACAGTGGGAAAAGACATAATTTACATCAATTCAAGTCAAACATATTAGTGCTACATTCAAATAAATACCTAAATAGGTTTCAAGGTTATATGGAAAAGGGCCTGACAAGTATGCTTCGTTTATTTTTAATACATAATTTTTCATAATATTTTAGATCTATTCACGTATGTGTAATTTTATACTCGTTTGAAATAAAATTCTTAAACTAAAGAAATTCATATGATTTAAAATATAGAAAAATATAAATTTCTATCATATCACTCAATCAGATCGCTGTTTCAAATAGGAAATCAACTCAGGAATCAGTTCATTATGATCAATACAAGATTCTTCTTTTAGGTATCACGAGGGAGGCAATGTAATTCAAATAATGTATTCAGAAATTGGCGTTGCATCATATTGTCTTTACTTGGATGAAATGCATTCCCTTTTTTATTCAATAAAAATATTCTTTTCTTTTCTTTTTTTTTCAAATGTACTTTGGAACTATTAAAATCAAACTTTTTTCGGATACCCAGCTGCATTTTGGATACACCAATTCAGCGCTACTAGGGGTGAACAGTGTCTTATACAGTGGGGCACCCTGTGAGCCCTCTGCGCCCCGAAAGTGAAGGGATAACGAAACACGCAAACAGAGAAAGGAACATCCATGCCCAAACCTGGTATTCAAATCCTACTGTTTCGAAGTTAGGGACACTAACCACTCCGCCACAGGTCAGCTCCAAATCAAGACTTATGACATCAATTTTTTCTTCGAGTAAATAAGACAAAATTGAAAGGTTCAACAAATTGTTCAACTAAATTCAACTAAATAATGGATTCTTCATAATCGTCACGAATTAGTGACTGCATACAAAGAACAGAATACTTCTGAATGCATTATATAACGCACATTTAATAGTTTTGAAAAAATCATGAGACTTGTGGTAGGACACCATTTTTCAGAGAGAAAGATTATGGGCTCAATTCCAGCCGCAATTGAACAACGGGAGATGGACAGTAAAATACTTTACGCCTTTGACTGTTATGCTGTCCACCCCTACATCAAATTTAATAAACTTTTAGGTATCACCATGAACTAGTAGTTGGACATTGCACTTCAGGAAAAAAATCAGTGGCTTTTTCTCCGCCATGTTTGGGCACCACGAAATAGATGTTGCGTTCTATTTTCTAAAGACGCATCTCTCGTAGAGGGTGCTTGGGAGTTTTCCGTGTTTCCTCACTGCGTCAAGTGAATACGTCCTCTATCTGTAAAAAGTCTGACACATTTGAAATCTAGGTCTTCTCTTTTCTTTAGCAGAAAACAAGTTTAAGTAAAGTTTAAAGTTTTCAAAAATTTATTAAATTGATCCCCCATATTAAGTATCACTGTCCTAATTTGATTTGCAAAACATTGTATAGTGATAATCGTGATAAATTTTACATTTAGTGGATAAATATAATTTATAAAAACAATCCATTCCTCAAGCATTTCATTGGATTCATTGTTCGCGTATTTGATTTACTCTTTGAGGTAATTATATATATATATATATATATATATATATATATATATATATATATATATATATATATATATATATATATATATATATATATATATATATATATATATATATTTATAATGATTATTATTATTGTTGTTGTTGGGAATATACTTTAACTAATAAGTAAATTTTTATCTTGAAGGATATGATTTGTAGGGCATGTACTTGGGAGTTTTCCAGGTTTTCTCCCTTAGAATACGTGAATATGGTCCCCTATCTATGGAATGTTCTCCTGGCAGGCGATTACAAGTTGAACATGGGCTGTGGTGGCCTGGTTGGTTAGGACATTGTTCTCATTATCGAAAGGTAGTGAGTTCGAATCGTGGCTTAACCGAAGATCCATCTTTTTCGCTGAAGGTTGCTGGGATAGCTAAAACTGGGCATAGTCACAATGTCCTCCAAGTAAAATGATACCTTTGTGATTACAGGTCAAGTATTGGGGGTCTTCTGTTTGGCCACTGCCTTAAAATCTCAAAGATTCCACCCGGATGCTTCTATCTAACTGGTAGAATCCAACTCAGGACTAGGTACAGGGAAGCATGCTGGTGCATCAATATGCTGGACATTAAAATGCATTAGAACATCCTCAGGTATCGTTAGGCAGTCCGCAAAATCTGGTGTCAAAATAAATACGTCATTCTGTTGGGTAAGTACGAGTTAGTTTTCCAGGCTTCTTCCTTTGGAATACGTGAACATGACCCACTATCTGTGATGAGTCTTCCCAGAAAGCAATGCGCAGTAGATATTAAAATGCTTTACAAATTAGGCTGTCTGCTAGTCAGTGTCAAAGTGTAGCCGTGAGTTGATGTGTAAGTCTAATTATAGAATTTTCTGTTAATTCTGAAGTTACTTTTTATAATTTTTCAAAACATGATATTTTAATTACTTTAGAAATTTTGAATAACAACTAAACAATCATTAGATTTTCAGAAACTTTCATGATGTCATATAGCAAACAACTGAATGACATCGTATAGATTTTCATCTGTTCATCCAATTCAAAATTTTGATATTTTTTAGGAATTTTGGTTCATGAAAAATTGAACATTTTCATTGATGTTTGTATTTCGTCTCTTTTATTACTAAGATAATGCTAAGCTACGGTGGCCTGATTGGTTAGAGCGTCATGCTCATTATTGACAGATGATAAGTTCGAATCCCGGCTTAACCGAAAATACATCGTGTTCACTAAAGGCGGCTGGGTCACTTTAAGCTGGTCGTGGTCACAATGTTCTCCAAGAAAAATTATGTCTTTAAGAATTGTGGAAGGAAAGCGTAAGTGGTCTTCTAAAGGGCCTTTTCTTATAAATTACAAACTCCCACGTAGCTGTTTCCAACTTTACTGATATCTGTGGGAAGTATACCGGTGCACAAACACTCAATAAACAAATGCTAAATTATTCTGTAAAATTATACAAGCATGTCAACATATTTCTATTTAAATTTAGAAAAATTTAATTTCATTGAAACTAATTGCAATTTAAAAACTTAATTTAATTTAAATTTATTTTTTGAGAACAACCGCAAATGTGTTGATTACATTTAAAAAATAAATCTTTGCTTGTGACTGGGTTCTTAACTTCTATATTTAGGCTAAATGAAAGGGTTTCCTTTGTCAGTGCTGTTTACATATTTCTAAGTAGATAAGAAAACATTCCATTTGTAGCATCGTCAACATTTCAGAGTTAGCAATGAGTTGCTTTAAAGATAAGAAGTCAATAATAAATATTTAATCGATAGAAGCTTCCATATGATGATAGCGGAATTGATTTTCAGAGTAATTCAGATTTATAATCAGTTTCAAGTTCAATGTATAAATAAGTAAAATATACTATGGATTCCTTTTAAGCTGTTAAGTTCTATACAGAAAATTCTTTTCGAAATTTTATAAGAGAATGTAGAGCTTTCAAAATGTAATTCAAATTTTCAAGTGAATTATTCATCAAAAATAAACAAATATATATCTATATTTTCCTGCTAAAATAACATATCTCGATATTACATTAATTAAAAATTCATGAAAATAAACTTTGCTCTTTTAAAGACAATGATGACAAAATTTTTTTAATTTGATAAATTATTCTACTTTCAGTTTTATAGGATTTAATGAAAAATATTTCCGTCATTTCATATTAAATGTTAAGCATATTTTGTAAAATTATTTCATATAAGTTATGTGTATGAAATTCTCTTTTAATAAATACAAATTTGGAAAAGAAAAATAATAATTGATATTTCTTCCGAAAGAAAAGAAAAACTGGGAAAATTCCAAATAACTTCTCGTGTTGCTGAGTCAAATATAATGGAGAACAAATGGAAAAGAAAATAAGATTAAGCTTCTTGGAAGTAAATGCAGTTTTGGATGGAAATGGCTCTACCCTTAATTCTATTAATAACCATAAATATAGAAAAGACAATTTGAAGTTCAATAATCAATTCCGATGAAATTTTTGTTCTAAAAAGAAAATAGCAATGTTCTATCGTTTACAGATTTAACGCGTGGGTTTTATCTTTCAACGTGGTAGCAATGTTCTATATTTTTAAATTTAATTTAACTAAAAAATAGATTTTTGTGATCAGAAATTTACATTCTTACCTAGAGTAAAAACATGGATAATAATACAATTATAAAAATTAAAACAGTATAAAATGTCTAAAAATAGTATAAAAGGCACTAAAATAGTACAAGTTTTAAAAATTATTTAATTTCAGAAAATTTTAATCTTAAAGTTTTTTTTAACAGAATTCAATTTCTTCGAGTCATTGCCAAATTCCGAGATAATAATTAAGTAAGATAGATTATTATAAGTAATGTAAATATTGAAATACATAATAATTTTTTTAACTTTAACAAAGATAGTTTTTTACCGTCACTTAAGTGAAATGTAAATAATATTCTCCCTAATTTTTCATATCAAATTCCAACTAAACAATATATTCTTTCATTTGTATAGTTGTTGAAATAAATTCATTGGATTTTATAAAATCAAATGATTTGTATTTTATTTTATATTTTATTGTGAATTAGCTATATTTTTAAATCTCTATAATATCTATCAAACGCAAAGATTGTAGGTAAGTGATTCTTATTAGTATCAACTTACAGTCTTGCAAAATGTAGTAAATTTTTGATATTTGATCATCATAAATTTTCTTAACCAAACAATTTGAATTTTTAAAATAATTTTAGCAATTTAATCAATTTACATCGTTTGTTATTGTGTATTATTTGAATAAAATTTTAAACCATTGTTTCATGCAGAGCTAGCGTTATTTTTATTTATTTAAGTTTTATATTATTAATAAATTTTAAAATCTTAAATATATTAATAATCGAGATTGAAACTGCGTTGGAAAAATTATTTCATGGAAATGTTTGTAAGTTCCGTATAGAAAAGAAAAGTAATTTATGACAGGGAAATTTCTGGTATTTTCAAGAAAAAATTGATTAATTAAAAGATTCCCAAAGAAATGATTTTGTTCTTTATGTCAATAAGTTTGCATTTTATTGATACATACATTTAGCAGTTAGGAAATTTCTTTTATATTTGTCTCATTAATAAAAGTTATAACAGTCTGTTTCAGATAAAAAAAATTTAATAAGTATGACCTCTGCTGTCACTTAAACTTTTGTATCATTTAATTTTTATGCATACATATTATAAGAAAATACAATGGATCTAAAATATTTCAGAATCGATCTATCTAAAATAAGATTGTTCTCAAAACCTTGTTTACTTCGCTACGACTTAGTAGTTGAATCACATAAGCACACTTTTAATTATTTCAAATGTGATATTATTAAATATATATATATGTTGATTTAAACTATCACATTTATTATTTAAAGAAAACAATAAAACATGCGATTAAAATCTTATTATTTATATCTTTAATTGAAAGAAAAATTGTGGATTTTTATTCATTTCATAAAAAAACATTGAAATGTATGAAAAAATATGTATCTAAAACAAATTAAGTATACATATTAATATTTAAGTTTAACTTAAAGATTATTGCATCAAAATGATATCTCTGGTTCTATATCAACTATTTTACAAAAAGTTTCAATATCGTTCAATAAAATTAAACACATAAAAAAGAAATTAATAAACTATATTTTGTACCTTCTAGATTTAAAAAGAGATTATTTTTGACTGACAATTTGAGGTGCTTCCCAAACATAGATAACAATCATGAATCAAACTCAAATGAACCGTAAGTTTCCTATAGGACGCTTGCGAGGTTAGATATCATAAAATAGGAATGGTATTAGGTAATGCCAAGCTAACATACCTAGATCATATCAATATGAATGTTTTTCAATAGTTTCGAATGCAATCTATGAGAGAGAGAGAGTGATAATTTAGATATATCTTCAAAATAACCTGAAACTGTAACCTATGGATGCTTTGATACCAATTCCTTCTTGTGAAAAAAAGGTGCTTAAAATCAGCATCCTATCCATGTAACACCTCAAAAAATTAAGGAACATTCACATGACCGAACTAATGACAAAAAATGAAAATTTAAAACTTTTTTATTATATTAAAATTACAAATATCAAATAAAGATTATTTAAATTTTCTAATCTTAATGTACTTATTTCAAAAATATTAGATATATAATAGAGTATTATTATATGTAATAGAACTTTTTTTAGTGATATGAATGTCATGAAAAATTTTCAGATTTTTTTTACTGTATCTCACACTGTGTTAAATAATCATGCAATAGGTTTTCTTATTTTTACTGAATGTGTTACAGTAAAGGCTATTAGTACATTACATAAGATTCGAGAACTTAACGCAGAGTAACGGTGAACTAAATTTTGCTTACTGCATTGCGGATTATTTAGATATATTAGCTATAGGCATTAGTTATTAAATTACATGATTAAATTTTGATAGACAGTTATGAAATTGTTAAGGATGACTGTAGTGCCCTAATATTTACAAATAGTATTGGAGAGGGGCTTTAATGGATATCTAAGCGGCGATAATTGCTCTATACCTAGGTAATTGTTATATTATATGTGTGAGTTTGGTTACAACTTGCAATGGAAATCATATGACTCTGCTGAAATGGAGGGATCTGATATAACTGACGCATAATTTTCTTTCTTAATAAAACAAGTTAAATATTTGACATGTGTAAATTATTCTGGAAAGCGAGTTTATAGTGTTTTATATAAAAAAGCTAAATATTTGTGATTTTCGGCTTGAAATGTATTTTTATTGTTTACTGAATTAATTATAACTAAAGTTTATTTCTAACTAAAAGTTTATCAACATATTGTATGAAAATTAAAAAATAAATAGAATTAAAAGTATTTATAAAATGAGTGAAACAAATATGAAATTATTATATGCATCATATTTTAATAAAACATTAATTACGTGTGTTTTTAAGGTAATACAATTTTAAATATGTATTTCTTATTTAAAATAACCGCACTAAATGAGTACATATTTTCTGCGAATATATTTCTTCATTCTAAATATTTCATTGGATGCTTTGTTAGAAATAATTTATTGTTGTAAAAAACATATGTTCTGATTTTAAAATAGTACACAAATATAACATGTATGGTACAATGAAAATGTATTATATTTTGTATTAATCAGAAAAATTTAGGTTTTTGTCTAGTCGATTTGCTTACAAAGATCAAATTATTTTACAAGTATATATATTCATTTATTTGTCTATTTATAATATATTGCATTGCCTTGTAGCTCATTACGCCCCAGTGAGCCCCAAGTTTTTTTCATCCTCTCCTGATCAGGCCTGCTTCAGAGGAAAAAAGTGAATAACTTTATGTTGCTTTTTCAATCTTGATTTTATTTGATGATGAACAATGCTGCAAAGAATGGCTGCTCATTTTTTAAAAAAATTACAAATAATGACAATAAATATTTTTAATAATATAGGCTAAAATATATTCATTTATTGAGAAAATAAATTCCTAACACTCATAATGTGTGATGAAAAATTCTACATGTTTGAAGGGACTAGTGGACTTGAAAGTTAATCTTAAAAAAAAAAAAAAACTGCTAATACTTCCAATTAAAAAAATCATAATACATCATTATTACATAAGCAAATTACTTGCTTTATAATAGACGCATTTAATTAAGTCATGTATTTATCGTAAATGAAAATTAGATTTTCACTTTAAAATTTAGTTTATTAATTTATTGATCTCTTTTTTACACAGGAGGGATAATGCGACAAGCACCCTGAGTTTTATTTCAAGTCGAACAGCGAATCAAACCCACGGTATGGGAAAATGAAAATTAGAGCACTAACCATTCAGCTATTAATTTGGATTGCAATATCAAAGCAATCTTTTTAGTTTTCCCTTAATAAAATTAAAATTACTATGATACGTATAGATTCATTTCTTTTTATATAGACGGAAAAAGTTTAATGAATTATATATATATATATATATATATATATATATATATATATATATATATATATATATATATATATATATATATATATATATATATATATATATATATATATATATATATATATATATATATATATATATATATATATATATATATATATATATATATATATATATATATATATATATATATAACCAACATATAAAATGAAATTATGCTTAAACTTAAAAAACTTGCATTTAACTTAAAAATTTAGTCATTCAAATATTTCAACTTCGAAGAACTCATATATCTCTTCAGCCACTTCCTGCAGCAAATCTTCCTCTTCATCAATCCCTCTTAAAACAACGCCGTCTCTTTGACGGGAAAAATTGAAATTTCAAGCGATAAGCAATTAGAAAACGTACACCACTCCAGGCGTGTGATAAGTTGGCCCCTTTTCCCTCAGGAAGTAAGTATGAAATAGCAGAACTGATGATGAATAATGAAGTCATGCAATGATAAGTCTTGGAGAAAAAAACTAGGGAATGAGGGCTGCCAAGCGAAAGATTTTCAGGCTAATAAAAATAAATAGAAAGTGGAGGAATATTTTAATTATATTTGGGTACACTATGCTGAATGGGAGTACTGTCACATTGCTGTCAACTTCTCTCTTGAAAAAGAGATCATATTTTAACTTGTAAATGCTTATTGGAATTAGTGTTTGCTTAAATTAAGTGTATCATTTTTAGCTTTTTTGTTGTTTTATTTCTTGAATATATGGATAAGAAATCGTTGAGTGAGAAATAGGAAGACATTATATATATATATATATATATATATATATATATATATATATATATATATATATATATATATATATATATATATATATATATATGTATATGTATGTAGATATAGTGTATATATATATATATATATATATATATATATATATATATATATATGTATATATATGTATATATGTGTGTGTGTGTGTGTGTGTGTGTGTGTGTGTGTGTATGTGCGTCTTCCTATTCCTATTCCTCCTAGCAATTAGAGTCATATTGTGACTGAAGCTAAAATTTTACATATTTGATTGAATTAGACCAATAATTAAGGCCTGTTTTACCACAAGTTTTGTGAGAACCATTGCCATCTTTTCGTACAAATTTTATTATGTAAATGGATGAAAAAAAACATTGTAGTTATGAGACAATTAATTTTAAAAACATATTTTAGTTTCTGAAATTAATTATTGTTATAATCATTATGTTTTAAATTCATATTTGTGTATTTTATTTTAAAATCAGTGAAAAGTTGTATATTGTATGAAATTTAAAAGTATAAATACCTTAGAATAGTTGTTCGAGTCATTATTGTGACTTCTCAATTTCATGTTTTTTCTCCCACTCTGCTGTTAATACTAATTTGCAAAGTTACGAAAACTAGGAATTCAGAAAACTTGTTGAACAGTAATTTCATTAAAAGGAAATAAGAATTTGAGATCTTTTATTTCCAGTAAATGTCCTTAGCAAAATAATTTGGGGAAATCCTTATATTTGGAGTATATGATATTAAAGTATATGATATTTGTAGTATATGATATTAGTTGTTTTAGTACCCGATGGCCTAACTATAGAAATGAGGACAAATATTACTCGTATTTACAGATTAAATGGAATTCAGAAGTACTGCAAATATCTATACAAAGTAGAGATTTATTTGGTCAAACCTGAAAATATAAATTAATTCTTAAGTTAATCTAAATTAAATATTTAGTATTTTAATTAAATATTTAATATAAGATGAATTAAAAAATATGAAACATTTTTTTGTATTTCAAAGTTTTTCATATGTAGATTTTTTAAAAAAAAATTATCTAAAATATTTTGCTAAAAATCATTGTTTATTTATACTCAAACATTTTGAAAAATTATATGGAATAAGTTAGAGAGTATACCACCAGATGATATTTTTATATTGCGAATGTATTTACAGTGGTACAAAAATTGGCTGTCATTAAAAAAATCAACCATATTTTTATAACGTGTTTCACCGCCTTAAAAAAATCAGTTTGATTAATCATGTTAAATTTTTCTCCACTCAAAGGGTAAATTTTTGTTTGGAAAAACAAGAAAAACATTCTGTATTTTAACATACATGGCATCAAAAACTATAAACACATAAATTAAAGTATTTTTTAAATTTTTTTTTGTTTGGAAATTTAATGGAATGAAATTGAGAAAACTTAAATACTTTCCTTTTATTCCCGAAAGATGCATCAGTTGTTTCCTGTTTTTTTAAAAATGCAAAAAGTGCTTTCTCCAATTTGATAACAATGTTTGTAAAATTTTCAATAAACATGTCTTAAGTGTTCAATTGTATTAGCAAACAATAATTAACTACTTTTTATTATTGTAAATTTCAATTTTGAAGTGTAAGTGAAACTGAGTGTTTTAACCTGCTCTCAGCACATTTAGTACGGGACTTAGTGATATGACGTCAGATGATTTGTCTTTTGACCAGAATGACGTAAATGTAAAGCATCTTTCTCGTAACTAGTAAACAATGAAATAAGGAAGAAAATCGCCTTCACATCTGTTGCTGACAGGTCAACAATTGCGAAAGGGCTTTCATAAATCTGTTACGAATCAAGCAATCCTCAAAATGAAATTATATCCATAAAAATTTATGAATTGGATCAACTATTGCTTTCTTTTAATGAAATAATCTTCTTTCAAAATTTCCTGTTCAAACATGCTGATATTGAACTACGAATCATTTCACGATCTGTATCATAAATTAATTCAATATTTTTCACACACAATTGGTACAAACATTAATATTATAACTAAAATTGTTACACTTAACATAATATACTATGTGCCACTTCGATTGTTTACTTACTTTACTACGATATATAATTAACGAAATATATCTATGAAAGCCAAACAAATAAAATTTTATATTTATTTGCTTAGTTTTCATAGATTAAATTAACTATAAATGAAAATAAAATTTTACATTTATATTTAATTATTCTTATGAATGTAAATTATAGGATACAATTAAAAATTTATAAAACAAAATTTGTTGCATTTCTATATAAATATTTATAAGCTCAATGCTAATTAAATAACAAAAAATAGGTTATACATTACAACGAAACAATTAAAATTTGAAATAAATAATAAACATAAAAAATTATTTTCATTGTAAAACTTGTTTTTCTTAAAGAAAATGTTTCTCTTTTGAAATGATTTTGCAAATGCTATACTGAATATTATCATAGAACTAATTTATTTGAAGGGCTTTCTGTAAAAATAAATCAGGACTAAGTTTATAAAATATAACATTTGTAGCATATGCAATGCGGCTATAAAAAGTGATTAGTTTCAATTCGCACGCAGTTATAACACTCGCAGAAGAATCGATTTTAAACTAATTCATAAACTTTTAATAAAGCATTGTAATGTGGTATCAAACTATCGCACAGTCTTTCGACAACACCTGTAACAATTTATAAAACATTTGCGTTAAATGGTTTCAGTTACCACTGAGAAAATTACACTTTTATTTTCTATGGACCACAATTTCTGAATTACTTCTATTTCATATTATAAACGCTTTAACAAACTTGCATAAAATAATTTTAAGCACTTTATCTAGAAAATTTTGATAGTCTGCTTGAGCAAGCGACAGCTGTAGAATGATGCTTTTACTTAGAAATCCTTTATCTGATTTTTCTGTATGAGAGGCAGAAAACTCTCCAATGCTCACTTGAAAAAATAAAAAAATACCTTACAATTGTGACAAAGTGTCAAGGATTTAGACATAGGCTTCCCACTCTGAAGACTGCTTTCCTACTTCTAGGTACATACACTCAAAAATTTAGGTTATCGCATGACGAGGCAGATATTTTATAGGCAAAACTCTGCTATAAGGCATTTCAGCATCCAACGCGAGAGGCCTATCACATAGACTTTACACTAATAATAATCCATTATCAAGTAACACAAGGGGGAAACCCGGAAAACTTCAACAAATGTGCTTTTGGAAAACGGAAGGCAACATTCATCTATCGTCCTTGAACAGGGGCTGCGATAGAAAATGTGTCTACAGAACACACAATGTTTGTGTACCGCTGGATCACGCTGAACCTAAATACTTAAATTGGATTAAATCGAATGCAAAAGGGGAAGTACAGGTCATGGTACTTTATGCTAACCAAATCGGTCACAATCTCAAGAATCAATAGTTTTTGAAACACTACGGTTCTACAGGAGTTTTAGTAAAATGTTATGTATAGTACATACAATAAATGTCCAATTAAACTATAATAAAAATTACGAAAACTAACTAAAATATTCGTGGGATTTTTTATTAAACTTTTTTAAAAATATTATATAAACTTATTTATTAAATTTTTTGCATTTTCATTCATTTATACCATTTTACTTTTTTATTCTGTGGATTCTAATGTCTAAACCACAGCAAATAATAGATTCCATAATCGGTGCTATATTTCTTATATTTTTATATCACTTTTATTTTGCTTGAGATTCCAACAAAGATACTTAATAATACATTTATGTGTTTAAAAAATGTTGCATTAATCAATATATTTAAACTAAATTTCCTTAAACTTGGAAAATAGTAATAATTAATGGTAAAATTTAAAACCGTTTCCTTAGAGCAAACTGTAGAATATATAAGAATTATTATCTCCATATAACCAAAATACAAACTTTTGCATTGACACTGACTCTGTGTATTTTAAAAAATAAATAGTTAACATACAATTTACGCATTTTATGTGCATCGCCTTACACTTAAGTGACATTGCTAACTCCTTTTTGGAGTTAATATAAATTAATTTCATTTAAATAAAGCGTATATATAAAATAACCGAAAAATTCAGTATTAGTTAAAATATGTATTTATCATTTTATTGAAATGATATTGAAAGATATGAGAAAACAACGCACAAAATGAGTTAATCAAGAGTAATGGAGAAATATCGCATTTTCAAAATAGAAAACGCAAATTTAAACACTGTAAGAGTTATATGTGTAATATTGGATATATATATATATATATATATATATATATATATATATATATATATATATATATATATATATATATATATATATATATATATATATATATATTATATATATTGTAAATTGTATGCACATATAACATTCGGTGACATCAACATAATGGAAACATCTTTGAAAGGACCTTTTTGAATGCGCTTTGTAAACATTAAAATATAATAACAGCTTATAATCTTTTATAAACAGAAGTGTATATCTGATATTATGTAGTAGCTTTATTGAAGTTCTAAAAATCTTAGATATTTTTCAAAATTGTAAAATGTCTAACCTCTCAGATTTTCAAACATGTCAAATTGTGGGAGGTGAAACAACTCAAGCTGTGAGCATTTCCCAATTTGCAGTGCCTAAATTCACGACAAAATAGACACAGAGCGGCAAAACAAGCTCAACAAATCAAAATAGTGGATGGAAAGACAAGCTTATTGAAAGAGATCTACGTGTATTGAATCGGATTGTAATGACTACAAACCGTGAATAACTGCAACGAAAGTGACCGCAAAGCTTTAATAAACATATAGATTCTCTAAAACCAATGTTTACAGTTAGAAGACACTTTTATAAACAGACTATTTACGTCAAAGTAGCAATTCCCTAGCCACTTGTTGTAGATGTTAATGCCAAATATTGTCAACCGTGGTGTCATGCATACAAAATCTGATTGATTGATAAAGGGAACAAAGTTATATGGTCTGGCGAATAAGCTTTGATATTTTCCCTTCAATAGGAAGGCTGCACGTTTACCGGACACCTGCTCAAGAAGATGATCATGATAGTCTCATTCCACCTGTCAAAAATTTAAATGGATTTGTCATGATATATGGGCAGCGATTTCGTAGTTTTCTGCTGTACCAATCATAACTCGAGAAGGAAGTATCCCTAGGGAGAAGTATAGAGAAAGTTTAACTGTCCAGGTCCATTTTATGATGCAAGCTTTTTTCTGTAGGTGATGGAATTTCTCAGGATGATAATGCATATATCCATGTTATGTTATTTTGATGATAATGAAGATTAAGTTTACCTTGGTTCACATAGTTACTCGACTTCAATATAATTGAATCGTTAGGGTCTATTTTAGTAGGTTTAATATGAAATTGATATCCTCCCCCGAAACTACTCTCTTAGAACTTGCATAAGTCTCCATGAAGAATGGTACATCTAAATGTATCATTTCCTCTCCGAATCCAAGCGCTATTAAATGCCAAAAGTGGTCCTACATCGCTTCTAACAGAGGATTCTTTATAAAAATCTAAGGTGCTTAAATTATTTTGTTAACCGACTGTAGTGTACTATTTAATGCCAACAATCAACTATCAATTTATAATTTTATTATTAAGAATCTTACTATACACAAATCAATATTTCCTTAATAATGGTAAGTAATTATATGTTCACACAAAAACCATCATATTTTAACAAGTACATTTAACTATATTAGGCTTTATTAAAGAAGCCAAAAATTTTACTTTTATAATTATATATTACAAAAAAATCACCAGATTAATTTGCTATAAAATAATTGTGTTTTGAGAAAACTCTTAGAAATTATCTTACAATATCATTTAATTATAGGACTTATACCATTATTTATACAATTGTTCAATCAACAAACTATCACTTAAACTATCTCTAATTTACACTTTATTAAAATCTATTCAAATAAATATTAACTAATTAATATATTTTTCAAAATGATCAATTTTAGCTTCAATATTTTTAGAACAAATATATATGTGCGTGGTCTTTTCATTTTCTTTTTTATTTTAAAGTTACTGGATATTTTTTTAAAATATAATGCAACATGTATGTGTTTCGTAAGTATACAATTATAAATAAATTGAATTAATCAAACTTCGTCATTGGTCTAAGTTAATAAATTTTTTAATTTAGAAAACATTCTACAGGGTGGTGATTTTGAAGTAATTTATATAAACTTGTCACAAAAAACGTTATCATTTCACAATTTTGCTTAAATATATATTCCGATTTTTATGTCTCGAAAAGTATCATATACTTGCAATCAGCCAATTAGAGTGTTCCAACTTCTTTTATTAAGAATTCATTAACTAATTATTTTCCAGTTCAGAATTTATTTACCAGAAAATTTAATTAATTCATAAATAATTGACTATCTATTATAAAGCCATGAATAGTTTATGAAAAATAAGCATCATCACTAATTACACGAGAAAACCCATTTTTACTCCATCATATTTCAACCCACACACCAAGAATCTATTAAGGCATCCATCGCTCATTCTTTGAAGATGTTTTTTATAGTTTTGAAGAGTTTTTACAAAAAATATAAGGGTTTTTTCTTACATGAGCGTAGACATCGCATTTTATTTCATAAGAATTCTGAGTAGTCTTATGTAAGGTGATTGAATTTCCTTTTGATGGGGAAAAGTAAATTCTATGAGGTATTTGGTGAAAAGTGTTTCCATCAATCTATCAATATTCCTTGTAGCCCAGACGGCTTCGAGCGCATATAGTGACCGGAATATTAAGTTTATTGTTATGTTTATAAATCGCGCATTCTTATTGCTGGTGTTAACTTCAACAACCAATAGAGAATACTTAAGTCTATTAGACACTTTTGCTTATGAAAACTGCAAATTTTAATTTATTTTCTCCAACTTGCTGAAACACTGTTTGCTTTTTAATGAATATTCAATATTTCTAAGTTGAATTAATACATTATAGTTTCAATGTGTGTGTGTTATAAATACTATAAAATCAAAGAATTTTAAAAATATATATTCCTTGAATAATGAAATTATATTTACTTATTATTCTATCTTGAAACTGAAAGGAAAGTTTATTTTTATTGACTCTAAGTAAAACATGAATGCTCTATTAAGAGAATAAAAATTTAAAAGTATAGGCACTTGCCCTTAACAGAAGGGGATAAACATAGTTATACTGTAAAATTTATAGCAGCATAACTTAAAAATTTTTAGGTTATACAATTGGAATATTTTAATACTATAGTTAAAAGTTGTGTTTTTATACTTTTGATTATATATTTATCATAGGAACTTTATTTCCGAAAGTTTTAATATTTTATAATCAACTATATATATTTTTCATTATGTATTTAATTTTATCATTTTTAACTATGTTTTTTGCGCAGATACTGAAAAATGTATTATTAATAAAATGTTGAAATTATAATGCATTTTTATTACGTAATATAATTTACAGGTTTTTTGTTTTAAAATGAAATCAATGTTTTCAAAATTAATAAATTGGTGAGTTTAGTTTATTAATAAATAATTTCAGATAGATATCTACACAAGCAGTTCCCTAGTAAGAAGATGAAATTAGTCTTCAAACAAATGAAGTTTTTTTATTTATCAATAAAATATTTCTAAAAAAGTACGTAATTCCTTTCGATTATGGTAAGACATACCACCAAAAAAAATATTTTCCTTTTTTGGTTGTATGTCTATACTTACTTAATATATATTTATTTTTGAAAAAGTGTATAGGAATTCCATGAATATTGTTTTTATGGTTATTTGTATGATAATTGCAATTTAATTTTAAAAAAATTAAATGTCTTAGAGATCATTATTAAATTCTTGTGTTATTGAAACCAACTAATAATTCATGAAAAATATTTAATAAATGTTTTAATCATTCTAATGATAAATAAACAAAATTAATAAACTATTTTAATCAGTTAGTCGATACGTTATTTTTGAATAAAATCTTATATTATGAAATATAATTCCTTTGCCAAATCATTCAAGTCATTTTAATTGATCAATTCATCATCATCAAATTCAGCGTTTACTGCCACGGCGGCTTCATTATTTAGGATGTTCTTTTCCGGTATCGGAAGAGTTCGAACCTCACTTGGCTACTAGACGATCCATCGTCTTCTCTAATGACGGCTGGGGCATGTTAACTACGTCCTGGTCTCAATATTCCCCATGTGATATGGTACCATTTGGGATGGTAAGCCAAGTCTGGGTATTTTATACTTGATCCGTGATTCTAAATTATGAGGACCCCATCCATTAAAGGCGTCCAACATGTCATACTAACTGGTTCCCCCTCTAGACCAAGTGTTATCAGTTCCACCCTTTCTAGTGTAGGAGCCGCAGTAGCCTTGTTTTTAGGGAATCCTTCTCATTATGTGAGTTCAAATCCCAGTTTAACTGAAGATCCGTCATGTAGGTAAAAAGCGACTGGAGCACTTTAAATATGTCATGGTCACAATGTCCTCCAAGTGAAAGGATACCTACTAGCCATTACCATTTTATATTCTGGGGATGGCAAGCCTAGAATTGGGGGTCTTCTGCTTGGTCACGAATATTTCTGCTTGGTTCAAAATCATGAAGATTCCACCCGGCTGCTTCTATCTAATTGGTAGATTTCAACTCAGGGCTAGATACAGGGGAAAATGTTGGTGCAACAGTCCCTTCTAGGGCTGAAAAGATGTAAAAGGATCCTAGCAGCCCAGGATTGAAATAGCCAGGTATAAATAGCCAGGATTGAAATAGCCAGAAAACTTATCACGTATTTAAAACACTTTGAAATAAAATTGAATTTTATTTTCTAAGTAAAGTTATGTAGTATATTAATCACTGTTATAAATTAAGAAGTGAGCTCCATATTATTTCAAACTAAAAATATGGTTATAGTTACAAAATTTTTTTCCAACAAATTCAGTGAAATCTTGAAAAATATTTTATATTTTGAGTGTATAAATAATACACATTAATAAGTTTTATCTTTGAATAAACATTCCTTAAAACTCACTTGTTACAGATGAAAATGTTTCAAAAGAGAAACATTCAAACAGAAATTGATGTAAAACATATAACACAGAAGAACTATATATATATATATATATATATATATATATATATATATATATATATATATATATATATATATATATATATATATATATATATATATATATATATATATATATATATATATACATATATATATATATATATATATATATATATATATATATATATATATATATATATATATATATATATATATATATATATATATATATATATATATATATATATATATATATATATATAATCTAAAATAAAATATAAATACGGTGTTATAAAAATACTTTTTAAGAAAATGTTTTTAGGACTCATTCAGAAAGAAATACATTTACAGGAATTAAAGAAATGTCTCCTATGAATTTCTATTTGTTATTTGAAGGAAGTTAAAATGTGCTTCTTTTAAATAATTACGTAAAAAAGTTTCTCACGAGAACATCTTTCATGAGTTTGTTAATAAAAAATACTGTGCTTAAATAAAAGAAAATACATAATAAATTTTAAAATTGAATAATATTGCCTTAATTGAAATTTCAAAGGGATAAATTAAAGTAAAATTTCTATTTTATATAAAGATGTTAAACACTTATACCTATATAAATAGAGTTAAAAATGAATGTTTATTTTAGTAATCACTGATCAATAACTAGTACATCATGAGTTTCAGTAAAAACAAAATTATATAACATTCTAAACGTAACATTTTCTTAAAATGTAATAAATATGTTGTGGTATTCTTACTAATTTTATAGTGTAATTTATTTTATTTGACTTCAAAACGTAAAACTTACCATTCTATATTCGTGGAAAAAGCATCATTTGTCCTTTTTAAAGTTCACATTAATTAAAGTTAATAATAAGTGCATAGCAGTGTTTTGTAATTTTATAAGTTAAATATTTTAAATTGGATGTGTTAAAACTGAAAAATACACCTTTTTACATTCCAATGAATTACACATTTACAGAGTAATTTATTTTATTTGACTTTACAACGTAAAACTTTCCATTTTATATTTGTAGAAAATACATTATTTGTCTTTTTCAAAAGTTTACAAAAATAAAAATAATAAATATATTTTGTGTTTCCATTAAAATATAACTTTTTACATTCATATAAAATATGTTATATGTACTTTTTGAGATTTTAATAATCATTTTTTGAAATATTTTTTACTCTAATTTTTCAACTTGTTTTGTTTTAAGGCATATTTTGATTGTCAGATATTAATTACAAAATGAAGAAAATTTAAATCTAGATGGAAAATTTTTATACTCAGGAAGTTTAAAAAAATCAGTGAAAAATGTTTAGATTATTATTTTATTCATTTCTATCAATGTAACTTTTTTAAGTAAATGCCTTAAAATTAAAGTTTCTATTATTTTCTTCCTATTTTTTCATTAATAACTAATTAATGATTAGAAAAATTTGTAAATTCTGATATGTATTTTTATATTTATGTACATACATTTGCATGTATATATGTTATTGTAATTGTTTTTTGAAAGTTTCGTATCGTAATTTATTTTTAAAAAATTGTTCCTTATTAATAATTAGTTTTTATTGGAAAATTTTGAAAAAGCTAAAGTCTTAATTCATAGTGATCTAAGGACATTTATATTCAAATTAATATAAGAAACAAAATAAATATCTTTTTTTGACTTTAACTCTTTCAGCATAAAAATTACCTGTCTGATTTTAAAAGTTCTTTATTTTATATATGATATCTTACTACAGAACTTGTTTATATATGCATTAAAAAGAAGCATGTTAAAAGGTTAGAATAAAAAAATACTTAAAATCTATATTAAACATCTGGAAGGCATAATATATGATTATACGAAAACACATTTTACAATATGATATAGAGTAAAATATTTTACACTATTATATTAAAAAACAGTATAATTATAATTTAGGGGAATGATTTTTGCAACTACTGTTATTTCATTACGAAAAAGAAAACATTCATAAAAGTTAATTTTATCATTTTTATAAAGAATTTCTTGTTAATGCTGAAAATTTAAAGATAAAACCTATAGTGGTTTTTGAGAGTATTGACCTAAGTATGTGTGATACATTATCAAAAATCTGCTATTCATTAATAATTAATTATTATCATAGCTAAGAGAAATGATGAAATGTTTGATTATGAGTTCTATATAGCATGTTATTTAATGCGCTATAAATGAATCACAGACACAACTACACATTAGACTGTCCACTTTTATACAAATATAAGATTGAAACTGATGACAAGCTAAGATATTTCTGATTGGAACGGAATTGAGATAGAATCCAGCCACTGTTAAACAACAGAAGATGGATGTTGGGTTTCTATTTTCTTCTTCACATTTGCCATGGTGAATGGTTTGAATCCATGTTGAACACTTTGCTTTGGTGAATGTTTTGAATCCACCACATAAA
Source organism: Latrodectus hesperus (assembly GCA_037975125.1). NCBI lineage: Eukaryota > Metazoa > Arthropoda > Arachnida > Araneae > Theridiidae > Latrodectus > Latrodectus hesperus. The sequence continues at coordinate 12,102,745 of CM075859.1, forward strand.
TTTCTTTCCGAAAGAAAATTTCATCAATAGTATCGCAAGGAAGGAAACTCGGAAATTTGCCAGGCATCTACTCCGATATACTAACATGCAGAAGGCGGAAATCTAACATCCATCAAATGTTGTGAAAAGTGTAGCTGGGATAGAACCCTCTACCTTTCATTCTGAAGAATACTCTCCTATCATTATATCACGGTGAGTCTAAGTCGTCCTTGTTGTCATCAGGTATAGAAAATGGTAGATTCCTAGAGTTTTCTTGGTTTCTTGCCTGGTGATACTTGAGTAAAACTCACCCTTTACTAAAAGTTCTCCGTGAAGTCCATTCTCAATTGTCTTTCAAACACATTTCAATGGTTTTCAATTGATAGGCTATCTTCTTTCAGATGCAAAAGTACAAGATTGTATTAACATCTCTGTGAACTGTACCCGGAACACACATTTTGAATTATAAGCAAAAATCTGGTGATTCATCCTCAAAAAGGAATATATAATTAGATATTGATATTGCATACATCTATAGAATATATAATAATAAGATCAAGATTAAAATAAAAGAAGATACTTTTAATTATGTACTATTTTTCTGTCACAATATTACTTTTCCCTTTAAATAAATATTGCACAATCATTAAAATATCATACAAATCAAAATATGATAATAAATTTTCACATTTTGTAATAAATAAATAAATAAAATAATGTAAATTTCTATATCTCCATCTGATTGCAGCTGAGCAATGTTTCAATTTTTTTATATTTACTTACATTTGAAGGCTTTTGATGCCAATTATGTATTTAAAATGAATAATATGATATTTAAGGGGCTTATTTATTAGGATCAATTTTTCATTGGATAAAGCATATTACATTTAAACTATTAGAGATAAATACAAATCTTGTCGGATGAGAGTGAGAAGCTTGAAACTCACATTTTATAAAATGTAATAAAATAAATATTATAAAATTCTATTACAAATCATACTGTGCATACTATAATATTGTACAACAAACTTAAGCACCAATTAGGGGTACATTTATTTACCTATAGAAAATATTTCGACTTTTTCTTGTATTTTACTTAGCATTTTAAAATTATTATTATATTAAAATTCTATAATTGTTTTCTACTTCTTAAAATAATAAATAAAAGTTTGTGGTATCCAAATTAAATATTCAAAATTAAATTTCCTTGAATATATATATAATTTAACTGGCTAACACATGACTAGTTATTTCGTGATATACTTTGTTGTTCTATGAAATAATTGAATTATACATTATGTAACCAAAGCACTTTCTAAATTTGTTTGCATTATTTTTTATGTAGAGTTAATTATCTAAAATGCTTTAATATCGTTGAAACAATTATTTGTATTTCATATAACATGCTGTATTTTCAACTAAAAGCGAAGCAGAAATTTTAAAAAATCTTATTTTAAACGTTATTATAAAAGTTTTTATTTTCAACATGTGTTTGTTTTGAATCTTTGTGTTCCTTTGTCCCTTTAGATCTGGAAAATAGCCTTCAGGCTTTCGATAGTTTATCTTTCTATAGTCTCAATGAGTACATTTATCAATACCGAAACATAATAACATATTTGAGGAATATATATCATCAATAAGATGACGTTCTGCATTTTATTTTTGTGTAATTTATCATGAGTAAATTGTGTTGTAATTGGAAAAAAATTTTATAAAAATTTTAAAAATTACTTAGGAACTTGACTGGAATGTTGGTAAGAATTAGTTCTTAATATATTTTTCTCACATTGTCTTTAAACTGTCATAGAATCTTGTAAAAATTAACTGCTGTGTGCCAATTTTAATCATTGTTGATCTATGACTTGGCGCTTGAAGTCTGTATTAAAATTTCATTACAGAAAATTAACAGTTATTATATATGATGTTAATTATTATATCTTGAATTTAATATTAAGATTTACAAATGTAGTTTTAAAATACATTTTTCAGGGATTGTAGTGAAATTGATAGTTGTGAATGACCCTCACGCATGTATGACCATTGCTTGACAATAAGTATTCTTGAAACTTAGTTTTCCATGCTTTTGGATAACAAAAATACGTATTTGGAAACTTACTGTCCCTTATTATTTTAAGTAGGTAATTTTAAATTTTTTAACGTATCATTGAACAAATGATAATCTTATTTAATAATTTAGCATGGTGAAAATACTAAGAATTCCTTTTTGGATGTTCTATTCTTTCCTTTGCTGCACACGAAAATAATTCTCTGTAAGTTTTACGGTAAAAATTGAATTCTGCCATTTAATTAAGAGGAATCACCTAAAAAGTAAAGACTGTTTTGTGATAAAAAGTATACATTATTTATTGTGAATAAAACTATTTTTTACACACTTAATCCTTCTTTTACTTCGCAATTTTTTCACTTAACCATTTATCGCATTAGGTGGTGATCTTCAGAATTTCCATTTTACATTCTTTTGTAATTAGTTCTTTTAGCTATATGATTACTGCATTTTTCTATTTTTCATTACTTCCAAAAATTTTACTGTCTCCCAGAATTTCTTTCAAGTTTATTAAAAAGGTACAGATTATCAAAAATATTCCCTTAAATTAATTCAAGAATTTTTGAATTCCAGCAACAATATCAATCATGGTTAGAATTCTTGAAGAATATAGATATCTTTAAAACATTTGTTTTAAACCGCTAAGTATATCTACCTTAAAATTCCACATTTGGTTCGTTAAGATAGCCAATAGTAACTGTTGATTGAAGTAGAACTTAGGATTCGTCTCAATCGTATCGCATTTTACCAAGAAATGCAAGTAGCCATTTTGTTAATGAACACGCGGCAATAAGTACAACATGGAAATTCTAAAGCTTGTGAATATAAACTATAAATGTTTGAATGTAGGATAGGATTTTACAGAGAAATAAAAAAATTTATATTATGCAGAAAAACCAAAAAAAGGCTTTAGCAAAGCGTAATAAAATAGTTTTTTTAATTAAATAATATATATTGCGCTTTTCATTTTTTATAAGAAAATGGTCTTTACCTTTTAGATATTTGTATATAGACAAAAATGAGTCTTTTAAAAGAAATGAGTAAAGTTTTTTCATATGCTAAAAAGATAAAGCATTTAAACTGATAAGCATACAGTATTTGTTAAAAATGATTCAAACACCTTAGAAAATTTATAGAAGAAGCTTTACTGCTGAAACCACACACAAATTCTCAAAAATATATAAGACTTTCACTTAATTTGGGTGTGATTTTATATAAAATTTACTATAATCTCTTTTCCAAGTCTTGATGGTTTTTATGAAAAAAAAATCTATGTAAGCAAACTGCTTACGAATCTTCTTAGATAATGAAGTATTTTCAAATAAATTTTTAAAAACATTTATCATTTGAATTTTTTTGATATCGTTTAGATTATAATTTTTTATATTTACATGTTTACATTCCAATATTATTAAATTTTTTTATCTAAATCTAGGGTATTAATCTGTAAGGAAATAATCAACGGGCATTCGGAATTATTGTATGATTATTTGTACTGAATTATTTACATGATTGTTTGCATTGAATGAAATGATTATTTGCATTCATAAGAAATTAAAATTATGATAGGTAATTTTAAATTACTAATAAAGTAAATATATGTTGACTGTTTACTACACATTAATGTTTCTTAGTGGCAAAAAGTGACTCTAAAATAATATAAAGTGTGATTCCCTATCATAAGATTACATAAATCAAACGAAAACTCATAATTTTAAATTTGTTGTTTACATTTTTTCTTTTAAAATTTTTTGACAGTTTCACAATATTCATTATTACAATGAAATATAAAATATATTTTTAAGCTTTTATTTTTTTAAATAACATAGTTTTTCATAGTAAATTTTATTACATATTTGTCAATAAATTATTAAATGAAAATTTATCCCAGAACTCTCAAATAAGATCATTCATGACTATTCATATTAACTACTTTAATTGGCACCTTGTTTAAAAAAAATGTTAGTATGAAGGACACCCTTTCGCAAAAATAGTGGTAGATAATTTTGAATTAAATAATATTTCATTAGTAAGGAGAAAATATTAATATTTAGATTCCAAATGATGTATAGTAAAAAGAAATATATAAAAGAATGGAAATTTAATCCTGAAAGTTACTGAAATAAAGATATGCAGTTTATTAAATAAAGGATTATTGTATTATTATTATAAAGGCGCATGTAAAATGCATCATTCTACTGCATGCTGTTATATACCCTAAAGCATTTTTTAAAATAACTTGAAATAGTTTTGATTTATTAATTCAAGCTGTTAGTTTATTTATTTAGATTAAATTACATACCATTGTGTAAAAGCAAGTACGTGAATTGAATATCAATCAATGGTAGTATACATTATCACAACTCTCTGGAAATCCTTAAATAAAAACAACAGTATTCTCTGATTGAAAAAAAGATTTAATATATATATATATATATATATATATATATATATATATATATATATATATATATATATATATATATATATATATATATATATATATATATATATATATATATATATATATATACAGTTTGTCCACTAAAGTCAATTGCCACCCTCTTAACTTAGGAACGGCTGCTACTATATTTATAAAAGTGGTGTCTAGGTACAGTAAAGTAGCCATGCGCTACTGAATGAAACAGACTACTGCGCCACCTGGTGGAAAATTGCGGAGTTAGCATTCCTATCTCGAAAACGGAAAGAGACAGAGAGAAAAAGTGATATACAAAGTTGTAGAGCATCCTCGATTTAGTACGAAAAGTTACCTTGTAATCACTAATGTGAAGAATACAACGGTTAAAACGCGCATTTGTGGTTCCGTGCTGTGACGTGGCACATCGTACGTGTGCATACCTTAAACGACGCATTACGGTCGCGTGTTCCAACGTGACACGCTATAAGCTCCAACGTGTGCAACGTGATCTTCAAGCTAGGATCCAAATGTGCATTGAAGCTGACGGTGAGAAGTTTGAACATCTTAAATAAAGTATATTGTTATAACTATTTGTTTTTTTTTTCTTTCTTAGATCGTTTTGTCACGTCACAGCGCGAAACAACAAATGCGCGTTCTAACCGCTGTATTCTTCACATTCAGTAGCGCATGGTGGTTTCATTCAGTAGCGCATGACTACTTTACTATACCTGGACACCACTTTTATGAATATAGCAGCAGCCGTTCCGAAGTTAAAAGGGTGGCAAGGGACTTTAGTGGACATACTGTGCAAATAATATGCTGAGTGTCGAAGGCTATTATTGATTCTGAAGCATATTGTACAAAATACTAAAAATAAAAATAGTGCAGAAATTTCTGATACTTTTACGGTTTAAAATGCTCAGCGAATTTTGTAAGTTAAACTGTTTCGTTGCTTTCAGTTTTTAAGTGCAAATTTTATTTGTATTTCAAATTCATTGCTCTAGGAAGAAAATATAAAAGTGTCATTAAAAACTTAAAACTGTGCAGTAGATAAATACTAATTGAAGGAAATTCTATCATTTGAGGAAAATACTGTATTCTATGGCTAAAATATTTCAAATAATAGAACCCCTAAATGTCACAATCATTTACAATAAAATGTCATTTACAGTACAGTTTTATAAATTACAAAAAAACTTGATGTTCATTTTTTCAAATACCATTTCAATTCATGAAAGATTTTTCGAGGTCATAAGCTTTCAATTCTGAAAATAACAGTTCAATTGCACATATGTTTTAGCTTAGGATAACATTCTCTTATTTTCATTCATTACGGTAATGATGTTTTTACAATAATGAATTTTTATTCATGCTTTTTTTTAGCTTATCACAAAATATCTGCATTTTCTTCGACAAAAAAAATCATTTCTACCTACTGTAATTCTAAAATAAATTTAATAAAAATAAAATATTTTAAAACTAAATTTTGCGTAATAGGTGCACATTTAATCAGCTTATTGCTATTCAAGTAAAATAAAATTGTTGGTGTAGCAATTATGCTTTTTATCTTCAACTTAAGAACTGTTTTGATGTTTTAAGAATCTAAAGAAAATAATATTCTGCATATCAAAGAAAGTTACTTTTCAACTTTATTTTTACAAACGTTACTTGTACGTACACGAGATTATTAAAATAGTCTAGCAATTAAAAATATGTGTTTCAAAATATAATGTGTAAAATATAATCTTAAAATATAATCTCTAAATATTATGTAATGTGCATCTTTGCTTGAAACTGATATTAATAAAATCACACTGAATAACTATTCTGCTTTCACGAATTGAAGGAAAATATATTTATCGAATAGAAAAAATAGTGGTTCATTTTTCGCTTATTACAAATTAGTTGCATGTGTTTACACTTTCGGTGCTGATGGGCCGTTAGACATACCTAATTCACTGATTCACTTGGAGCTTTTCTCAAGAGCTAAAACCGCTGTTAATGCTTCTTGGACAATCCCACTTGTTCACCAATGGTACTGTGAGAAGTGACCTGTGGTGGTATTATCACTCAAGTGTTGAGGGCGGGATCAGACGGCCATCACCAGGCTTATCAATGGACATTTAAAATCTATGTTCTATTCTTATGGACATTTCACAAGCCCAATTATAGTATTAGATTTTCTTAAAATGACAAATTTCATTGTGACCTGATTTAGAATTGCTGAACACCGGAGATATACTACAACAACGTTTGCACTTTTAGACTGGAGATTGTTTTAGACCATAAATTTCATAAATTTTTTCGTTGTGAAGCTGAATTTTCATATGTTATTGTCGACTCATTTTCATATATTTGAAAAACAAAAGGAAGAAATCAGTACCAAAAATAAATGCCACAATCCGAGTTCCAAATCAATAGTAGCTTCTAAAATGAACTTTCTTTTCGATCAATCGTTTTACAGAACCCAATGTATGGTTATGCAAATATTTTCCTGTGAAACTGGTTTCACATTTCACTGAAAGAAACATATGCAATCTTCATTATTATAACTTTCAAGATAATTTTATTATTAAGGTAATTTAATTTTTTACTTGCTTTTTGAAATTGAGTGTAGATTACTTGTCGCAAAAGAAGAAATATTGAAATCTGCCATACACCGGATCCTTATAGATGATACAATGATCAAATGCCGCATCTATTTTTCTTTATCCTTAAAAGTCAATATTGAACTTCGGACTTTTTATTTAAAAAAAAGTGTAGTCTTTTTCTTCAAGTCCAAATGAAACAGAAATATCCTTCATTTTTGTTTTTTAATAAATCCCTTAATCGTGTTTCAATAACAATTAGTTATCATCGATAATGAATTATGGTTAGTGAATTCTGGGGCAAATTAACATATCGTAGAAAATATGAAAGAACTAAATTGAAAAAACAGTCACCTTGCAAGTTATTGAATTTTTCTTATTTGTATTTTATTGAAAAATGAAAAGAAATTACTCAAAAGGCACACAAACATAATTAAATGCCGTAAAATAAATCTATGATGTGTCTTTCTGAATGTTGAAAATTATTTTTTTAATGTTTTTGATTGTAAATGGTAGTCGTTTAAAAGTATGCAAACATGTTCTGCAAAAAATACTTTTAAAATTACTTTTTACAAATATTTTTGTATTAAAATTAGTTTTAAATAATACAATTCTATGTGCATTAAATATTAAAAATTTAGTACATATTTTCATTAATTTTTATGTTGTTATGATGTAAGCATGTTAATATAAACTGCTTACATCATTTTTCTCGCAGAGTGTCAATGCACTTGAAAAATACATTTATGCTTATTAATTAGATGCTCTTTTTGGCGAAGGTCATTTATGAATAATTGTTTCTTTTCAATTGTCATGAATGTTTCTACAGATTTAGAAATGAATTTATTTCATACATTAAATAAATGATGACTTGCATAACCTAAAACGCTGCGTAGGAACGTGTTATGACGTTCTATTTTATACCTCCATTATTTTTCTTAAACATAGGAAAGAGTAAATTAGTTTAGATTTCCTATATTTAAATAGAGTATGTGAGTGAGCTCCTATCCACTCCAAAACAGCAATTTTATCTTAACATGTGGAAATAGTAATTGCTATAGTATAGAACGAATGAACCCGGTAAGAATATATTTTTACGTTAATTTTTAAAATTAAATAATTTCATAATTTTTAATTTTTATTGAAATTCGTAAAATAACATGTCTCTTAAGTCTTCAAATAAGAATTTCAATATTTTAAATCAATCAATATCTTCATTTTATAAACCGATAAGTTAAATTAAATACATTATATAAATCAAAAAGTATAGTATTTAAAAGTTGCTAATTTAAATTTGGAGAAAATTATGTTATTTCTTCTGAATTATGTAAAAAATACAATGATAATAAGTTGAATAAAATACAGAATTTAATCAATCTTAAAAATGTCTCTTGAAACTTTATTAATATTTTGTTTAAGATCAAAAAGAAATCCAAATTTATTCAAATTTCTAGTGGTATTGTGTGACGTTTCTTTTTGAATGAACATAAAATACAAAAACCTAAATTTACTAAATAATAGTTGAAGTTGAATTTACTAAATAATAATTGAAGTTAAATTTACTAAATGATAGTTGAATAGTCTTTAAATTAGGCCGAAGTAATTCAGTAATTATGAATGAAAAGTTCATTTCATAATGGTTAGAGTTTTATTTTTTTATCTTACTTATTGAAATTTCGGGGGACAAAATTGATTTGAGGTTATTACTGTGCTGCTGTAAATCATGTCTAAAACACTTTTTAATATTTTTTTATTATTTCTTTCATTCTAAGCCACTTCAAATTCCTTTTGTGCGGATGCATATACTAAAATAATACATAAATTACTATCATGAATATAGGCTTCCTTTGTATTAAATATTCTGTTCATAGATTAATCTAGCTGTCATTGAGACTGAATGTCTACTACATTGGTAATTAATTTTATTCTTCTATATTTATTCTTTCCATAAATCAAGAGTTTTTGACATAACTAAACATGAATCAGAAAAACTTTCTGGGAAATTGAATCTTTAGCACTGCTTCTGCAAATCAAGAATTCTAGTTGAAAAGTAAATTTATCTATTAAGGATTGTTTAATTAATAACTTGTCTGTACTTAATGTTTTCAACTAATTGCTTCAATTCATTTTTTTTGTAAAATAATAAGTATTTTTCTATAGATATGCAATTTTTCTAAATATATGATTTGTATTCAGCCTGAAATCAAAATTTTCTCTAGTTGTTTATCTTAAATATTATTAGTGGATATTTTTATAAGTGAATGAAACTTTTAGTAAATTTTTATATTTTATTTTCCTCATATGTAAACATGATCTTAAAGATATGTTCAGGGAGAACAGTAATTACTAAGTCTCTTATATTGAAATAAATCTTTTATTTCAAAATATGTCTGTCATTTTTAATCCTCTATTATATTAAAAACTTCTAAATATTTTAAAAACAAATAATGGTTATAAATTTTTACTCACAAAATATAAACTTGTATCATATCTAGTGATTTTTGTGATCTCCACTACTCCATTTTCATGAATTTTTCTTCTGTTATTATATGCACAAAATATAAGTTTACATTACAATTATTCCACAGTATCGAACAATTTGCTGGAAATATTGATTCCCATAATTCCTCTTAAGTTACAGATATTGCTAAGCAATTTGCTATGTTTTTTGTATTTTTATGCACACCCAAATTAATATTCCATTAGAGTACTTAAAAATGTTATAGTTAGTTCTGTGAGATGTAACTTAATTTTATCAAAATGACGTTTTAGCATTTGGTATCGTGAATCCAGAGTGAAGGATCAATGAATCGCAATCCATCGAAAGATTTCATCAGGAATACCATCAGTTTAGATGATCTAGATGTGAAGAAGACATTTCTAGATCCTGCACTGAAAAAGCATTTAGATGAAGCCCGGCAAAAGTCAAAAGGGACTCAAGGCAACTTATGCCCGAAATGCAGCTGTTCACAATTCGGAGAAACATCCACAGTGTATCTCAATTCAGCTGCACCTGGAAAGGTTTTCATGACTTTTCTAAGCTAATTATTTATTACTTTTTCTGTGTGTGTGTGTTTCACTAGTATGATTGTATATTATTTAAAATAACTAAGCTACTTTATTTTTAAAAAATTTATATTTTATACTCTTTTAGTTTCTCTTTGAAATAGTTCTGATTAGTTCTTTTTTCAGTTATTCCTTCTTTAATTCATTAATCCATATTTACGGTACTCATAAAATACCAAATTCTTTTTGTTTATTCCTTTAATTTAGCTGTTAAAATGTATAAATTAAGTATTCTGTTACCAATCATTAGTTACTGATTGTATCTTTAATTTTTGATTTTTTGCGTAGAAATAAACATTTCTATGTTGATCTTTTTTATATAGCTCATCATATGGGTTAAGGTACTTATTCTCTCTTTTTGAGAACAGAAAGACATAGCATGGCGTAATAAAGACAATAAATGAGCAATGCATTATCAGAAATTTTTTTTGTACTCAAGTGATTTATTTATAAATTGTTTAACGTCATTGTACCACCACGGCAAGAATTAACTGACTGTGATCATAAAATATTTTCTGAAACTGGATGTTTCGACCATTCTATTTCAGAAACTGTCAGTGAATTTTACTTGATGTGTAAATAAATTCAATTGTGTAACTCTAATTTGTATTTATATTTGAGTTATATAATTTATATTTAAATGTGAAGCTAAAATAAACAATTTCTGATATTGCTTTTCACTATAAGCAATGCAATAGCTTATCAAGTTACGACAATTTACGTAGAGAAATCTGTGTTAGCAAACGAGAAATATCACTTCAAATAGCAATGACGACAACAAAGAGATACGTGAAACACATGTATCTTTGGGAATGCTGATGCAAAATTTAGTATTGACAAAATATGGCAGCAAAAAACTTAAAAGACACTTGCTAGTAACATGTTATAGGCTACAGTGAATCTAGTAGTCTAGCAATAAGTCAGTCGAATTCTAAATGATTGGAGAAACTATGTTTAGCCAAATAATTCCCGATTCTAGTCAGAGATGATGTTACGGTTGAGGAGTTCTCAGTGTTCTGTATTCAGTAACAATTTTTTGGGAAAGCTGTTGGCTTCTTTATAAATATTGTGGATTATTTTTATATTGCATAAGCTGAGCTCTTTGTACATAATAGTAAATCATTCATTAACAAACATGATTATTTTCAAGAATTTAAGCTTCATCTACTACTATTTAAAATATGTTCTCAAACATCAATGGAGTGCTTCAAGGTGGCATGTCACCAATCCAGTTTATTTCCATATTCTTTTGTAGAAACAATCTTAACAATTTAAACAAACTTTTTTGCCACCTATATTTTGAAAGGAATTCTTACTATGTAAATCTCTCAAATTAATATAAATAGTGCTCTAAAAGTCAGTTTGTGCACAAAATCCTACACTTATAAGAATTTTTATGATAATAGTGACAGCGTAATAAATTTTCGGTGTACTTCTGTAATTTCATTTTGTTCCCTGTCATGTTGAAGCATTTAACTTTGGAAAAAGCTGTTTTTGTAACCCTGACATTTCATTGCATCTAAAATAATGAAATGCATCATGTAATATATACTTAAATATTATAATGAAGATATACTTTATGATTTTTTAAAATCTAATTCCCTCTAGTGGGAATTAATTTTAATAAATATTCTTGATATCAAATTTAGGCTCAAGATCATGCCTGGAAACTACCAAATGGTCCTTTAGTAACAAGAAGAATTACTATTGCTGGTGGATTTCTGGATATAGCTCTGTTTTCTGCAAATTGTGAACAACTCAAATTTGTGTTGGAATTAGGAAATTTTCACATTTACTATTACGAAGTACTTGGTCTTATCATCACTTCCCTCATTTTACAGGTACTAATAATTTTTGTTTAAAATTTATGTATCTGTCATGCGACTCAAAAAATTATTATGTATGTGTCACAGAAAACTAAACCATGTCATCTACTACTAAACTGTATGTCACTGAAAATTTGAAAGCTCTAAGTACTAACACTATCCAACACGAAAATGTTAAACTATTCATTGGATTTGTAAAAATGTAAAAAAAAGAAAAAGAGTTTTATTAAAATAATTTTACAGTACTATAATACACAGTTCTATGAAACACTACACATTTAGCTTTAAAATTATTGAACGAAATGCACTATAGCATTTTAACAGGCTGAAGTTAGCGAAATATATATTTCAGAGAGCATTGTTACAGAATAATGCTTTAATTATAAATACCGGGTGTCTATAAAATATTGTACGCATTTCGATGTTTAATAATTCGTAAATAAGCGTATACATTTATACTCGAATATATTTTGATAGTATAAAATTCAAATAGATGATTTCCTTTTTCCATATAAATATCTGTTCTTTCGTTTGTTGTCGTCGACATCCTTTTCTAAGTTTAATGTCTTTTCTTTATTATATGTGTTAACCACTTCACTAGAAGATGGATTGACCTCGGTTTCTTGTTCCCCAAGATTATATGATAAAATGCAATTGATGTGATATAATTTTTTTCCTTTTGTAAAGAATATCATTTGCAGGCAGAATATGTTGAATATTGATAGATTCAAGGCCACGGGATTTCAATCACAATAGCCTATGTAGATGACGACATATTTGCTCATATCTGGCACGAAGCTGGCTACCGTCTTGATATATTTTTTGCCACGTTCAGCGCACATGTAAAAGTCCATTGACAACAGTCATAAAGCGTTTTGAGTCCATCTAACCATTTGTTTATCAATTTAAATTTATTGGGTTGTGCACAGAGACGGGCTCGCAGTCACAGACCGGTATTACATTTAATTGCCTTTGACATAAAACTGAAACTACACTTAAGGAAACATTTAGATTTGTCATGCAAGTTCACCTTAAATTGAAGGCACAAGTTTGTTTTTCACTATATGATCACATTTGCACATGAAAACTAATTTAAAAGACCTACATACTAATGCGGATACAGAGCCATCGCAAGTAAGGGCAATCGAACCCATAGCAGTTAAACTAAGAAATAAAATGCTAAAAACCAACCGTGTTTATTGCTTGTCAAATTAAAGACAGGATTTGCAGTTTAAAATAATGAATTCTATATATAAAAGTGCTATCTGTCTTAGACATCTGAAAGTTAAGGAGAAAGATATTTAAATTTGTCATCTGTAAACTTAATGACATGTTTCTCCAATGATACTATGTCAATACAATAACCAGTATACTGCTATAAGTTTACTTTTCCTGTTAAACAAATATTAGTTTTCAGCTATCCATTTATTAATAAAAATGATGAATCCTTATACTTCCTATATTTATTTGAATTTGAGTAAAAATAGAAAGGAAAAATTATTTAGTAAAATAAAAACTCAATCTAAAAGAAATAGAAAAAACATTTAAATTTAATAAGAGTTGTAAAAAGTTCAATATGGAATTTCAAACTAATCAACAAAAGGCAGTATAGTATCTTTAAATGTGAATAAATAAAAAAATTAAAGTAATGGATAAAGAATTAGTAATTAAATTCAAGTTTTTATAGTATTCATAATGGATTAGTGTAACTAATTATTTAATTAAAAATTAGATTTAAGGAATTAATTTTTTTAAATAAAATAAATATAAATATATATAGTTGTTTGTTGCTGATTGTATCTGAAGAAGTCACATTCAGAAAATATGATCAAATTAAAAAAAATCTGTAGAAATTAAAAGTTTTTTGTATTAATTTAACGATATGCCAGCAAAATTACTGCTTGAACAGTAAGAAAACTTAAAAAATATAATGATTTTCTCTAAGTAAGAGAAAAACTTAATCTAAAAGATTAAGAGCATTGGCTTGTCCACAAAGGAAATATTTTATTTTTTTATTTACTTGTGTAAGCAACTTTCCTAATTTTTTTCTCGACTTTAAGACTAGCTTTTTTACTTGAAATTTTTTACGTTTTTATTTTCTTATTCCAGCTCACAGATATTTCTTCATTTATAAATTAGACCATTATTCTGAACAAACGCTTACATTTAAACAGTAAATTACCAAAAAAATTTTATCCTTTGAATTTAAAAGAAACAAACACAGGAAAACAAATAATTAAATTTGCTTGACATTCATTAAATTCAGCATTGTTCAGAAAATAATCAAATATCTCCAGTGCAAGAAATTCTCCAGTACTTTCCAGATTCAGATATTTTTACAAAGTATTTAATTTTAAGCCAACAAATTGACTGAATATTAACTCCAGTTTCACAATATTTCCGTAAAAATTATTTTCTTTTTAAATTCCATAATAGAATTACGCTATTACGTTACGTTCCCGGTTGCCAAATTATTTCTTTGAACATACACGGCCAATCATATTATTGTTTTGAACATACACGGCCAATCATATTATTGTTTTGAACATACATGGTTAATCACATTATTGTTTTGGACATACACGGCCAATCTAATACTGCTTTGAACAACGGTAAAGAGTGTCTGAATCAAAGCCTAATTTACTAATATCTGCTCCATGTCACACCAGTGGAAAAACATTGAATTCTATAAAAACAGATTATATTACCTTACGTTTCTCGTTGGAACAGATAACAAAACTGTTGCCTCAACGCAACCTGAATTTTATGAGAGAAAATGAAAAATAATACATTGCTATATATATACTTTAATGAATATTATAATTTATGAAAACAATAACTAATTTGATTAAACCCTAATGGTGATAAAAGATAAATTTACACTAAAATATTTAATGTATTTACACTATAACATTTAATGTATGTTTTACAAAACATTTTTAAATTATTGAAAATATTCAATATTCCTGACTTTTAATGTTGAAAGGTATTTATCGCCTGACCGTAAAAATTACTCTTGTTGTTGAAACACTTTATTTCTTCGAATCTAAATGAGGTCAATTTTAATATCATCAAAAAATCATCTTTAATATAGAAATTAATCAAGCAATTGTTTTTGAAGTCTTTTGACTAATTAAAATCTGTCTTTTATGGCATCTAACAATGTTTAACGGTGGGTTATAATATATAGAAACACAGGTATTGTTTTAGTAATAATATCCTTTTCTCATAAACTTTCATCAGATTGAATTGCTTGACATTCTAAAGTTACTTTTCACACACGAGGAATAATCCAACCGAACCTATAGATTAAAATGAATTCTGAACCACCAAAAGTATACAATCTCAAGTAGAGAATCGAGTACACAAACTGTTGATGAGAAGACCAGAGCTCCAACTCGACAACTTTCTTGTCAAAAGAATAAATACTACATGAAATATATATAATTATGCTATTTAACACACAACCAATAATTTTATATTCTAGATTTGAGCAAAATAATTTAATATCGAGTTTAATCTGGTAACAATATTTTAAAACAAAATTATTTGAAAATTTAGCAGCCATATTATATCTCTAAAGTTTAAAAACTGAAAAAGAAAGTGAGTATAATCATTCACTTTTCTATTTTGAGCCAGAAAGTTTATTTATAAAAGAGATTTTGTACAAAATCTCTAAACAACAATATTCTGAAGAATCAAGAATTTTTTTCCTTTGACTATAAGACGTTAAATTCATCATCTTTGTTTTGTGAACAGAAAATAGCCTTAGAATGACAAACGTTAACCACTAATTTAATGCATAAGGAATTAAACTTCTAACTTTATGAATGCTTTGATAGTTGCTTCTATTAAAATTGTTCTACGATAATTTATAGGTCATGTATCCATAACATTACTTCTTCTTCTTCTTCTTCGAGTTGGGTTTGTATGTCATTGAGCACCTCTGCTTTTATCAGCATTTTGTACTGTTAACTCCAAACCCAATGTTTCTTAGTTCCATTTGCTCGGATCACCCACTTTATTAATAAAGTCTGATAACCCTTTAATGGAATCTAGGTGTAACTCTCTAGTATGGATGATGCCTAAAGAGGTTAATCTAGGGAGGGCAAGAGCCTCGCATTCATAAATGATATGCTTGGCCGTTTCCTCTTGCATATGACATTTCCTGCAGATAGGATCGTGCTGAAACTGTCCCATTTTATGGAGATGTTTTCTGAAATAGTAGTGCCCAGTTATGAAGCCTACGATTAAACGTATATTCTGCCTAGAGCATCTAAGAATTTCATAGGAAATCCTCGCTGATGATCTACAGATCATACTTTTAGCGTGGGTTTGACTAGGAGATTTGAGCCAAGCTTCATACATCTTCCGTTTTTTCCATCTAAAAACATTGGTTTTTGCGGTCTTCAAATTGATCCCACAAAAAGGTTCTGGAATCCATAACATTAAGATTCATCGAGCCGATATATATTGTATGGAGTTGACTCTAAGCATTATATATAAATACTACAAGAACTTTGGTAAGGTTATGGTATAACATCAAATATATGTATATATCATTACTCAAAATTATATCTTCTACAAGTGGCTCTCAAGTACAGGCAAAAAGGTTGTTCTTCAATGGATCCCTGCCCACTGTGGTATTCCGAGAAATGAGACCACCGACTTTCTGGCTAAAAACAGAGCTGCCTTCCTTCAAACATCACAACCTGTCCTCACATACAATTCAATCAAGTCAATTGTCAAGAAAGCTTTCAGAGCAGACTTTTCCAGGAACTCATTTCTATTAGTAGAAATAAACCATGGATTTATTAAATTCATACAGTGCCTGAATGGCAAAGAAAGAAATCTGTTGCAATGTCCCACCTCATTTCTAGCCATGATTGGCATCAAAAGCATCTGTGCCACATCGATATCATACCTGACCTCTTCTGCCCCTTGTGCAGCCTTAGGGAGAATATGGATTTCCTACATCCCCAAAAGTGCCCTGCTCTTCCATGTATTTCCATCTGGGAGCGCTATGGGCAGCGAGTCATGTCCTAAGTTTATAGATTTACTGAAATGTTCTTATTTTGTTTTGCCTTGTTAATGGTGTTTTAGTTGTTCTGTAATTCTGCCATTGGAAACTTTAAAAAAATCTTCAATTCAATGCATAATTTATACATAAGCATAAGTAAAATACCAAAATAATTATCAAATCTTCCTACATGAATTCCTTTCATTTCTTTATAGATTCAGTTCCATGTAAAAGCATTTTTTCATTCGCATAAAATGAATCATGTTAATTTTAAAAATAAATAGAATTTTTGTGCAGAAATATTTTGCCACCATGCTAAAAGTTTTAATGACTGATGAAGATTAACTTGCATGAGTCTTCCTCATACCCTTTCTTTAAAGTTTGAGATAAATTTTAAAGTATTGAAAGCTAAATATTTAGTTATAAATACATTTTAATAAAGATAACTGTCCTTTAAATTTTGTAAAAAAATGTATTACAAATAAAAACTGTTAATTATTAATCAAATTAATATAACTAAGAAATATAAATATAATAATTAAGTACAAACTAAAGCATATAAATATATAGGAACTGAAAAAATATTAATTAAGCTGACTGTATTTGTGTGTGAAGACAGTAAAGCTAATAAAATCAACAAAAATATAGTTATCAATCTGTGAAAATACAATCCATATGTTTACATAAATATGTTACATGTTCATGCACATGAATTTTAAAATATGATAAACTATGTCATTTTTATCAAAAACTATGCATATGAATAACTATTTTTATCAAAAACTATGTGATATATGCTTTGAGTTTATATGGAGAGTATAATTAAAGTCACACACACAAACATGTGATTTTAGCAATCTACTGGCGTAGTTCCCTATTCACGATTAAATATTATCAACCAATTTGCTATCGACACCTAGTGTAGTACTTTAGTCGATGTGACATGTGACTAAACTCTGATCCTGTTGGATTAACCATTTAGAATTGTTAAGCTAGTACGTCACGTTTTGCGTCTCGTTAATGATTTGTAAAGCTGATGTGTAGGAGGCTTGGTTACCACATAAAATGTGATATTCCAGTTTCGGGACCTAAAATAATTACTATGTCAACACACTGGATGCTTGATGATTTACTGGATATTATTTTTTCATATTAAAATTATTATGATGGTTAGTAGGAATATATTTTATTTTAAAATAATTGACTTAAGATTTTTCAATTTAACTAGAACAATTTTTCCATCAAAATTTAATACAAAAATTTTCATAATTAAACTTTGAAAAAAAGTTGGTGAATTTTAAATTTAAGTCTTTTAATAAAGTTAAGTAAATATAGGTAAGGAAGTTTAAAAAGAATATTTTTATACAAGATTAGAGTGTCATGTGTAAAAATATATATTTTTTATTGATTACCAAAATTTGAGAATTAAATAATACATTTTTGAAAGAAAAACTGTTTCAAATAATATTTAAGATTAAAATCTCTTAAATTCCTTATTTTGATACACACAGAAAATTTTTCATTCTCTAATTCAATTGGGCATATATTAATGAGGTTATTTATACATTAAACACAATTATAGTTAAGTTTCTCTTATTTTTATTTGTTTAACGTGATTTGCTCTCTATCTAAAGTTAATCTGATTCTGAATACATTAAACTCTTGATATCTTCAGTGCAAGAAAGATTTCAGCCGTTGTGGCAAACTTATACTTTGTTGAAATTTATGAATATAAAATTTGTTAAAAAAATATAATATTCAGAAAATAGCATTAGCCCAAAATTTTTATTCGTCGGGATAATTAGAAATATGAACTGATATATTCAGTGGCTTTCTTGTCACATATTATTTTTCTATCAAAAATCCATTCATGTATGTCATTTTGTATTTTTTAAAACTATTCACCGTGATAGCACTAACATTGCGTCATTTATTTCAGTTATTAGTAGGTCTCAGTTTGTTTCTCATGGGCTGCCACACAAGCAAGAATGCAAGGGGAGAGACCTATTCCAATATTTTAAATCATATCACAATGGGCTTAGTGGCGATCATCACTGTGGTCAATATTTTTATCAGTACGTTCGGCCCAAAAGGTACTGTCATGGCAAGATGTCTGGGTGCTTTTGCTTATCCAAATATGGATGGTCCACTTTGGAAGTCTTATCTCAATTTTACCCTCAACTATATGGCAGAGGGATTATAATTATTTGCAAAAAAAAAGTATTATTTTTTAATTATATTCAATTTAAATTATATGAAAATTTTTAAATTGTTTAAAAATTTTAAATTACATTGATTTTTATGAGACATAATTGCTTATTGATAATAAATAAATATATATTATATAATATATTGAAATTATGATTCTTGTATACGGTTATTAAGATAACGTGTTTAAGATGTATTTTATTTACTTTCACTTTTTATATAGATCTATATAATAAGGTGTTTAATGAACTACTTGTTTTTTTCTATCTTTATTTCAAAGTTTCATTTTACCCTTTTGTTAAATTAATTTTATTATTTTTCTTCTTTTCTTGCTTATATGTACATGATGCTCTTAATATTTATATTTTCTCTCTTGGCGATTCTTTGTTTTCTGTAACTTAACTGCATTTTTTTAGCTTATTATAGTTTTTGCTACCTTTTACTCAGTAAGGGGAATATATTTTATGAATCATCAAAATCCCATTTAATCTGTTCTCTGTTATTTATTTGTATGAAACTTTTAATTTATCTTCATTTAATTTCCTATGTTTTATTTCACTACATTGATACAAAATAGATATATATGAATGAATAGTTTTTACATTTTTCTGGTTGTCTTGGTAGAAACTTACGAATTTATAGACTGACATAACATAGATAAAAAAAACAATTTATTTTAGGTTAAACAATTTAAAAGTATTTAGGAACTCACATTAACTGACAACTACAACAAGATACATTTGTGTATGCATAGATAAATTATTTTATCTTTAATTTCATTGAGAACTCTGATAAGAATAAGAAAATGATATCAGTCAAGTTTGAAGGGGACATATTATAAGGGAAATCAAAATATGTGTGTAAAATAATCACGACTATTATATTAATTCATATTGAAATTATACTATTTTTATCATAACAACTTAAATTTGTATAAAATATATTTAATTTAGTTTTGTTCATATAAATCAAATTGAGGAATTATTTAAACTAAATATTTAAATGATTAAAATTAATTCATAAAATGAATACAGATTACATTTATTACACAGTCACGAATGTATTTGTGATCCCTCACAAAGATTTTTTAATAAATTTGGATAATGGAGATCTCTTTGCATATTGGCATTCTCTCGTAACTAAAGATATTTTTCTTTAATGAACACTGATTTTATTTGAAGTGAAAGCAATTATAAAGTAATGGTTATTATGTTTCTATCAAGAATTATCAAGGCGCATTCTCTCTACTCAAACAAAAAGAATGTTCCTTGATTATTGTTATTATAAATACATTTAAATTATAAATCAAGGTTATTGTTTTTTCACTATTTTTGCATTCTTCATGTTTTAAACTAATTTTTCTAGGATTTTTTTCTTTAGTTTAAACTGTGGAAAGAACATTTTTGACCCTACAAAATCATTTTTTTTTGTTTTAGTGATTTTTCCCCCAAAAAGTTTAATTCACAAAGAATAGAGTTGTAGAAGCTCAGTATTCAGAGATTCAGATGATTTACTTTTACTCAGTTTTGGGTCCCTTTAAAATCTAGTCATTCAAAGCTTTCATTCGGAATACAAAATCTATGCCAATTTTCTTGAATTTGAACCGAAAGCCTCTTGGCTTGTAGAATAGCCAAAATGCTGTTTAATGTCTTCCGAAAAAGTTAAATACATCAAAATTCTCTTGAAATTACTGGTAGTTATAAGGCATGTTAAAGAAAATATTCTCTCTTATTAAAATAATCTTTATCTCATATTTGGTCTTTTGATTTATTAATGTATTCTCGCAACATTTTATTAGAATATTTATAAAATATATCAGTATTAAAATGTAATATTATTGTTATTTATGATATAGATTCCAAAATTATTCTTTACTCACGGAACTTTTTATCAAGATCCTCATACAATATTATTATAGAATATTGATATGAAAATATAATGTTATTAAAATACAACATTGAAAATTAAAACAGAATTAAAGAGATATGATTGCATATAATATTTTAATTCAGGAATCTCTTTACCTTATTTCCTCAATACATTTTATAAAATATTTTATAAGAATTTTTACATAAAAATATATTGAAACAGAATAATCAAGATATGAGTACATATAGATTTACAATTACAATAAAAGCCTTCATTTATATAGGATTAAGTAAGAAAAGAAACTGAAATCATAAACTCAAAGATACTTTTATGTGTAATTTACTGTAATGAGAGAGAGATAAAGTTTAACAGGTCTTGTAATGATATTTTCTTGTGAACATGTATCATTTAAAAGAACTATTTTTGCCTTTCACTCCTATGTTCAAACAGTAAAGCTATTAATACTTTTAAAACTATTCATTGATACATGCTGTTTATAATCTTTTATCTAGTCTGGCGGAGACAGTGCAAATCAATGAAACCTTTGACATTAATGTATAGTCCGATATAAAAAGTTTACAATTATGAATATCCTTCCAGTCCAGTCCAAGGCAATCAAAGATGTGCTGTGGTGATGTGTTCTTGCCGATATTTATGGCAAAGAAGAAACCTCTTGCTAGCCTAGAATTTGTGAAACCTTTCTAATGCCCACTGACAAATCCAGACGCTGGTCTACTTGTCACAAGATAGAGATAGAAAACGATCTGGTCTTTTGCTTTTATATTCGTTGTAAAGCGGAGGTCTTAACCATTTTTCTTCATTTTGGGCTTTTAGCTTTGAGAATAATTCGAAACATGTGAGCTCTGAGGTGAAAAAGACAGGATATTCAAATCCCTATCTTGCAAGAGTGTCAGCCAATTTATTTCCGTAGATATTAACATGAGATGGGATCCATTGAAAATGTACTTTTTGCTGGTGAAAGATGAGCTTTACTTTTCTTAGGATAGATAAACTAGTTTTATCTTCTATGTAGGCCCAATTTTTGAGATGTTGCATTGAACTACGGCTATCAGATAGAATCTAAAGACCCCCTTAGTTTCTTTCGCTCAAGACTCTCTTTAGCCCTATGTTGATTACAATTAGTTTACTACGAAAAACGGAACAAGAATCTGAGTTACTTAGTTTTATAAAGTACTTTTCTCTAAGTATTTCTATATAAATTCCACTGACTGTGTTCGTAAGTTGATTTTGCTGCCATAAGTATAGATTTTGATGTCATTTAGAGGAATTTTATCATTGATACATTGTACTGCTTAGCAACGGTAGAGATAGAAATGCTTCAATTTTTTTGTCTCCACCATTACTATGCTTTCTTTTTGTCTACACAATTCTTTTAAAATGTTACTAAGAATATTTATTGATATTTTGATCTGTTTAGAAAGGTAAAGTTAGCATTGCTTAAGTTCATATCTCTACCGTTACAATGTTTTGTTTGAATATTCATTGATTTTGCATTTTAGAGGATTTATTGATACTTTGTATTGTTTAGTCACGGTATCGATAGAAATGCTTAGATCATATTTTTTTTAAATAATAACTAGAGATTCTTTATTTACACAATTATGAGACATTTTTTTAAACATTTATTTATAATATAGTTACATTGTCTGAATGACCATCTTTTTATAATTCGATAATTTTGTTTTCACTTTCTTTAACTTTGAAAATTCCATGGATAGGGAGCATATTGACGAATGCCCTGTACTGTACTGTTATCTAAAGTAGTGGCAAAACAAGGTTAAGGTAAAAACTTACTGGCCAAATAGCTGGCATTTGTATGAATAAATACATAATATAGATATATTTTGCTTATAATTTAGAGTTAGCAGAAAAATACCCCTTCCCAATCTTATTTTTCATCCATCAATTATAGAATGAGTTAGGATCTTTAATTTCAAAAGAAAGCTTTAAATTAACATATAGAATTAATACAATTTAACTTTAAATATAAAGTTGTTTAATTATACTGTACACTTTATTAGTATATATTGATTCCGAATGTGCGTGTTTTTGTTAATTTCTTATCACCTTATTCAAAGGTAATAAGTTTATAAACTGGGTTGAGTAATTGCACTTGTGTAACTCAAAGATATAATTAAGCAATTTTCAACTCTATATCTATCATGAAAGACATTATCAAACCCTTTAATGAATGCAAGAAGCTTGTCTAATACTGAAAATAGTACAAAAGTCTTATATTTCTTAATTCATGGTTAAAATATTATAAATCATCCGCGAATTATAATTCCTTAAAATAGAATTTAAAACTGCTTCAAATGTCCTCTCTAATTATGACTATCAAAATTCAATGATAAAAGGCCTTTAAATTAAAATTTATTCGGAGAAATTTTAAAACTTGCGTATGAAATACTAATTATTTTAAGTGAATGATTTTCTCTTTGCATGTTTGAAATATAGTTCTAATTATTTTTCCGCTTTGCATCTCATAAAGTGCATATTTAAGACAATTAATGTCTTAAATATCATCAGAAATTTAAAGACCAATTCTGTATGAAATTCTGTATGTCATAATATTCCGAATCATTTGCTGAATTATTTTCCTTAAATAAAAAGCAAATGAAATAATATGTGCTTTAAAAAATGGTACTAAATTCAAAAAAATTAATTCAAAAGAAGTTAACAAACAAAATTAAATCCATTTCCAAGTTATTTAATTGAAAATGAATTAATTTATTTCATTATTATAAAATTGATCATGAAAATTGTGCATTTTATGCCCAAATCATGTTTTACTGATAAAAGGGAACATTAAGAAATCAAACATTTCATATACTTATGTGAGTATTGTAATTCTCCGGGCTTACATAGCAATTAAACTAAAGTAGTTTTGAACTATACTCAATGAAATCTTAATTACAAATCAACATATAGAACAAATAAGACCTATATATTGAATAATTTTACACACTGTTTTGTTGATCTACAGTAAACTTATTTTGTTAGAACATTTAACGTTTGGGTTTCAAAAATTCAAAAGAGAAAAATACACAAGTTAAAATTTTTAATTTTCAAATATTCTTGAGGATTGCAGAGAAAGAAAGATATCTCTCTTATTAAAAGCAAATGATCGAAATAATTAATTTGATTAACAGGTATTCATTGTTTTATATTTATCATAATTTATTAATCATAATTCTGAATCATAGAAAAAAGACGACTGTTATCAGAATTTTTTCTATTTTACATCTCGATTTCTTCTAATTAATTAGTATTGCAACTAGAAGAAATCCATTTATGATTAGAAAGTGATGATATTTTTTATTGAATTTATCTCATAAAAATTAAGTAACCTCAAATAACTTGCACCCACATTTATAAAGCATTTTATTATTTTGTTCTATTCCTACTGATTTAAAGAATGTGTATTTGATTAGTTCATTTATTTTTGTTCCCAATAAGGACCTCGGACTTTTTGTCTCAAAGCGAAGAAAAAGATTAAATATTCATAAATATATTGCAGGCAAAAACTGGGGTACTGACGCCGTCACTGAGAGGAATGCAAATATGACATTTATTAGCCACATCTTAGAATATGATTTTGCTGTCTAGTGTTGCGTCTCAGCCAACAACTTGAACAAATTATAGACAGTCCAACTCAGTGCTGCTATAAGCCCTAACTGAACTGAGATGTAGTTTCCTTAGAGAAATTTTTCTCTATGAGGCTAATTTGCAACGTCTTCAAATTACACTGCTCAAAACAATTAAAGGATATTACTGTTTTAGGTGGATCTTGTGGCTGGGAAAATTTTTAGCTGATTGATACGTGGTCGACAGACGTAGTAGGTTATATGAGAATAAATTACACATGTTTGACAGAAAAAAATGCATTTTATTGAACATTTGCATACAAAAGGAAAAAAACACAATTTGTGCATATGAGAAAAAAAGAATAAGAAAAGGTGTTGTCTTCAAAGGAAGTCATTTTTAGTAGGGGGTATGGTTTCCACGGACGGCCAGCAACGTTGAACACTTTTGAGGCATGGAGTCAATGAGGCTATTAATCACGAGTTGGGGTATTCTGTCCCACTCTTCCAGAAGAGCTCTTTCCAGTTCTTGGAGAGTTTGTGGGGGTGGTTGGTGGCCAGCAACTCGTTTTCTTAGAGCGTCCCAAACGTGCTCTATTGGATTCATGTCTGGGGAAAACGCTGGCCATTCCATTCGTACAGTTCCTTCCTTGAAAAGGAAATCCTCCAGCAGGTTAGCACGATGTGGCCTGCGTTATCGTCCATTAAAATGAAGTCATCTCCGATTGCTACAGCGTAAGGGACTACAATAGGTCTGAGGATCACATCCCTATATCGGAGACCAGTCAGAGGTCCATCTCGAATGATATAGAGGTCTGTGCGCCCGTCAATGGAGATGCCACCAAACACCAACACTCCCCCACCGCCAAATCTGACACTTTCGTGCACGAACGCTGGATTTTTCCTACTGCCACGGTCCCTCCAGATGAAAATACGCCTATTATCAGGATGAACAGAAAACGGGACTCGTCAGAAAAAAGAACATTGCTCCATTCATTTCTCCGCCAGTTCACATGCTCTGTTGCCCACTCCCTGGGGTCGCGACGATGCCTTGATGTTAGTTTAACACATACCATCGGTCAGCGAGCATACAGACCTATACCATGAAGCCGGTTTCGGACAGTCTGAGTTGAAACCGTGGTGTCAGTAGCCGAGCAAAGGTGTTGTAGGAGAAGAGTAGCGTTCATATTTCGGTGTCTCCGAGCCGTTAACACTAAATAACGATCTTCATTGGGCGTTGTTGCCCGTCTACGACCATGCCCTGGTCTTTGGCCTGCTTTTCCAGTCTCCAAAAAACGGTTCCAGATCCTGGAAATCACACTTTGTGACACTCCAAGGGCTTGCGCTACTCCGGCTTGAGTTTGGCCTCCTTCTAACCTACCAACAACTCTCCAAGCTTCTGAATCGGTTAAATGACTTCACTGAGACATCGAACTCATCGAAACAAAGCAGTCACTGAAGAACGATCATCCTTGTATTCATTGTCTTTTATTCAGTTGAAAGTCAAATTTCATTCACTGCCGCTGAAGTGACGTTTTTGACGTCGAGCTCAAAATTAGCATACTCCACAGTTTGAAAATCAGAAAATTTTTCATTTGTGATTCTCTTCTTCTATTTTCAGCAAAAAAATTTTTGTTTATATCTTTATTTTACGTAAAACTTACAATATCCTTTAATTGTTTTGAGCAGTGTAGAAGAAAGGCCAACCTTGTTATATATCTCACCAAACTTTCTAGCATTCGTTAGTATAATATGACATTCCTTTACCGAAATGACTGGTGCTCAAATCAAAGACTTAAGAAAAAAGTATTTTCAGCTATTCTAAACTTTTTCGTTCACCTGAGTTTCGTTTTAAAGACTGAGGCTCAACATCCTCTTAAAACCTTGTCTGATTCCCTCAGAGGTACTCTCCAAAGTTCACTTCCACTTAGATCTTTCTATCACGATCACCAAAAAGGACCAGATCCCATCTCAAGGTGTTGGTCTTAGAGATCATAAATGAGATCACTGTTAATGCCAAAAATATTTTACTGATCGCAGTGGGCTAGTTAATCCCGCTGGTACAATCATCTACATTGAGAAATCGGGAGATACTTTGTCCATCTACCTCCGTAACACTGACTTCTCTCCATTCTTCAAAAGTGAATTAATCGCAATTGATCATGGCCTTGAAACTTTCCTCCATGAAACCGACTTTGGAAAACGCTGGATCCTTTCAGATAGTCGCTCCTGCGTTCAACACCTCCACGTCGACATACACGACAACAAAAGAACGGATAGCTTGGCCAAATAAGACTGTAGTAACTTCAATTTTTCCTCCGCAACCCTCATCTCTTTAGAACATCAATCCATTGACAACGTCAAATTTTTGAAGGAGTTTAGCGTCCCTCTTATCCATTTCTGGTATATAGGCAAAGAACCTGTCTCGCCGTTTGACTCAATTATGACAGGGCTTCTCAAATTGCAATTTTCAGACAGCAAGCAATCGTACTAAGAGTCTCATTTTTGAGGGCAAAAGGATCTTTTCTGTCTGCTCAAAATGCTAAGCTCAGCAGATTTCTGCTGAGACTCTTTGTGACATTTTAGAGAGGACATTTATTCGTCCTCTTTTTGTCCTTGACTTTCTTTGGGTCAGTGGTCTGATGGATTTTGTCTGACTTTATCAGACTGTTGGAGGATAAGCCACCTTAAGCACATTTGAATTTAAATTTCAATGCTAATGTTTTTCCAAAATGAAAATATCAACTTTCAAATTATTATCAAAGCAGTAATAGTAAAAGAAGCTGTTAAAATGTCTAACGTTTCAAAATACGTGGTTACAAGAACCTAAAAAAGATACAAAGAATATATTAAAAATTTTATTCTCTTGCTGTTGAATTTACCAATTTTAAGCAATTAAAAAGAAGAGTTTATCATATTTTGGTTTTCTTTAGAATCATACAAAATCATCAGAATTGTACAACAATCATTTTTTCTAGCAGTTGGTTATAATCCTCTCACTGTAAACGTTAATGTACGTAGTGATTAAAATGGGAGCACGTAGGGTTTATATATCCAAAGTTTCAGACACCGATAAATCATGTGTTTTTACCTCACTTTAGTATGATATTGCCTGTATAGTTTACTGAAGTATCACTGCTGAACAAGTGCACTGAAATACCGCTGTTTTATTTTAGAGGTACCCAAAATGGCAGATTCAATGACTGGTCAAAGTTACGAGACAATGTCTTGGTTTTATGCGTACATATTTAGTAACTAAACGTTTTTAAGTATTAAATAGCATTTCAACTGGATGAAATTTCTTGGAAAATTTTAAAATTCCTCAGTGACGGTAGCATGCTGAGAAACTCCACGGCCAGTTAAACTGTCAATAACATTCCCTTTAGCATGACACTCATGAAATCTTAATTAGAATGTTATGAAGTATGGAATATCTGTTAAATGAAGTGAATATGATCAAAAATTAATCGAAAAATAAATTATATATAATAAATATTGAAAATAGGTTTACTTTTGCAAAATATATTTATTTACCAAAAGAAGTTAGCATACATAATAGTATTATATATATAGTCATAGTTATAAAGAACATCTCAAAAACAAGATGTTTAATTGAAGGATTTTTTTTTGTTCGTAAAAATAATTATATTAAACTCATATATCATATGAAACCTTCAAATTAGGATTGTTTATTATCCAAAATAAAAATATTTAGAGAATTCTTATCTAAATTAGAATCGAATAGTTTTAAGTTTCTCAGATCGGTACTTTTGCTTAGTGATCCTATATCTAGAGATATAGCATCTTTAAATCTTTATCTTTAATCACCCGTTCTTTTGTTTGGTTTATCTGAAATTTCTACCCCTTTTCTAAGTCACGAAGGAATATTCACATGTAATAAGCACATGTAACCCCCCCCTCTTTGATATAAGCGTGGCAGTAATAAAAATTTAATTTTTAAACAAGCTAACGCTGTGCCGTTTTTTCCGAAAATTATGGTTTATATTAAAATTCAGTTTGTAATTTTGTTATACGAAATTAGTTAATTATATTAATGTGACATTAAGAAAAAGGTAGTAAATTCTGTTGTACCGTAATTTTTATTGCCAACTGAAAAAATTGAATGAATTTTAAGCTAGAACTCACTTAGAAAAATAAAAACCCTTATTGTTCGCTGCCATCTCGTTAAACAAAAAATTCAAGCATGTAAATTGCTGTCAATTTAACAGGATAGCTAAAACTTACCTTTCACCATTTATTAGTTGGACAAAAGGTATTTGGTTTAAACTGTAGGAATCATTTGGATTGGATAAAACTCAAACATATGCAAATCAAGTTTGCATATTACGGTGCTGATCAAGAAAGGGTAATGAAAGGTAAGAATGAAAACTTACTCCTAAAAGAAATGTTTACGTATTTTATATCTTTTAGAGACCAATGTTTATTTTTATTCTATTTTTTGAAAAATGTGTGAATGTTATTCCTTTGCAAATTAAAGCAGTTCGATTTAGATTTAAATTCAAACCTCATTGAAGTTCGAGGTTGGATTTTCGTAAATATTTATCAACCTGGTTTGAAAGCAATTAAAATAAGAGAAAAATATTTTCGATATCTTAAGAGAAATGTCTGAAAGACCAATTAATTAATTTAGTAACACTAAACATAAATTAAAATCTACTGTTTTTGTGTATGAAGTTTAGGAAAAGCCAAACTTAAGAGCCATATTTTTATGATTACATTTTTAGAGTACATATGTGTGGAATTGCATTTTTTTTCTTTTCAATTAAAAGTGCACCAAATATCTATAAGGCCTCGTGTGTACTTTATCATTTGATATGTAATAAATATTTGATTACAAATTCAGATTTTATTACAATAAAATGAAAAAGTTGTACTTTAGCTCTTCATATCTGTTCAAAAATATTGCTTTTATATTTCAATATAAATTAAAATTATTGACAGAGCTTTATTTTGGCAGGGTGTTTTTACCCTATAATTGCATAGTTTGGCGTTATTCGAAATTTTAAACAGAAAAAAATGAAGCTGATGCAAGAGTATTATCGTGTTACGATTTTGAAGTGCAATTAAATCAAAAAGAATACGTTCTACGTCTACAATAATTCATCGGAAAATGAAAACGATCATTTTCTGCGACTTTATTTAGAGAGATAACAGAATTTAACCAGTCACGATTCCCTGCAAAAGGACGATTTCTTCTGTTATATTCGCGGATAATATGTTTGCAACACAGAAAAAATGAATCACAATCATAATTGTTTTACCTACCAAAAGATACAGATGAGTTTAACAATGGTTTCATCGACTTAAATAAAATTGTTATTGAAAATATTAAATCACAAATGAAAAAAACTAACTATCGTTGGATTCTATATTATTTAATTGCTCACCAATACATAAGGCACTTTTAAATTATGTAGAGGTGATGGCCTTTATATTATTTCTAAAGTCTTAACCATTGAGGAAATATTCATTTTCTTTTTTAACATTCCAACATTTAAAGAATCTAAAGCATGTTTCTTTGAAGATAATCCCACTAACCAAATGCTGAAAAGTCAATGTGCCATTAAAATGTAACATATGCAGCTTTCCTTAGAAGTGCAGGACTGGTCAAAGCTATCAAGGGAAAATTACTTTAGATGATCTCAGTTAACTAGTACACTACTGAATGTCATCCGGAAGTTTTTCAAGGAGGGAATGTTAAAGGACTCATGCTCCACCGTGGCAATGCTTTTCATTCATCAAGAATTGACGTTGACTTTCTTGGACAAAACTCGCCAAAGTGAAAGAACATCCATATTCTGTTCATGTGATCTAGCAATTTGGGTTTTTGGCTGTTCTGAAGTCTAAAGGAAATAATTTAACAAGATAATCATTTTTATTCCGAAAATGAGATTAATTTAGCTATAAATGTACTACGGAAGTGCGCTGACATTTAAGAAGACTATTTTGAGCATACTTTGAACACTTCTAAAATTTTGTGAGTATAGCTTTGTGTGTATGGTGTGTGGCGGGGATGTGGAGAAGAGAGGGTGAAATCTCAAGTATGAGTTTGTCACCTGTTTGTGGTTGAAAATTACGAGTGGGTTGGTTATGGGTGAGTAACTCAAACCCGTTAACCTTAAAGTACAATTCGTATCTCACCAGCACCACTATGTATGTATTACCGATTTTGTATTGAATATAAGGCAACTCATTGTATCTGCTGACTTCACTTGCAGACACCCGTTTCTTTTAATGTACTTTTCCTTAAAAACTACTGAAAAAAGTGAAGTATATAAAAATATATTCCATCATGTATATTATCTAGTATACATGATGTAAGTAGTTTAGAAATATGACGGGAAAATCATTGTTACTAATTTTAATTTAATTCATTCACTGAAATTAGCATAATTATGATGGAAAATTACATATCATAATTGATTGAGTTACTGTCAAAAGTTAGATTTGTCTACTAATTAGATTTCACGTCATATATCATTGGAAAGTAGAATGTAATTCAAACCAAAGTAATAAAATTTTAAACTATCTGTTTTCCAGAAGAATGAGGATCAGATGGTATCCTTCAAATATATTGCGTCAAAATATCTCTTATAAATGTGACAAATGAATCTTTCGTAAATGTGTTGCAAGCATACACATTTAGATAAAGATATACTTAGTTAAAATAATAAATTTAAGATAAATTAAAACACACACACATATTTAAAAAATGTGCTGAAGAATATTATAGAAAAGTAGATAAAATTTTATTTGTTAAAATATTTCTAGACTGCAAAAGATGATTAAATAAAAAAGCTTATTACGGAAACCTAATAAAACTAAATTATTTTCCTTATAAAAAGTTATGACTCTAAATAAAATGTTCTTTATGTTTGGCAATTTCTCACTTTTTCAAATTTTCTTCAAGTATATTTAATAAAAAATTTAAATAGTTTTAATAATTTTTAAAAGAAATGATATTAAATTACTTTAAAAAAATGAAGAATTTTTAGTTCAAGAAAGAAATATGTGTACAAACACTTCAATATTTTTAAAATGCTCAACTAGGAATGAAATAATAAATGTTTGTACTTATTTTACAAATTTAAATGTATTTTATTACTGATATTATTATTTATACTTATAATTATTATTAATATTTTAAAAACCATAATAAAACAATAATTTATTATTTAAGTTATATAAGAAAAATTTAAAAGAAAATTATATTTTTTAAATAATTAAAGTAATTTGCATAAAATTATTTTATCTCACAAGTGATTTGCTGAAATAAAATTCTTCAAATTAGTCTTTCGTTTCGGTTTTGGCCTCACTTTTCATTATAAAGCTATATATAATTGCCTTAAATAATTTAGTTTTGCTTCATTTTTTACATTATTGATGCTGAAAACGAAAGAATAAAATATTAAACAATAAAAATATTTTACTTATTGCAATTGTTGTTTGTAAAATGATATAAATAAGATTAATGAAAGAATTATAGAAAACTGTACTTGTGAAATGATAAAAATATTGCGAACAAATAAATAAAAATATTTTATTTGAATAAAGTTTTCGAATAATGAATACAGATTTTGATTAAATTAAATGGGGTATAATTAATGCTTATGTGCGAAAAAAGAGAATTTTACAATATCTTTGGAATCAATTCCTTTTTTTTTTTGACTGATTATTAAAATATTTTTTAAAATCAAGTTTCAAGTCAATTTTTTTAATCTGTATTATAAAAAATCATGGTTTGTAATAAACATGATTAAATGAATGATAATACGCAATATCGCTTAATATTGTATGTACTCATCTCTGGGCTGAATTTTATTTTAATACTATGCTCGCATTAATATTAAAGAATCACGTATTTGGGTAAGCGATTAAATATGCTTACTTCTAAAACCCAATAGTTCATTAAATTAAAAAAAAACGATGATATATTATTTAATTCTTATTCATATTTTTCCCAAAGCTCATATTATTTAACTCTTTTAATTCAGAATATTTTATCGTCTCTCTTTTTTAAAGAGACTTGGAATCATGTATAATAATTACATCTCTACGTAGAAACGTTTACTTATTTGTTTCATGAATACAAATATAAAACTTTTTATTTTAATAAACATGCCAACCGATGGCTGAGTGCTTAGCGCTCCTTACCCCTGAGCTGTGGGTCCCGGGCTCGAGTCCCTGTTCGGGCATGGATGTTATTTTCGTTCTCTGTTCTCTCTGTGTTTTCTCTATCCTTTCATCAGTGAGGATGTATGAATTTTTCCCACCCTATAAACGGGTCTGTGGTGGTACGTCGCGGGCAGAGTGCTACTCACCTCCGTGACTTGGTTCACAGGTGCCCGCTGGGTAACGACAAATGAGTAGCAGTTTCTGGCCTTATTGTTGTGTTAATGTTATAATAAACCTAAATGTTGTGGCATAGGGTTCGTCACCCAAGTGTCCGCCGTTGGAAAAAGTTTTTTTAATGAATATTGGAAATTTAATAATTATTTTTAGGAAAATGTAATTTTAAATTTATTTTTAATTTAAAATGTCAGTTGTATTTTAGAAAATATTTTTGTAATTCTAAGAAACTTAACATTTATTATTAGCATAAATACATAAATTAAAATTGTTTAAAAATTTTTGGTATTTGAAATGCAATACACAGCTGAAATATAATAGTATTTCAAATAATAAGTAAATTCTTTATTTCTTAAAATTCAGAACAATAAATTCATAAGAATTGTTTTTCTTTAGAATTTATTATGACACAAATTAGTGAATAATATTTATATTTTAAAAATGTGTTTTGAAACATTTTTCAGAAAATCTTATATCTAACTTAATTTATAAAGAAAGAATATTTAAGTAGATAATTTTTTTCCAAATTTCTAATTTTTGACATTGTTTTTCAGTCATTAAAATATTCAATTTAGATTGAGTGTTTTAAATCCAAATGTTTAATTAACATTTTTTTCTAAAAATATGAAATTTAATAGAGGAATTTCCGTTTTATCCCGGAAAAGGAAATTAATTAGCTGGTTCATTTTTTCTCATTGTTAAGTATGAAATACAAATTTTAAACCAAAAACAAAAATAAATATGGAAAATAGACAGTTGATTAAAATAAATCAATTGAAATTTGAAAAAGTAGAACTTTTTTAGTAAAGTGCTTCAGTGTAATATTTATTACCCATGTTCTTTCAACTACAAGAATAAAAATTTAATACTTTAAAACTATGCAAATGTTATCTAATATATATTAAATTACACTCAGACTCGAATAATATTTCATAATATTAAGCTTCTATGTTATATAAAATTAATCATTTGTCAGTGCATAATTTATAAACATTCAAAGATTATTTGTCTTCTATTTTTCAAATGTTATTTTGATGCTAAATGTAGTGTATTCATTTTGATCATAAAGTTGTCTATTAGAATTTTCTGCACTTGAATCTGGCAAACTTACCAAATTTGTAACTTTTTATTACTTTTAACAGAAAAATGATATATTTTGAAATAAAACTCTCCAATAGATTTAATAGTTATTAATAGAACAATAATAAAATATATTTGTTTTCTTAAATTGTAAACATATTCTTTTAAAACATTTTCTTCGATTAATTTTATTTCATTTTTATTTATTTATTTTTATTAATCAAAAAATACAAGCGTTATAATTTTTTTCATATTTTAGCATTAAATAGTTCTATGCAAATAGTCACATTTAATGGTCTTTGAATATATTTATATAATTGTTTCTATTCACATTCGATTGATTGAATTCAAAATTTTTTAAATAACATTATCTATCAACGTAATAATAGTAACTTATAAAAATATTTTAAAATTTAAATAACATTTATCGATGCTATATCTGATTTCTCTAAATATTATTTTCTTGTACACATCCAAACATCTAAACTGAGACATTAAGGATATGCTTTGGGGATATTAGCAAACTTTTAGGTGGCCTTTAGTGCCCCTTGGAAATTGTTTTTGAAGATTTAATAAAATTATTTAAGAGAATTTGAGAAAAATATTCAAAATTTGTAATTCGTAATAAATTAATTCATATAGATTACAAATGAATTATTTTTCCTTAATTATTTTAAATTAATAAATAATGAAAGTAAAAAATAAAAGGGACTCTAAATGAATACAAATAAAGTTTTGGCGACATTTAAAACATCTTTATTCATTCCTGACAGAAGTTACAAAGAAAATGTATTGAGTCACTGTGGTGTTAAATGAAATGAGAACACAGTTACAAATCTCAAAATTTCTGCACTGGTCAAGATTTAACATCAGTTTAACTGGTTGACATGCAGGCACATTCCTGAAAACTCATCAATATTTTCACATATCTTTCCTGACAAGAATCAATATAATTGTTTATGAAAATTTATAATCTATATCATTTATAAATGAGGGAATTAAATATGCTATATATGAACATCCATCTTAAACTTCATAAAAACAACAAACAAAATTGATTTAAGTTCAACTTGGTCTCATAAATTCTCTTATGGAAATAAAGCGAACAAAAATCCCAATATTTTAAGAACAAGTAAAAACATTTAAAAAAAATATAGCAATACAAATATTGACAGTGTGTTATGTTAAAAATCTCGTTATTATTAAGTCTAATAATATTATTGCATATATATATTAACAGTGTAGACACGTTAATATATCAATGTTGTTGAAATTTAACTATATTAGTGAGGTTGATATTTTTCTGGCATTATAAAGAAGACACAAACATTTAATTAATATAATAATTAAAATAATAACATAATTACAATTTTAAAAAAGTTCTAAATATGCTAAATATAAAATATGCTATACTAAATAAATAATTATCAATGCAGATAATAAACTTAAATTATTTACAATTACGCTGTATTAATACAAATAAAATATATTATGCATGAAAGAAGTAATTGTATGCACTTCAATTTACATATTATTTTACCATTCAAATTACAAAAAGTAAAAACTTAACTAATAATTTTGCATTTTCTGTAATGAAGTAACAATTATATTATTTCTTTAAGAGAGTGCGAAATTCATACAAAAAAGTAATAAAGGCAAGACATTTTATTTGAAAATTATAAAATGACAGTGGTGATTATATTTAAAATAATACTGATTATATAAATGTTTACTTTTATAAGATCAAATAGATAAACCTTGTTTTTTATGTGCAAATATTATCGTGCGCAATGTAGTGTTATAATATTTTCAAAATAATAAAAAATTATAAAAATTAATATCTAAAAATAATAGAAGAATTCTGTTTAATATTTTCTAATCATTTGAAAATTAAGAAGTTATGGTTTCAAGCAGTGATTTTTTTCACCTATTTAATTGCAATTCTCCCTAAATTAGTTTGATCTTATTGAACATTGATTTTACAAGCATTGATTAATAAAAAATTGATTATACTTCACTAAATCATCAAAAAATGTAATATTAAAGGAAGTCATCAAAAAGTGTAATATTAAAAGAAAATGAATTTAATATATTTTTTCTTTAATATTTCATTTTCAAAACAAATAATTTTAAAACTTTTAATCGTATTTTTCTACTGCCTACAAATGAAAACAAAGAAAAAATGATTATTAATGAAGAAATAACACATTAAAAGCAAAGTTTCATTTTATTGTCTTTTGGTAAAGAACAAAATTTTTATCCAATACATCAGGTTTTAATTAATTTAAATTTATCTTAAAAAGTAATCGTCGTTCTTACTTTATTTGTATTTAAATTTTTTCATTTTAAAACTATCAAATGTATTAATTTTAAAATAACATTTAATACTTCAAAATATTTCATCAGTATAAAAAATTATTTCATAAAATTTTCCCGCATAAAAATACTTATCACAACTTAAAGGGATATCAAAATATGAAAAATCAGTAAGCAAATTAATTAATCTTATTTCAAATTATTTTCTTAAGATAAAATAAATATTTTACTTCTTTCTCTTATGAAGCAAAATAATGAAGTGAAATGAAACTTTGTTATCAAAAAAATTGTGACATGAAATAATAGCACACCTTACTTCAAAATAAACAACTTTAAAATTTCTGACTTTTAAATTTGTTTATTAAGAACTGCTTGTAGTTTATAAAGTTAATACTTTAGAATCAGTGCCTTTAGTGCCTTTAACATTTTTATTTTATTGCTTTATGTTTTTCATTGCTGAAGAATTAACACACTGTCTGCAGATTATATATATATATATATATATATATATATATATATATATATATATAGGATAAGTGAAATAACTATTAAAATAAATACAATAAATGCGAAACAGTTATGTAATGCACATATGTATAAAGCAATTTTGTTCTTCAAATGAACAAAAACAATGATATTGATCCCTGTTTTCTTGCTAAC
Organism: Latrodectus hesperus; assembly: GCA_037975125.1. Taxonomy (NCBI): domain Eukaryota; kingdom Metazoa; phylum Arthropoda; class Arachnida; order Araneae; family Theridiidae; genus Latrodectus; species Latrodectus hesperus. Next base: position 12,139,816 of record CM075859.1, read on the forward strand.
ATTATCATCTGATTGTTTAATCTTATCACTATCAGTACATTTCATTTATGATGTGGTTATTCATTATCTTCTACTCATTCCACTCTCTTTTCTTCATATTTGGCTGAAAGGAAACACTTTATAGTCTATTAAATAGGGAGAGTGGTAATAAATAAGAGAAGTTGCACAGATAAATAAGAAATGTAGCAGAGACAACTAAGCAAAATTGCTGTGTTTGAATATTTTTGTCCTCATATCGAATATTTGTGTCCTTCTATCGAACTTTAGCTGTCTGTATTTAATCCAATGTGTAGCTATGATCCAGCATTGATAAATCAAATACATAAGATATTCTTTTTCTATATAAATAAACTAAGAAAATAAATTAGCTTACTAAATTGCGCAAGTAGATTTCAAATTTCATATGAAGTTTGTGGCAATTAATGTTGATCGAAAAATTTACCTTTTCTCGCAAATTAATAATTAGCAATTTTGTAATACAAAAAAAATTACTTAAAAATTATAGAATTCCATTATTATCTTGACATTGTTTTAGAAGGGACAAATTAAATTTCTTACATAATAGTTTCAGACACGTATTTTTTTGTAAATTTTTTTATTATTATAACTGCTTCGTAAAACATTCTTTGAGCTTAATTGTTGAGATTCTTTTATCCTTTAAAATATAACTTGTTTGCTTATTATATATGTTCAGTGCTTTTTATTAGAAATATTTTTTAAACTTTGTGATAAAATTGACTTGGCACTTTCTGTGACTCTAAATGAAAAAAATGAATGTAGGATATTTTTCCTGGTTTTATAATAATTTATTCATGGTTAAGAAAAAATTTCATAGTAGATTGATTGGGATTTCCGATATATTTGTTTCTCAAATCCTAAAATTTTAATACATTAAAATATCAGTAAAATCTTTTACACAAATCAGATTAATGATCTCTTTAGATTTCAAATATATTTTTATCAAAAATATATTTTTGCCTGAATAAGTACTTATATGAATACGTAAATTTTAAACGCTTAAGACTGTTTCAAAATAATCTAGTTTCATTTATTTTGTGTAATAATGTAATATGTTTATAATGTTTTTAATAATTTTTACAAAATTATATTTAGAAAGTTTTATTTTTAAGTAAGTTTTGCACAATTTTTGTTTTTATTTACTCTTTACATAACTAGTTGTTCAAAATAAAATTAAATTAAAAATAAACTGCTAGATTTATAATCTTTTAAAAATCCTTAAACCTTATGAGAAATACAATCTATTCCATCTATTCAGATTGTTAACTGATCCCATTACGAGTTACTACTGCTTTTGAAATAGACATTGGGAAAAAGTAAGTTTGCTTAATTATTTCGCGTCTTTAATATCATTTTAAGCAAGAAAAAATTATCCCTACCACCACTATGCAAAACATTTCAAATCTTTGAAGATTTTACTTATTCATGGTATAAGCCACCACTTCAGGGGGAGGAACAAGTTGGTCCCAAAATTCTACATCACTTACGCTTGGAGTTGTATAAAAATTATCATTTTCACGTGGTTCAATAAGTGAGTCCCAAAAACTATACTTTACATTTAAAGAATCGACAATTTTTGGATCTGCTTTTGATCTCTGGATGTAAAATTTCTTTTTTGGTGGCTTTTTGTTTAAGTAAACTATTTCATTGGAGGAAATACCAGGAGATTTCTCAAATGTTTTTTTTAATTGCTCTTCCTCTTTGTATTTCTTTTGTATCTCTACCAGGAAGTTCAGTGCCGATTTGTGCAACTTTTCCATCATATCTTCATACTGATTCTGTGCAAAAGGATCAAACTGTCTTTGTTGTTGTTCATGGCCAGTTACCTTGTATATTTTATGCTTAGACCCTTCTCCCTCGTCTCTTTTTCCTAATCCAATAAAAACCCAACCCGGATTGTATTTTGGACGATTTTCACTATCCCGCTTGTAATCTGAATTTAGGCTATATTCTTCAAACAATTCAGCTGGAGGATCATGCAAGATGTAGGATTGAATTGTATGAATATCTGTGTATTTTGGCGGTTTCATTTCTGGAGAGTAGCTGTCGTATTTTGTATTCCTTTTGGAACGAGAAAGAGTTTCAGAACCATTCATTTTATGTGACATATTGGCCATAGCTTTCAAAAGGAATGGGTTATAAAAATGAGATTGAAATCCTTCAGGAAATGAAACCACGTTAGTCTCGTCATCAAATTTCTGCTCATTTGCATTGTTATTTTGACTAACTGAATTTGGAGATTTTGTATGAACTTCAAAATTTTTTCGGGGAGAATGTAAATTGTTGTTTTGAAAGTTATCTGAAACCACATATGATGTGATTTCCTTATTTGATGGAAATGATATTTTATTTTTTTCAGTTGGGTTATAATAAAATAGAGATTCGAATGTGGTACCATGATTTACTTCATTTGGTAAGACAACCTTTCCTGTTTGTATACTCATAAAGGGGTAGTCTATTTGTGACAATCCCGAATTAAGGCTAGATTTCTTTCCCAATCCCATAAATTTAAGAGCCGGATCATATTGAGGTTGACCTTTTTTTACAATTATTTTTTTATCTGCTCTAAGAGTACGTTTTCCTAGCCCCATGTATTGAAGGGCTGGGTCATAAGTTGATGTCTTTTTGCTTAAACTCATGTATTTTATCGATGGATCATATTTTAAATCTCGTTTTCCCACATAGTTATTTTCATCAGAAACATTTTTAACTTGTTTTGAGTTCCCTACACTTTGAACATTTTCATATCTGGAATTTTGTTCCTTGCCAATTTGATTTTGAAATTCTATATCCAAAGGGGACATCAATTGAACAAATTTATCACTTCTAGTTTCCTGGATATTTTGCCTTTTACCCAGCCCCATATATTTCAAAGCAGGATCATAATTTGATTGCCGTTTTTCTTGATTGGTATATTTTAAATTAGTGACTATGGGAGACTGTCTTTTTCCCAGGCCCATATAATTAAGAGCAGGGTCATAGCTAAACTGTCTTTTTCCAAGGCCCATATATTTAAGAGCAGGGTCATAACTAGGCATTCTTTTTCCTACCCTAATATATTTGTGATCAGAGCTATATCCTCCATATCTTTTTATAAGTCCCTTATAGTTTAACGTGGGAGGGATTTTAAGTTGCCGTTTACCCAATCCCATATATTTAAGAGCAGGGTCATAAGTAGAGGATCTTTTCCCTAATCCCATATATTTAAGAGCAGGGTCATAAGTAGATGATCTTTTTCCTAATCCCATATATTTAAGAGCTGGATCATAATTAAGCTGCTTTTTAACAATTTCTTCATCTCTGACAGAAGCGTCATTGTTGGGTTTTCTTTTTCCTAACCCCATATATTTAAGAGCAGGATCATAACTTGGCTGCTTTTTAACCATTTTCTCATCTATGCTGGAAGCATCATTGTTGGGTGTTCTCTTACCTAACCCCATATATTTAAGAGCAGGATCATAACTTGACTGTTTTTTAACAATTTCTTTGTCTCTAATAGAAGGATCATTGTTCAATTGTCTCTTTCCTAATCCCATATATTTCAGAGCGGGATCATAATTAGGTAATCTTTTTCCTAGTCCCATATATTTAAGGGCAGGGTCATAATTGGATTGTCTTTTCCCAAGACCCATGTACTTTAAAGCAGGGTCATAATTAAATTGCCTTTTTTCTGAAATTCCATCTTTAAAATCAGATTCGTATCCAGATTGTCTTTTTACTATTCTAGTATATTTAAGACCAAAATTATTTGGTTTCTTTTCATCAAATCCTTTATCGTTTTCAGGGAAATGACCACCAAAATGTCTTTTTCCCAGCCCCATGTATTTTAAAGCTGGGTCATAATTTGCTTGCCTTTTCCCCAATCCCATATATTTAAGAGCAGGATCATAATGAGACTGTCTTTTTCCCAAACCCATATATTTAAGAGCTGGGTCATAATTATTCTGCTTTTTAATAAGCTCTATATCCTTTGTAAAAAAATCATTATCAGGTTCTCTCTTTCCTAACCCCATATATTTTAGAGCTGGATCATAATTAGACTGTCTTTTCCCTAGTCCCATATAATTCAGAGCAGGGTCATAGTTAGACGTTTTCTTCCCTAATCCTAAATATATTAATGTGGGATCATAATCATACTGTCTTTTTCCTAATCCCATATATTTTAAAGCGGGATCATAATTCGATAGTCGTTTTCCTAGCCCCATGTATTTAAGAGCAGGATCATAGCTGGATGGTCTTTTGCCTAATCCTATATATTTAAGTGCGGGATTATAGTTGGGCTCTCTTTTTCCCAATCCCATATATTTAAGAGCAGGATCATAATTGGATTTTCTTTTTCCTAAACTCATATTTTTAAGCACAGAATCATAACTGGAAGGTTTTTTGCCAAGTTCTTTATCGGTAAATTCATCATCAGTAGGTTGTCTTTTCCCAAGACCCATGTATCTCAATGCTGGATCATAATGAGATACTCTTTTGAAAGAATGTAGTTTAGATGCTTTTCTAGAAAGAGGATTTACTCTCTTACCTAGACCCATAAAATTAAGAGCTGGATCATATTTGAATTTTCTGTTAAATTGCTTCTTTTGATTACTTCTCTTTTCTTTGTCTTGCTCTTGCAAATGATCAAAATGATAATCCTCAGAAAACATGTGACTATAATCAACATCAGTGAGTAGTGTAATTGGAAAGATAGTTGATTCAGTTGGATAACTTGGTAAAGACTGTAATGATGTATTCACGTCATCGACAGACAATAGTTTTCTATAAGGTATTCGTTCCGTTGTCTCACTAGATTTTTTGTTGCGAGATATCTTGCTTTTTAATGCAGTCAGCTTCCATCTATTGTAATCTGAAGTTGGTTTAGGGTATGAAGTATCCTTTACTTTCGATAGTAGGATTTTTTCAGCGGATTTATCATACTCTTTTTTGTAATTTCTCCTAGTGCGTTTGACAATTTCAGACTTGCGAAATGTATTTGCAGGCACTAAATTATTATATTTTAAAAATTCCATATATTTTGACTTTCCGGTATTGATCTTGCTTTCTGTAATTACAGGAGATACTGAGAACTTCGACTTCATATCAGTGTCAACCTTTTTATTTGAGCTTTCCTTTTTATTTAACGACTTTTTCGAACCCAAAATGGCGTTACGAGCAAACGTTTTGCTTGATCCATTTGTCAAAGGAACAGAACCCTTGCCGTCACCTGTTACAAAAAGAAAAAAATAATTTATAAAAGTTACCTATATCACATACATACATGTACACATTAAAGTTAAATACTTTTCACTTTTAAATAAATTTTAGATTTTCTATATATCTATGTTTTTATTTAATATTAAAATAACATAAAACTGTCCCACTTGCTTAGTTTTACAGTGTTATATAGTGTAATATCATAGTTGAAGATATTAAGAAATGATTACAATTTGTAATAGTACCTGAAAACACTGATTTATTATATTTAGTTTTTAAAAAGATAAAAATATCAATATAAGTATCTGAATTATTTTCATGCCAAGTGAAACTTTTCACATATACTGTAATAATATAGATTAAATATTCACTTTATATTCATTGCTTCAAATCAAAAGAGCAAATATCTAAGAATTAAAGGTTAGATAATTCTAAGCATGGGCATTAATCTCAGCTTTTAACAAATCATTAAAGTGTAAAATAACAGCTTAATGTTCATTTTTAGTATAAAATACTTAAGTAAAATTTAATAGTTTAGCTTTAGATTTGGAAGTTTTACCAACATCAAAACTACACTACACCTAAAACAATAGGTAAATGTATTTTCTTTTAATAATTACTATAAGGAATACAATGAAAGCATTATTTCTTATCTTTTTGTCACATCTGTTAACTTACTTGCTTTACATCTTTCAACTGTAATAATCCATTTGTAAATTCTTGCTGATATTTAATTTTAAAAATTAAACATTCATCTTTTAAATTCATGTTTATGAGCATGCCTAATGGAAAATAATCAAAACTTTTGTACGTTGTTTCGTTATCTTTTTGTCGTGTAGAGACAAATATTGTATTGAATGGACACAAATATTATGCATATAAAACAATAAAATAATATTTAAATGATAGAACACCTTTAACAAACATTTTTTTCAACTTAAGTTTGGAACTTAGGTGCTTGTTTCAACTCAATAATTTTCTTTTTCGATTTATATATAATTTAACTGTTTCTATCGATAACACTGTTAAAGACACAATTTGACAAAAAATAATAAAACAACATGCAAAGAAATATAATGTAAAATGGGATTATTTTTATTCTAGGCACATTTTTTTTTATTAATATTATATCTGAATTTTTCTTTTTCAAGTTTCATCACTTTCTGATCATGAGTAAAAAATTTTATAGTAATTTTTAATCTTTTCCATTATTTTGAATTCTTAATATAAATATATTTTAAATATATATAAAATAAAAATATGGTGTTAATTTTCAATCGTTTCACATTTAGCAATATATAAATACACTGTTCGACATTGAAAATGAAAAAGCCAAAAAAGAATGGCTAGAAAATTAAGCAAATTTCAGGGTTTACGCAACTTACTAAGTTATGCAAATGATGTGAAATCCACTGCTCTAGCTCACCTAGTCTAAGATGTAAGGTGAGGGACGGGCAAAGTGGGAAATATTCACACCATTGTTGCTGTTTGGAAAATAATCGCTTAAAGTTTGTTCTTATCGCAAAGGAGGCCTGTAATTTCAGAGAATGCCAAGTCATCGTCGACAGAATCAGTTCCAGCAGACAGAAGAATTTACGAGGTGCATGGTGATTGGACTGATAAAGGCAGGTTGATCATTACGGCAAATCGGAACTGGCAGACACCTGGACGCATCCACTGTACACCGGCTGTGGCGAATATGGTTGGAGCAAGGAACTGTGGAAAGTTTTCTGGGTGCCGAAGATGCTAAGTGACGTCAGCACGCATCGATAGACATGTCCGACGGGAGGCGGAGGTGGCCCCGCTAAGCACGTTCACCAAAATTCTGCAGCATATGCAAGACACCCTTGATCCTCCCGTATCGAGCAGAGGCATTTGCTGTCGATTGTTTGCTAGTGGCCTGCACTCATGGCATTCGTTAAGAAGACTGCCACCGACCCCACATCAGAGACGCCAACATCTGGAATGATGCTAGATTAGACCTATGTGAACGACGGAGTGTCACAGGATCGTCTTCTCAGATGAATCACGCTTTTGTTTCTTCATTGATAATTGCCGTGTACGTGTGTGGCGTCGATGTGGAGACATGTCCAATCCTTCAGCAATTGTGGTACTCATCATCTCGTGACTATTTTGGGGTTCCATTGCGTACGATTAAAGATTACCACTAGTTCGTATTCATGGTAATATGACTGCCCAACGATACATGGATGATGTGTTTTGGCCAGTGATATTCCCCTACCATTAGAGGGCATGCCCTTTATCAACAGGATAACGCACCGACTGAATATTGCTCTCATCAGCTCATCAGCGAACATGTCCTTCAAGGTGTACAGCTTCTTCCCTGGCCACCGTACTCGTCAGATCTCTCACCAATCGAATACGTTTGGGATATAATTGGACGCTATTTGCAGATCCTACCACTGTGCTTTCTTCAGAAGACGTACTTTGGCAAATGGCTGACAGGGAATGAAGAGCCATTCTTCAAGATGCCATCCGTACTCTGTGACTTTGTGTCTAGACGTGTTGCTTCATGTATCGCCGTCCACAGTGGTCTTACAACCTACTGACCCAGCCCTGTTCTAGTTCGATATTATGCATATCGTATCGAAATACAGACATTTATTGTTCATTGCTGTCTCTCTCTGTTTGCCGAGTTTCGTCACTTTTTGGCAACTCCTTCTTGCTGTTGCGTTTCCAATGTCGGGTAGTGTACATTGTATATACTGAAAAATATTCATTAATTTGCTCAAAATATTATTATTCAAATATTTTTACTGTATAAAAGTAGTTTTATACTAATGGACAAAAGTGAAATCGAGTGTATTTTTAATTGATAATAGGTTTAAGTGTAATGCCTAAAAATTAATAAAAGAGATTATTTAATTGATTTTTCTAATTAATTATCAATTATAAATGATTAAATTTGTATTTCTTAAGAATTAAAAGTGGCTGACAGAAATAAACCAGATATATTTGTTGACTTTCTGAACATTGAAGTACATAAATACAGATGTCAAATCGCTTTTATCTAAACCTTTATATGTTTAGAAAAAAGCCCTTGTTTACAATACCCAGCTTAATTTTTACTTAATCTCCAGTTTCTTAAAAGATTTTTTTTCTGATAACAAAACTAAGAGAACTTTAATCCATTACACACATGAAAAGCTGGACATAAGCCTGGGGTGGGTGTTTACACATTTTATTCCATTTCTTGCTCTAATTTTGTACGATTTTACTCTGTACATAAGAGATTAACAATGATAGTCAACATGTAATCCTTTAAATAAGTTTCCTGCAAAATTTTTTGTCTCCTATTTCGAGATTTTTATTGTCACTGTTTTTAATACCCATGAAGTTATTCGAAAAACCTTTTTTGACGCAAATAAAAGTTAAATTTTTTTATCACACTCAGCCTAAAGCAACTTCAACGGGAATATTTTTAATTTAAATACATAGTTTTTTACGAGAATTAATTGCTTTTCAACTTTTCTGAGTAAATGTTTTCGCAAACTTAAGTAAATTTTGTTAATATTCCAGCCGTGTTTACTAAGGTAGTCAATTTTTACATCAGTTATAACTTTGTTATTACCATTTGTGGTAATTTATATACAGCGTTATCGAGTTGAGGGATCCATAAATTTCATTATAATTTAAACAAAAGAATACATTTTAAATAATTTTAAGCCAGTTTAATAAAGTTCTATAAAAATATTCTTCTAATAACAGTTAGGAATGGAAAATTTCTAATGCTAATATTCAAATAGTTTTACATACCTGAAGTAAAATAAAATCGTGTAAATTTAGTTTGTAAACAAGCTATCATTTTAATAACATTCCTTAAAACTTCTAAATGATAAAATGAAGAAAAAAGTCATATATATTCAATAATTAACTTTAAATAGCAAATAGTGAAAATATATATTCCATTGTGAACAAGATTGCACGGTTGAATTAATTTAAAGAAAAGTTATCATTTGAATGTAATTTATTACATTTCTGAAAAGTTTGAAATTTTCTGCTCTTTTCAAACATATAATTAAGAAATTCAATTAAACTATAATTTAAAACAAGATTCGAAATAACTTCTTCATGAGTCTACTGATTAACATAAATATTGTCAATTAAGTGGTAAGGTCATGAAATTCGAGTCAAAAGTTATGTCAATTAGATTCTGAAGTCTACTATAGACATGAAAATATCTATTTCAAAGTAAAGTCTATTCTTTAATTTCCTCTTTGTTAACGAAGATAGCCTTTCTAAGGGATTTAAAGCACCACATTTGCAAGGTTACTTTAATTTGCAATATTTGTTAAAGTGAATTTATGTTTGTTATACTTAAGTGAATTGGTGAGCGGCATATTGAAGTGGGAATAATCCTCACATCTTCACCAAAATGCACTTGATAACTTTAAGAAATATGAAGAAACTGAGAAATATGCTCTCTCTTGCAACAGCACTTGAAGGAGGGGAATTTGTTAATTACTTGTTAGCACCACGGAAATAAATTCCTCGAAGATGTCTGCTTCTTAATCAACTCCCGAAAGAAAAGGTTAGCTTATTTATGCGAAACAATCTTATCTTACATTCTCGTTAGGTTCAATCAAAGAATTAAAATAATATACGGGCAATTAACTAGGTGTCAAAGAGTTCATTTAATCCCAACAATCTGAGCAGGGTAAGAATAGACAGTCTTGAAAAGATTACTTTAAAGTTTAATTAATACATAGAGACCACAACCAACTGTTGAGGTTAAGAAGCTTGCTTTCTATTTGCCGTTAAATATCATCACTCAAAACTCATCTTATATTATTGGGTATATACATATATATATATATATATATATATATATATATATATATATATATATATATATATATATATATATATATATATATATATATATATATATATATATATATTTAAATAAATAAATATATATATATATTTCACCAATGGTAAATAGAAGGAACTAATTTCACTAATTTATTTGTTTTAAGTCAAATTTTTTAAATTAAATAGTGAAATGGATTACCAAATTGTAAATGAAAAATAATAAAGACTGCAACTATTTGCATATTTATACTGTCTAGAAGCTACAGTTTGTCAAGAGACGGTTTTAGACATATTCTTAAGAGAATACACTAAGAGAATATTTTAAAAGTCTGAGTCAAAATTTCAAATTGATGTCGAAACTTCAAATGGAATTTTCTTTCTTAAAGTTTAAATTTCATCAGAAAGGCATGTTAAACTGTAACAAACGTATAACCCTATAATTTAAATAACTTGTCACTGGCGTTGTCTAGAATTTAGAAAATTAGTTATTTTTGTGAAGAATTTTTAATTTATGATGAAAAATTTCAGTAAGAAATTTTAAGAAATCAAATTTTTTAATTAGGATCGTTCAAACCCATGTACTTCTATCATGCATCTTATTGAGACAGAATCTCTTGTTACCTTGATTCATTTTATTTTACTTTACTATATAATTTAATATTAATTCATTCATTTATATTTAAATTTGATTCCTTATTTTTAAACTTGATTTATATATAATTATAATTAATTAATAACTGGAATTAATAAATAAAATTTGGATTAATCTATGTTCTGCTCTTTATGATTACTAAAGTATTTATATAAGTGCGTTAATTTTTTTTAAAAAAATAAAAAAAGCATTTTTAGTGAGTGCGAAGAATATATATATATATATATATATATATATATATATATATGTGTGTGTGTGTGTGTGTGTGTGTGTGTGTGTGTGTGTGTGTGTGTGTGTGTGTGTGTGTGTGTATATATATATATATATATATAATTTTAAAATTTATACAAAGATAATTCATTTGTTTAATAAGTTAATATAACAATTTATCTATGCAATTATTTAACACATATATTAAATATAACATTTCTACGCAACATTTAATTTTTTCATAACAATTTAATTTACCCTATTAGATATAGTTGAAAGGCTTTAATAGTTGTTGTTATTGCTAACGTAGGATTATCTATCAGAGCTAGACACAATCCCCGTGAACTCGAAAATATCTAAAAAGTCTAAAAACAAAATGAGTGTCACGTCTTTGTTAAAATTTATACATATCAAAATATGAGCAAGGGCAATCATGTCAACTGTGCACCAGTGGCACTTCTGGTTTATTTCTTGACCCTGTTTAAAAATGAAGGCTCTTGTGTAGTTACTCAAGAAGCGCAAAAAGCCAGTTTAGTCGAATCTCTGTCTAAGTTGTAAAGATTCTTTATATATTTAGGCCTTAGTAGATAAATTTGGATTGAATATTTTTGATGAATATGCTCAATGATTTTCTTTTTCGGTTCTTACAAAGAGTTTTAAAATTCTTATATTTATAATATGATTGGTTGGTTAACATGTTAGCTTTTTTTTCGATTTACAATCACTTTCAGCATATGATGGGATTCTTAACTATAATTAACGGTTTTGTATGTATTCAGAATCTCACTAGAAATATTTTGGTATACAGTAATAATCAAACCTACGAAATGTTAAACTCATGACTAAATTCTTGACTATAAAAAAGGAAAATGGTTGCATAAAATAAATGTAAAAATTATTATAAGATAATATTTATTTATTTAAAGAATATGTGTTTTATTATAGAAATAAATACAACTATAGGAGGTATTTAATTTAGTTAAAATAATCAAATAGTACAATCATCATAATTATATTATTAAGTCATATAATATATAACTGGGATTTGTGTGTGTGAAATGAAAAATGAAATAATTTTAAAGAAAACTGTATAGAAAAATCTATATTAAAAATGCAGTGCTATAAGAATTATGTATTAAATTCTAAATATAATTCGATCCCAAATAATGTATTTATATTTCAAAAATATTTCAATATTTCTTAGCCAGTTAAAATAATGTTAACTTTTATGTAGCGCACCTATTTTATTTAGAAACTATTAAATCTAAATTCAAATTTTTTATGGAAGAAAACTGGTGAATGAACCTATATAAATATTGCAGGTACTTATAATATTTTTATTACATATTTACGTATATTTTTTATTACATTGAATATATTTTTGATAAAATAATAGGCTTCATATCAACTTTCCTTTTCCTTACGTACATTCTTTTTTTAATGTCAAACAATAACGACCCACCCGCGAGCAGTTGGAATAAATCATAAAAGTCACAAATACCAATTTAATTACCTAGTTACGAAAACTAGCTTTTCAGGGAAAATTTCTTTACATCAATTATTTTTATGCTTAGATTGACGTAAGTGAAATGGAGGAGAGACTGTACTGACTTTTTAAAAAGAAAAGATTATAAATATTCTTCTTTCCACTAATAATCGAAAAATGCGTAAAAATCAAACAATCGTATCTTTTTCATTAAAATGTATTTTAAAATTTTATGATGCAAAAGTTTATTTTTATAAAGCATATATTTTATTTTCAAGCCAAATAATTAATATGTTTTAGAAGTTTTCTAATTTAAAAAAATCTTAAAACATCAAAGAAACTAAATTTGAGAAAAAATTTTGCTGCAATGAAATAATTACTTAAATATTTTTAACTAAAACAAAAATTTATTTTGGGTATTTTATAATACATTGAAAAGAAGTTTTTATTAGAAATATTGAGCATTTTAATTTTTATTATGATAATTGTCGAGATTTTTCAGAAGTATTTCATAATTATATTAATAAACATTATCTTTTTGAAAGATATATATTCTAGTTAAAATAGTGAATTATTCATAAGTTATTACATTGCTATAAACATAAACTATTTATTTTACCTTGGAATTTATGTGTCAGAGCCACATATTTTTTGAAAATAATTGTCAGGATCGAATTGAAATTTTAAAAATGATTCAAATATTTAAATAAATTACAATAAATAAAATTAATAGACAATCAAAATAAATCGAAATTGATAGCTATTGAAATTCAAACGACTGAAAACTTAAAGTATTAATTTTATTTCTTGATTTTAAAGTGTATCAGTATGATTAAAATTTCTAAACTACTATTTCAGGTCTTCAAAATAACATCAAAATCTTAAGTATAATCTTTCAGCTATATTTCGAAAAGATATACTAAAATATTTTAATTCAGATCAATTTAGAACAAAAATATTAATTTAGAATAAGAGATTAGTCTCGAATTTCATTTAGATTGCATATATTAGTTAATCTAAAATTTCATGGAATTAAAAACTGAAATATTTTAGCAATAGTCTAACCATTTATCACACTTTTAATAAGAAGAAAGGATCATTCGTAATTGTTTAACACTTATTTGCTATTTCTATGCAATTTCAATTGAAAATGTCCTACTATAAAATGTCTAAATTATTGCTTCATATCATCAAAATATCATGGGATATAAATTCTTTTTTCTAATTCGAAAAAAAATTAAAATATATTTATTTTCATTTGGAATTTTGTTTTAATTATATTTTAGGAGATTGATATGAATTCATTTAAGATATGATATGATTCATATATGAATACTTTAATCCTTTTTGCAATATTATTAAATGACATAAATGATCGTTCACAATTATCTATTTTTTTCCTACTTCATAGTATAATTTCAATGAAAATAATCAACCTGACTAAAGTAACTTATACTTCCCATTATCAATATAATATATGTTTTGGAAATAAACTTGGTTTTTTTAATTTTAATTCTTAATTTTATTTTGATCACTTTTAATAGATTTAAAATTTAATTGAAATAAAATGCAATTTATTTTATTTATGAATATTCCAATCATTTATGTCATACTAATAAGTGACATAATTAACCCTACACAATTTCATATTAAAATTATTGTATATAAATTACATACAAAACAGCTAAATAATTACTAATTATATAATTCTTATTTATATATTATTTAAAATATTATTAAAAGATATATAATTCAAATAATGTTCTAGTAAGGAACACACAAAGAAACTCTTCTTTTTTAAGTTCTTAATTTAACTGAATATGCTTCACTTCTCAAAACGTTTCACTTAAAAAATAACTTTAAAGTAAACCCAATATTTCAAGTAGAAGAGTCAATTCTAGTAAATTAAACCATGAAATTTTTCTTATTCACATCCGTATTATGCTTTCCAGACAGCATCAAGTTTGACGAAAAAATGTACAAGTCTAATGAAAATCTATAAGCTCCTAATGTCAACAGTTTGTGCGTGCATTTGAAAACTGTATTATTTTAAACTGTTATCCATTCAACAAAATTTCAATTCAACGAAAATCTTTGTTTTCTTTCATTAGTTTATATTGAAATCAAATTAATTCTTTTTACAAGAAAATGAGAAAATAAATTATAAAAATACCTCTTTAGCAAAGTGTCTCCTCTAAAGTATCAGTATCAATTCTTGCTTCACAATTCATTATCAATTCACTGCATCAGTGCAACAGAAAGAGTATTCTTACTGTATAAACTAATATTTCTCGGAAAGAAAAAGTTAAAATTGCTTTGATGAAAACAAAACTCTTGAAATCATCTATTAAAAAGTGATCTGTGCTTGAGTGGATATCATTTTATTCGAAACAAAAATATAGGATTATGAAATCAATTTTCGGAAGAAAATTTTGTTCTTTATAAAAATAGCTTGTTGAAAGATATGTTTATTTTATAAAACGTTAATAAATGTATATTAAAGTTTTTAATAAAAGTATCATATATTCGAGACGCATATTATTAATTAAATCATTATTTTACTTGAGGAGGATGGTTATGAGTCAACACTTTAAACAGAAGTTATTAATAATTGGATTAACAATAACTTTTTCTATTGAAATAAAAGCAAGAAAATATAATTTATTAAATATAACCTTCGATTTCTATTTAGGATTCACATTATTAATTAAACATGCTATTTTGATTTGAGGTCTGAATAATGTGCTCGACTACTTAAATAGAAATGTAATGGAAAAAGTTACTAAATAAACTATTGAGGTGCTTTTGTTTAATAATAATAAATATAATTTTTATAAGTGTATCTTTAAATTTATATTTAAAAATCTCATTTTTTTATTAAAGGCTTTAATTTTACTTGAAAAGGGTGCGTTTTATGTTCAACGACTTTAATAGAGATAGTAGTAGCTACATAATAAACAAAAGATATTTCTTTTTAAGTAATAATAAAAAAATAATTATTTTTAATAAATATGCATTTCGATTTATATTCAAGTTTCATATTATTAGTTAAATATGTTATTTTTATAGGAGCTATGTATATTGCTCTAAACTTCTTGATAGATATAGTAATAATCACTGAATAAATGATGTTCTTGTTTTAATAATAATAAGATACATAATTTTAATAAATTTATCTTTTTGAATTGTATTCAAGATTCATTTTATTAGTTAAACATGTTATTTTAACATGAAAGATGAATATTACTCTAAACTACTTGGATAAATGTAATAGTAATCACTGAACTTTGCGTAAATAATAAGATATGTAATTTTAATAAGTTTAGCTTTTTAAATTGTATTCAAGATTCACTTTATTAGTTAAACATGTTATTTTTACATAAGATATTAACATAGCTTCTTAACTACAAAGATATATGTAGCAGTAATCCCTGAATAAACTAAAGATGTTCTTGCTTAAATAATAACTAGATTTAAAATTTTAATAAATTTAGATTTCATGTTATTAATTAAACATATTTTAAAACTAGGGATGAATATTGCGCTTAGTAACTTGAATAGATATAATGGAAAACACTGAATAAACAAACAATGCTTCTGTATATAGAACGTCAACAAATGTAGTTTTGACAAATATTTCCTTCAATTTGCATTGAAGTTTATAGTTATCAGTTACACGTGTTGCTTTTTTAAGGAGATATATTCTCAGCCTCATGAACAAAGATAGTTAAACATCACTGAATATATCAAAGATATTTTTATCTAAATAATAACAAGAGATAAAATTTTAGTAAGTGTATTTTTGATTTCCATTTAAAATTCATGCTATTTGTTAAAGGTTATTTTTACAAGAGGGATAAATATTGCACTCAACAATTCTCAATAGATATAATAAAAAATTATTGAAAATATATATAACTATTTCAGTTTAAAAAATAACAAAATAGATATCCGCAAAATTAAATCCTGATAAAATATTGGAAATTTTAAAATTGAAAAAGAGCCAATCATTGCAGAGAATATCAATTTCTCTGTGAGAAACAATAAGAGAAAGGAAAACATCTTTTGTTCAGATGTTCATTTGCAAGGACTATCTATCTATAACGTGTTACGAATGAGTGATTGCAACCACATTCACAATAGTTGCACATATTGGATAAGGGAAATTAGAAGTGGAGATGCAAGATTCGTACGTCAAAACATCTGTTGTCAAGACAGCTTTGCGATAGGGGTGTATCAAATGAAATTATTATATTCTGCTTGAAGAGCCAATTTCAAGCTAAATCCTCTTTTAAGTAAAGAATGACGGCTAAGGGCATTACTTGTCCGGGCTTGTCCGGCAATAATGCTTCAGTTCATTTGGATTGCAATAACAAGCATCCGGGTGAATAATCAAACGGTGACCAGAACTAAATTAATGTGGTAGACCTATATCTGATACAAAGGATTACGTGTGGATAAAACACAGGAAGTAATTTCTCGATCTCTCAGGCGAAGTTATTTTCTTAACTCCTCAAGATAGGTTTATTGTTTCATTAAAACAATTATTTACATGGGATGAAAGATTATTTTTATTTGATTGAAACTCCTTTTTATAAAAATTCGAATGAGGAAGTAAAATAAAGCAAAATATAGCATTTAATATATTAGCATTAGAAAAGCTAAAAGTACTTTAACTGTTTCATAAATTTGAAATTTCTGTATTTAAATGAATTTGAATATTTTTTGAAATAGAAGAAACACAAAGATTATAATGTCTAATATTTAGAAAAGATAATTGTATTTCAATTGTTTTATACATTAATGTTCATTGATTTACATAGATGAAAAATATATTCATGTCAATAGTAAGTTATTTATTAAAAAAAATTTATCCATGTAATACAACAAGCTTTATGTAATTTAATATTTTGTACCCTTATAAGGAATTTATTCTGTTATTGGTAACAATTTACACAGAATTATTGAAATGTAATATGTGGTTTCCTTTTCAAACCTCCAAAAAATCTTTTCATTATAAATTGTCTGACACAAATCTTAAAATCAAGATAGATTTTTACTATCGGATTCAGCTATTTTCTAGCTCGAAGAGAAGAATTTTTATTTAAAAAATAGATTAGCAGTATTTAAGTAAATGAAAAAATAAAAGAAGTCATCCTAACATTTCCATTTTAAGACTTCTTTTTAAGCCCTTTTTCTCACCAAACATGAATGTGATGATAGCCGTCAACAATGTTCGTCTGAAAAATAGAACAGTGCAGATTTCGTTACACGGTTGATGCTTTTCAACAGTTATCTCTTCAATTGCACCAAATTTGCATCTTTCCAGAAACCAATTTTTGCAGCAAGATATAAAGCAAAATTATTATTTTTACGATTATTATTATTTTTATTATTAAGGTAGCTAAATGAATTGTAAAATTTGTATCACAGCAAATCTCCTAATTTAGACTATCCCAGTATTTTGCAAAATTATTCACTAAAATTTTTATTCTAAATACGTTATTGATAATGTATGGTAATTATGGTAGACAAAATATTTCTTACCTGTCTAATTATGTCGATCTTGTCAGTAAATCATGAAAAATTTGCAAATATGCTTTTCGAAGTGCATTGCTTTTAAATAAAATGTGCCTTCAGGTGAAATGGTTTTCTTATTACTAACTAAATTATGATTAAATGCTTTAATAAAGAAAATAAATATTTTCGTGGGATTTAAAGGATTCTATAGAACACAACCAATTTTACAAGATACTTTACCATTAATAGAAGCTTTTTAAAAGTTTACATTTCAAATAAAATTGCTTATCAAAATATTTTAAAAGTTTAAAATGTACGTTTTCATAATAAAGCTTCTCAAAAACTCATGACACAAATTCACACAATGAAACAAGTCATTTTAGTAAAATTCCTTTTACATATATTTAGATTTTTGATGAAAACAATGAAAAGCTGAACCCTCTAAAATAACTGGCATCATGGAAAATATATGCATGCTCTTGAGTAAATAATTTTCAATTTACAGGTTAACACATATGATTCAATATCTAACTACAAAATGAATTTTATTTTTGTGATATAAAAAAGAATAGGATTTCATAAAGTGTTCGCTATATTGTCATAATCACATTATTTAAAAACAAAACACCCACTCACCCATCGTAAAAATCGTAAAGCGAAAACAGTTTCCAATAAATTCTAGGTTGGAATAAAGGAATGAGTGAGAGAAAGTAATGTTAGCCAACAATCCGTCACAGACAGGATGTATCCAGAAAGAGTAGAGGAATTTTCCTCTGTTTTTGTCATTGTATGACAGGAAAAAGGACTTCCCCTAGACGGGAAAAACTGGAAATCTTTCAGCAGTTTCTGAAGCGATTTGCTATTTTGTCTATCAGCATCCTGCATTAACTAATGGGAGGTTCTCAGAAAAAGTCTCTATACACGGGTATATTGATCTAAAATGGGGTGTCACACCAGATTTCAGATCTAAAAGAACCGATGCGTTTTCCTTCTCTTGAAATCCAATTTTTATATGCAAAGTAAACTGTATATTTTGAGAGAGATTTTAAATAAAATTTTTGATAAAAACTCATTTACGCGTGTGAAATAATGAGATGGAAATTTAAAATTCCTACTAACACGAGCTGTTGAACTAATTTAAAAATGATTAGTCTTACAGTTCGAATCTCTCCATTGA
Organism: Latrodectus hesperus; assembly: GCA_037975125.1. Lineage (NCBI taxonomy): Eukaryota > Metazoa > Arthropoda > Arachnida > Araneae > Theridiidae > Latrodectus > Latrodectus hesperus. Next base: position 12,158,914 of record CM075859.1, read on the forward strand.
CATTTCTTAAATTTTTTAGCTCTATTTTTGCTTATTTAGGGCCGCACTTGTTCAGTGAAGAAAAGGGTTGTTCTCACGTCTTGAAGATAATAGCCAAGCCCTGATGAAGATCATCATGTTGATAGTGACTATGTAGTTTTAGAAATTTCATATGGTTTCACTTTCCATGGATGAAGTAATGTGATGACAGAAAGAGATTTCCAATTTAAGTGGAAGGTATCGCCGTCATATCTTAACTGTGACTCAAAACAATAAAATAGTTTAATGGCTTTGCTTGACACATGTAGGTATCAGTAAAGTTTCTGAATAGTCGAGCTATGTTTATTTGCTTCAGTTGGCCGAAACAGATAGTCGACTTGGGCATATACAATATGTAGAAAATAAAATGTCCTTTCTGGTGTGGCGAGACGTGGAAAGAAGGGTGCCAGTAAAGATACTGACTTTGTCACTGAACCATAATCAGCAACTTACAAAATTAGTGGGCAATTGACAGTGTTTAATGGCTTTCAGTCAATAAAAATAGCCAGCCAGAAACGTACTGCAAATAAATAAAGCAAAAGATGGATAATGCAGTTTAACCTTTTAGAATATTATAAACACGTGTAATCCTTTAAAAAATTCTTATTACCTGAGCAAATTATATTTAACTTCATAATATAAATCCAAAGTGTTAAATATTATTGTTTTATTTTTTAAACATATAAAAATAGATTGAATAAAAAATATTTTGTTTATATATATTGTAAATTAGTTTGTAAAATACGAGTTCTCAAACAGTTTCTATTGGTAAATGTTCATTGGCCTTGATTTACTTAGATCTCAAATTTAGTCAGCTTCATAGAAAATTTAATAAGTGTGTTTTTAAAAGCCTTAACGTTGAGTCTAAAATAATTATTTATGTTTGTCTTGCTCACACACACACATTCGGATTTACATATTAAGTATATTTTTTGAAAATTTGAAGGGGAAAAGTCATTTTATTAATATTTTACGCATTTAAGTTGGAGTATGGTAAAATATTTTTAGAAAAATATGAAATGTACTACAAATTTTAAAAATTGATATAACCAACTGAAATTATGTGAAAGTAAAAACTCATACTTAAGGGCTGAATTAAAAAGATACAATTTTTTTAATTCCATTAAATTGTTTATACAAATTTTTAATCTTCACGAGAATGCCACAAAACTTTAGTGTAAGTGTATCTAGTGATGTGTAATAGTATTTATTTTACTCTGTACTGCAAATAATATATTTTATTTATATCTCCTCTGAATCTTGAAATTAGTTGTAATTTGTGTACATTACTGATGTATTACCTCTAAAATATTAGACTAACGAAAATGGCTATTCAAAATGGCATTCAAGTTAAATAAACATTCTTCGAAAATTACTATTATTTATATAAATTGAGTAATTTCTTTAGAGCCACATTTACGAAGTTCTTTTCTGAATGATTGGCTACTAATATATAGTTTCCTAGCTTTCATATAAATTTATTTTTGTTTACCCATGCCTTCAATTTATAGCAATAAGGAAATAATACGGTTGAGCAAGTCTTTGCCATAATTTCTTATGGCATTATATAAATTCCAGTACTTGGGAACAATTAAGTTTTGTAAGATAATCCAACTTCCAATCCCAAAAGGGTGATCATCGGTTACTCTTATTATTACACCAAGCGACATGAGCATTAATATCGTTGTTTAAATAAAATATAAGACGCATTTAGCTTCATTATTCCTAGGAGAACATGAAGGAAAAAATATATATATATAAATTTAGATTCTTATTGAAAAATTCATGCAAATGTATTTGTTTTCCAAATAATTGATATTTTAAATTATTAGTTAATTACAAATGTTAGGATTTTTAATTTTAAACTTGTTGTTTTCAAAGGTAGGTCATTTCATACCAATACAGCAAATTAAAACAATTCACAAATAAAGTATATTTGTCTACCACATGTAAATTCTTTTTAAAAATTATATATATATATATATATATATATATATATATATATATATATATATGTATATAAATATATATATTAAACAATCTTATTTCTTAAGATAAAATATAATCGTCAGTAAGTACAGTACTTCTTAATTCAAAAACATTTCTGCCTAATTCTATATATTTTTTTTTTTTGTCTTTATAACAATTACACAGATTTTTTGCATTTTGTTCCTTAATGTATGTTTAACACCACCGACACAGATAGATGAATAACTGAAGAATGTTACAATCTTTTCTAATCACTTTTACAAGTTCTTTCTCCGAAGACAACAGAATATATTAGCCAGGATGATTTATTTGTGCTCAGATCCTTAGTTTAAAAGAACATTGGCTTGATTTCTACCCCGGGAATTGGTGTTTATAGTCACTCGGAATTCGCTTTAAAATGTGTGCCCTGATAGAATTATCAATATGTCCTGATTATGAAGAAAATGAGTATCATGGTAGAATTGTGTAAAATGTGGCCAAAAATCGGCAAACAAACCACCAAAGTATACGGATCATCCCTTATGCAATGCCATGCAAGGAAACAATATCTATTGTTTCAGAATCTCTTAAATTTGACAAGCTGGCAGCCGAACTTTTACGCTCTGGCCTTTGACTCCACAGTTCGTGCATTCGAATATCTCGTAGGGCTTGGGTCTGAATAGCATTTCATAATATACTTTTAACTGTAGGTTGCAGTCAAAATAGCCTTCGTGGGTAAAAAATGACTTTTCAGTGACAAGGAAACCAAACGTATTAAAAGCAATTGTTAGTACATATTAACAAGCGTATTTTCATTGAACTCTTCAATATTGAAGCAGTATCTGATAACAACAATAGCAAAGCCAATGAAATAAATTAAGCAGCAATATTTAATAATTTTAATTCAGTTTTATGTTAATATTCTTTTTAAATAAATACATTAAATCTTTCAATAATACAATGATTCAATATATTTTCGATGCTCAAACATATGTTATCGCTCATGTTTCATCTTTTTTCTCTCTTTATTTATTATGTTCTCATAATGGTTAGTGTCAACCTTATTTAAATTCTTTATTTGACGAAATATTAGTTAGTAAAATATTTTAATATCAAATAACTTAGCCAATTTATCTTACTGCGTGTCAAAAAATCTGCCTTCCCCTGTAGAAACAAAGTATGACAGAAATATTATCCTTACAACAAAATATTTCATCGTGTGTTATGGAACTGGATGTAGTAAGTAAAATACAAATGTAATTTCTTGGGAAAAGGGGTACAATCCTAATCAAAGGCCTCTTTAGTAGACTTGTATGGAAAGTAAATCCGTATGGGGCTTCCAAACTATTCAATTACTACCGGTATTATCTATCTTCCGTTTACTTCAAAACATAAGTAATTCGGTGGTAATTTCCTCTTATTTAAGACTTATTGCGATACCAACAAATAATTTTAACTGTACATGTGAAACCAAGATTAATACTGCTTATATGTTTTTTATAGAAACATCAGTATATTATGTAATATTTCTTTAAAAAGTGATTTATAAATGTCAAAAGGGGAGATTTGTTATGGAGAGATTTTTACTAAATGATTTATGCTTTTCATTTGACTTGCAAATAATTTGAAACATTTTTCACCATTTTTCCGAACTGGATTATTAGAATTTAGAAAAATTTTGATTTTAGTCCAATTAAGAATATAATTTTTAACTTAGATTTTTTATTGCAATTAGTTCTAAATAGGCCCTTTTAGGTAATTTAAAAAGTTGAGAAATGCCACAGAAAATATGTACTCAAATCTATTTAATCAAGAGTAAAATCATGTTAGTTCATAGGTAATCAGTCTTCAGCTACTTTCTCTACATTTTTATCGATGTGTCTATCAAAGGCATAGTGAGATATATATTTCGATGGGTTACTGAAATACGTTTGTTTGTGTACTTAAATATGCCAACAGTAACCGTAAGGTACATACCAGTTCATAATTAAGAAACAACTTCCATACAAAGAGGTTAAGCTATCACCATCCTCTAACGAGGTTTCAGAATATTTAAAGAAAATTCGACTTTATAGAAGTTATAATGCGTCGTGATGAGAACAATCTCATGAAAGATGAGAATATTTTTCACTAATGCCACAGGTATTGAATCAATTACTTCATGGCATAAGAGTGTTAGCAACCAAATAAATCATTTTGGTCTCTTATTGAATAATAAAGAATAATGTTCTTGCGAATGCATCAATTTGAAACGTTTTCTTTTTGTTCTGTTGAATTATCACCACTAAAAATTATGAAGACCTTTCTTAAAAATTAAACTCTTCCAAATACTTAGAGCGACATTACACTTTTAAAATAGACTTTTTAATGCTTTCATTCAGCTAGGCCTCGGAAATGTTAAGTTTATGTTGTTTTCTCGTTCGTTAATAAATAATTGAAAGTTTAATTTCTGAAAGTATTTGTGCAAATGTAAAGTATATCGAAAAATACATAAAAAAACAGATGCCTTTAGTTTTAACATCTCGAAGGTTTAAAGATGTTGTGGATGTATGTAATGGTTAGGAATCTACTTAAAAAATCGTTGACACCTGTCTATTTCAGCGCTAGGCCATGTGTTCGAAACTTTTCATTGATGGAACTTATGTTTTAGAGATTAATTGTATTACAATGACATTTAGGTACTCATAGTTTGTCAATTATGAGTACATGAATATTATTATCATATATGAGTACCTAAATATTGTTATATTTAAAGATATTTCTTATCACAAAAATGTCGATTCACAATTATTTTAAGCAGAAAAAAATGTCCTTAAAATCACATTAAGTGCAACCTGTACCGCTTATAACTAAGTTGCAACTATGCTGCATATGTTATTATAGCTAAGCAGCTGAGGTAAAAACGACTATTACATTAACGAATGCCATATATTTTGAGTGCATACCAGTTCAAGTACAAAATAAAATACATTATTATTTTTATATTGTCTCAAAATCACTTTAATTTAACATGATTATAATAATTATCATCAAGAATTTCCCTTTCGATGAAACTTTATAGTTTTGTCTTTTTGGATATTTTATCGCATAAAAGTTTATTTTAGAAGGAATTGTATGTGTTCTGAATACCTTAGATGAATGAGTAAGCGAAAATTTTATCATAATGGGCTTCATTTAATACTGTTAGTGTTGATACAAAAAGCACAGAATATTTCAAAAATAAATTCTCATTAAAATCAAAATTACTGAAGTAAAAACAATATTTTTAGTTCAGTAATTTTGAAGAAACACTTTAAAATATAATCTTACGTAGTTACACATCACAACAGATAAGAAATATACGAAATATATTGCTTAAACTATAAAATAATAATTAAAATATTTTTTAATTAAAACGTCGATCATTCTTTAAAAAAGAAACAAACATTACTTGGAGATTCTTGTTTTCTTAAGCAGACCATGGAAAGAGGAAAACATGACCATGAAAGAAGAAAAGTAGTTGGAGTTATGACCTTGATAACATAAACATTATTTTTCACTTACCTAACTTGAAGCTGGTTTCTGCTTTTGAACTCGTAACAAAATAAAGTATTTCACTTACCTTTTTTCTCTTAAAATAATTTCTCAAAACATCAGAATACTATTTGTTATATATCAATCACACTTACTTTATGCTAGGGAAAATCTCCCAGCAAATATTACGGTCTCAAACATACATATATGATTCTTGTGTCATTCTTATGTACATATAAGATTCTTTTTTATAAATTTAGAATTTATCTTAAGCAAATCAAATAATATTTGTTTTTGAATAAGTAAATTTTGAGAAACAATCTGAATAAAATAGTCTTTTGATCAGGGGAAATCCTTCATTGATAAGATACCGCACTTTTACTCTCAAAAGTTTCGCTTCAAATGATCTATCCACTTATAATTCTTAATTACACAAAAATTATAAAATAAATCATGTATAAAAAATAATTATATTGCTTCTTCTACGCAATTGTTATAAATTGATGGGCTAATTTTAATCTATACAAGAGCTTTGGATTTTTATTCTAATCCCCCAGGGATATCCTAAACGTGATCTTCAGTCTTAAAGTCTTAATGCGGAAAATAATATTGGGCTTATGGAGTAGAAATCTTGGATTCGATCCCAGCAGCTGTTGAAGAACAGGAGATGAGAATGTGTTTCCATTGAGGCGAATGATTGGGAGTTCTCCGAAATTCCGCTATTCCTATACGCGAATAGGCCGCTTCACGTTTTCAAAGTTTCCGTCTTAAATTACAATTTACTACCAAACTACCTCATATTAAAAACATGAATTACATAATAATAAGCAAAAAGACATTTTTTTTACATTTCTATTATTGATCAATGCATTCACAAGTTTAAATTTAAGAAATTTTATGACCACAATGAGAAGAACCAAAGTTTGAAGAAGGATGTATTAGTACAGTAAGCATATCAACATTGTTTTCTCATTTCGATACGCATTGAACAACAATGACTTTTTATAGATCATATGTTATAATGAATCAGACCTGAACTTTTATGAAGTATTGTACTTTATTCTCCCACAATCTTGGGAGTTTTAAAATATTTTATTTAAAATGTAATTCAATTATATCACACACACACACACAATTACAAATTTTATATTTCATTTAAACAAACTTTTTACAATCAATACATAGTTATATCAATGAAATAAAGATGTCTTGTAAAACTGTAAAAAATTTAAACATTTTAAATATTTGGATACCCTAAAACACCAAATAACATTTTTTTCCCTTAGAACAGCACATGTAACCAAAAGTTCTTTAAAGTTGTATATAAACTTTTGCTTGTGTTCTATATAAGCAAACGTTTATATAGGGCTCAAATTAAATTATTAAATTTATTAAACGGAGAAACATCATTTGAACATAAATTTATTTAATTTTAAATATTAGTAAAATAAAAAATGTATACTTCTTTCTATTTTTAATAATGTTAAAGATCTCTGTGTGTATTTTTTATTAAATTTATTTTATAGGTAAGCAAAATGTGTTTCAATTTTTTTTAACAAAGATTATGAAAATATACGAAGTTTGAAGACTATACATCAGCCTTAAATTTTAATTCGATTTTGTGTCAAATAAGAAAAACAATTCAATATAAAAGTTTTTTTATGATAAAAATGCAGTGAAATCAAAAAGTATTTGATTTTAGTAAGAAATCATTTACTGCAAATATAAGCTAAAATTATCCAAATATAGACGTTTTTGAAATCAAGATAAAAATCAATTGCTTCTCTAAAGCAGTTATTCTAGTTGATTCCAAAGCAGCCATGAGGGCAGAAGTCGTAAATCATAACACAAATAATCAGGTTATTACAGAAATAAGACAAATCTTAAAGTTTCTTTATAAATACAACAAAACAATCGATTTTCCATAGATCCCTTCACATGTAGGTATCTTTGTCAATGAAATGGCAGACTCATTAGCCAAGAGAAGAATTCTTGAGTCGCGTGCTAGACTTCAAATCACTTACTCCTGAGTCACTTAATAAGCATATTTTTAAGATATCAATGCATACTTTTAAATCATGCAAGGGAGAAAAATCAGCAGGTAAATCCTGGGCTAACATTTAAGACACTTGGACAAATTCCGTAAAGAGGCTGTGTCAAATTTTAGATTACTAACAGGCCATGATTTCATGGCATATCACCTAAATAAAGTAGGAAACCTTTCATCTAGCTTATGCCAAATTTGTAATTCGACCACAATGAATTCAGAATACCTTCTTGAATACCCGAAATTAGACAATGATTCTCAAAAACGGAATGAGATAAGCAAATTATACTGGGACGCCAGAGTGTTCATGAGCTCCTTGTAAAAACTGCACCTTTAGTGTTTGTTTTCTTGTTTAAAATTTTTTAATTTTTACTTCTGTTTCTGGTTATTTTGTTCTGGTTATTAATTTAAATGTTGGTTATTTTTATTATATTTGTTCTTCGGTGCTACTTGAGCTGTTTATACCTTCAGATTGATCCTTCCAATAAAGTCATGTGCATGAATATAAATATTTTTGAATTATGCTTGGAAAAGGAAAATTACTGTAAAAAATAAGAATGTTTTCTATTCTAGTTTCGTCTATGATTAGTGATGTTTTAAAATCAAATTAATTATTACTCAGGATACTCCTAAAGTTCCGCTTCTGACAAAAAATATTTGACAGGAAATTTTATTTGTGTGTGTTCCTTTATATATATATATATATATATATATATATATATATGTATATATATATATATATATATATATATATATATATATATATATATATATATATATATATATATATATATATGATATATATATATATATATATATATATATATATATATATATATATATATATATATATATATATATATATATATATATATATATATATATATATATATATATATATATATATATATATATATATATATATATGTACTATATGTTTCAGATTCCTGTCCTGTTTTATTGAGTACCAATTTTCCATCAAGTACTGATTTTGTTTTGTATTGGCAGATGAACACTTTCAAAATTGTGAATCAATTGTTAGTTTAGAATGAAATGTGACAGACATAATTGTTCGAGGAAATATTTTCATTTTTCAAGTTCTTACGTCATTTGGAAATTGGAGATATAAACATATTATTTTTAATTGAAAAAATTTTCAATTAACTAAATCGTCAAAACGTAAATGTCATGAAATTTTTAAAGAAATATTTATTCTCCATGACATTTACGCGTCTTGACGATTTAGTTAGTTAAAAATTGTGATTTATTATTTCATGAGTTTGTTTCACATGAATACTTCTGTGCATTTCCTTACATCATGGACGGAGTTTATTTTATGACAGACATATACTTTCAATGTTAAGAGTCAATTGTTGATGTCATTTAAAATTATATACATTTTGCATGGAAATACTCATCTTTGAAGAATTTACGACATTTGTTAATTTTTAATCAAGACATGAAACTATTTTTAAATAATTGACTCGTCAAGACATGTCATGAAAAAAAGTTTTTCTTTTCTTTATTACTTTATGAACTTGTTTTACAAAAATGTTTCAAAGGACATTTTCTATTGAATACCGAGTTTATTTTATATTGTCAGCCGTATCTTTTCAACGCTAAGATTTAACTATTAATGTTGAATGTCATTTAAAATAAGAAATAATTTTTCGTATAAATGTTTTCCTTTTCCAAGAATTTTTGATATATGTAAATTTAAGACTGGATAAGTAATTATTTTTGATTAACTGATTCATTAAACTGTAAATAAATATTCTCTTGATATGTCAAAGAATAAAGCGAATTATGAGGGATATATTTTTTGATTATAAAATTAAATTCAAGAAATAAAAAGTAAATGATAAAATTTATCTAAAAATAAAATGTTTAACTCTATGACATCATCAACATATAGTTATGTCATAGCATAAGGAAAATTCCAGTCTTGCTAAAAAAAATATTCTAATTGGCTGATATGGAATATTAACTTGAAATTTATGTATAAATATGTAAATTTAGTCATAGAATTTTTATGACATTTTATAAACTCAGTTCTGATTTCTATAAGGAATTAGCTTCAATAAATTTTATGAGAAATTAAGAAAACTTTAAAATATAGTTTTTGATTATTTTATATTTATTGTTATTAATTCTATGTTTTGATTAAAATGTCTTACAAAACGATTAGATCATTGAAAATGATGTTCTTTTCTTATACTTGACAACTCAATATTTATGCTCACTCTGATATAAGGAAAGATAGCTGAAGAAAAATTCATTGAAACTTAATAACTATCTTACAATGTACATTTTATAAGTAATAATTCCTATCAAACAAATTATAAATAAAAGAATTTTACTTTTTATTAATATAAATTAGCAAAAAAATAACTATACATAAATACGTTAACACGTAATTACTCATAATTAAGTGGCTAATATATTTTTATTATTATGTTGTATCAATAAAAATAAACAATAAAAATTAAAATCAGAATTGATCAGAATTTACATTCAAATATGATTTTTCAATCAAAAAGTTTATTTTGATAAAGAAATTGAATCTCAAATATTATTTCGACTGTAAAAGCTCTATATTAAACAGTTAATGATATTTTTATAAATAAGCAACACAATTTATAGTTTACGTGCTTTAATTAATTAAAAGTTATTCAAACAAACAAAATTTCAACAACACATGATAATTTCGGGTTGTAAATGTAAGGAAGTCCGAATTTTAAATATATTTAAATTTATTGAATAAAAATTAATTATCATTATATAAAAAATTATTAATAAGTACTATATGTTAGTAAGATACTATATACTAATAAATACTATATGTTAAAAGAATACATATGCTAGTATATAATAAAAATGGAAAATAGGAAAATCGTCAACAATATGTGAAATTCATTGGTAGAGAAATTGCATTTGATCTCAATAAATTAAAGTTTATAATAATACAAATGAATGCTTTCCTTCAATTGGAGTGAATCTCTCTCTCTCTGCTATTTAAATTTAAGTAGAATTAATTCATACTCTATTAATTAAATGAAAATATTGACACTGATTATACTTTATTGACGAAAGTAGAATATATCTGAATTTAAATTTTCATGCAATGAATATTTTAAGCTTTATAATAGTAAGTAAACATTTAAGTATTGTTAAAACAAATATTTAAGAAATAAAGCATTCGAAAGTGACAAAATATAGATTTATCATAGATTGTAAGAAATAACAAAGGACTATAAAAAATAAAATAATTTAAGTTGTAAATTTAGTGAAATATTTAGTTAATTGTCATAAAATAAATATCACAAACATGTCAAGAGTATTACTAAAAATTAGAAATTGACATAATAAACCAAAAAATTGTTAATAATTAAGTAAAAATTAAAATAATCGAAAGTAATTTTTAAAAAGATTGAACAATTTTAAACTGTCATTCTAACATAAAAGTATGGAATGAAAAAAATTATTAAATATAATATCATTAAAAAACAGCGATTAAACTATTTAAATTTATTTATGAAAGATTATTAAACATGCAAATATTGAAACAAAAATTGTGAAAATTGAAAGAAATTTACCCAATCTTATTATTGCTCTAAAATGTATAATATTTGTTGTCAAGACATATTAAATTAATTGATAAATAACTTATGAAAGTTAAAAACTCCATTTCATAGTATTTCGTATTAACATAAAGAAATACTAAATATCACAACGATAACATATAACACGTTAATAAAAAAATTTCTCAAATACAGTTCTTAGTTCCAATAAAATATGCTATAACTTGAACTAATAAAATTAAATTCAATTTCTATAAAGAAAGAAATAACCACTGGAATAGAGTTTAAATTACTATAAATATAGTACATAAAATTATATAAGAAAAAATGCAAACTACTTCATTCATATATTGTTATAATTTATATTTTAGCTTCAATTATTCTTTATATTAAATATCAGGAAAGTTCCACAGAATAAATGCATGAATAAATACGAGTAGTATTGATGCTAAAAGTATTTTACATAAAGGAATTACAATAAAGAATTAAACTATTTGACAAAATATAATAGTAAACATAAATATGGCAAATCTGAATTTTAATATTAAGTATCTCTTAAAATTAAAATTCAGATTTGCCCTGTATCTTCATTAATTTGATTTAAATACAGATATGTATATCTTAATTTAATTTTAATACGAAATTCTATAAATGCTGTTGAAATGATAACATAATTTTAAATTTATCGAAAACAATAAAATTAAGTTAGAATGTAGAAATTAAGATGTGTAACGTAACTTATAAGTTTTAACTCTAAATTGCAAAAGAAATTTGTCTTTTAAAGTACTTCTCATAGAATAGCTGCATAAGTAAATAATTCTACAATAAAAGTTTTACAAATAATATTAGAGTTATTAATTAGAATAATTTAATAATTAAAATTTAACTCTTATGGAAAAATCTCACTTTCAGTTTCTTTCGAAGAATTTAAAAAAATAAAAATTTAAATAATAAAAATATATTGATATTATAACACATAAGAAAATAAAGACTATAAATGAGTTTAACCTTCACAAAAAATATTTATGATGGATGATAAAACAAAATTTACATGGATAACTTATTAAATTCTAAATGTAAACTGAATAGAATATTTATAATTAAATCTGTAACTCTGATTATTAAATCTATAATTCTGATCAAGTATTATTTAATTAATTATAATTAATGATAATAAAAATAGCAAAAAATATTTACCCTTTCGAAAGATCTTTGTTTGGGAAGCTGCATCGCCGATTCCCTGCTGGCAGCAGAGGAGAAGGAACACCAGGATCAACAGGAGGCTTTTGAGCATCATCTTCACTGTGGGAGGATGAAAGCGCTTTGCGTCTGCTGCTTCTTCAAGAGAAAACTGGAGAGAAGTCGGAGAGCGCAAAACTGAAGTTTGGAGGCAGGGGATGCTCTTATAAATGCTCCGATTCATGGGGGTGGTGCCGAAGATACCCTCCGAGATGTGATGAACTTTTAGCAAGACTCCTGATTGGCCAGAAGACCTGACCAGGGAGGAAGGGGTGCTACACCTGATCCTGTAACAAGTGTCTATCCCTCCTAAGGACAGGGTCTTGAGACTTTAAGCCTTTCTGTCTTGGCTTCTTTTTTCAAAAGTTTGTTTCTCGGAAATCATGGTTTGACATCAACCAATATGAATAATTTTTCTATTTATCTTTTTATAGTGGGAAATATTTTTATTCATATTCTATTCATTTACTTTTAATCAGGATAAAAACTAAATAATAATTAAGAAAAATGTTATATTTTTTCTAAAATAGACTTAATTTTTAAAAATTTGAAACAAATTTAAATCTTTACACCTGGGTTAAGCTTTTTAGATAGTGTGTTTTTGTACAATAGATAAGAAAGAAAGTCACTCTTTATTCTAGTTCAATAACTTGAATTTTGATTTAAGTAACACATTTATTTTAAGCTGTTATTTCAATTAAATTTAAATATTCAGAACTATTTTTAGATAAGTGTTCATTTTTTGTTTCTTTCTCTACAAGAATATTTTAATTATTTTAAAGAAATTAATTTTGTTTCTTTTTAAATATCAATATTAAGAGTAATTTTTCACAATTGGAAAAAATATTCACACTTTTTAGAAATATTTTCGCCTATACCCTAGATGTTAATATTTTCTTTTTCATATATTAAAAAATACATAAAATGGGGTGTTGAGATACATTAAAATGACTTAAGAAATGATTAATCTTTACTTAAGGCTTTTATGGAAGTTTTCATGATATTAAAAACATCTAGGGTATTCTTACAAAAAATTAACTTTTATCCAAATCCTGAAAATTGATGAAAATCTTTTTTGTTAAAAAGAAACTTTTCTAAGACACCAAAAAAATAAAAAGGTAAAAATTAATCTTATTAAAATAAATTGGGATTTTCAAAAATTAATTGCTACTTCTATTAAGCAAAAATTATTTCCTTCATTTATTCATTGTGTTTACTTAAAATATTTGTTTTTTTTATTTTAGGTCAAAGCAGGATACAGTTGTGTTCGTTAAATACAACAGAAAGAACAAAACAACTTCAAACACTTAAATTTCAACCATAATCTTAAATATTTGTAGAATATATAAATTAAATGTACAACAACAAAATTTTCTGTAACATTCATCTTAATATCTCAAGTTTGACAAAATTATTCCTCACAAAAGGCAAAAACTATTTATATTATTTAAAATCAATCAGACTTATTTCTTCTCACTAGTCATTAGTTTGGCATTAATCAGACGTTCATATTAATGTAAAATATGATATATTTACATTGTACACTGTTTTATTTAATCGAATGAAAATGAATTACTAAAACTAATCAGTATCTGTATATTTATCATTATTCATTTTTATATTTCTGGAATTATTCCAAATCGCATAAATAAATATAAAATTTTAAACGCTTTTACGAAAAACAATACACTGTTAATAATCGCCTAATAAATGCCGTTTACCTATATTAGCCTTATACCACAAAATTTATACCTCATAGCACAATAAATTTGCAAAACGTGCTGTTACGTGTAATGCTGAAATATTCCCCAAAAAAATTCATTAAACATAAATCTTGATGGTGAGCAGACAGTCAGATATCTCTTTCTCCAAGCTTCTATTCATAATCAATATCAGCATGGTAATCATATGATTCAGCATCAAATCGATACTTCATTTATGTGATAGTGACCATTACCATCCCAGCTACATAGACCATATTGCAGCAGGGACACAAAATTAAACTTTATTGCAAACATCTTTCATTTACATAGTTTACATACTAAAAATTAAGAACAACTAAACTTTTCTCAATCTGTTATTCCTTCTTTTGAGCAATAAAATTTCATTAAATATTTAGTTGCATTTAACATTAGTCTTACATTTAAAGCATTAGATTCAAAATTCTAAATTTTCATTAAATCTGTGCTGGAAATGTATGCATCAATGTTTCTAAATTTTTGTCTCTTAATTTACATGTTTTACTTCCTTCATCCTTTCAGACTTCAACAGTTGAAAAGCGGAAATATCAATGCTTTTACTCAACATCCATTACTTCTTGATTTTAATTTTCAGCTCCCTGTATCGAAGTCCAATTTAAAATGATTGATTTCAGACGCTCTATAAAGATGAAGCTTTAATTTTATTATCAAAAGTAACAAATTATTAATTTATTTTACAATAAAATATAATTTGCGCAAGAAATGATTTTATAAGAAATAATATCTAAGGATATATCATTAAATGATCCTGTATTGAGTTATAGAGAGAGTTAAATATTAAAACGTGTAATTCTCTGGGATATTTAAGTAATTATAAGTTATTTAGAGAGATCAGGTTATTATTTTTTTTCACAAAAAGTTATTATATTAATTTAAAGAAAAAGATTTAAATATTGAAATGTTTGAGACTAGGTTGTTTAGATTTTTATACATTTTAATAGTTGTTTATAGGTTTGTTTATAAATTATTAATTCATATTTTTTAAAGAGATATGTTCTAGTGCATATTATAGCTTTTATGTCATTAAAAATCTTTAATAAATGAAGTTTATCTTCATTTATTTTAAAGAATTTTTCATTAAAGAAACGAAAGATATAAAATGCACTATAGACGCTTTAATATGGAATAGAATTTAAAGCAAGTCATGTATTGTGTCACAAAAAGCCTTTGATATTAAAAGGCTTAATGTTTGAGCATTTAGGCGTTAGATTTATTCTCTCTTGTACATTAATGGAAGATGAAATTTGGAGGATTTTCAAATAATTATGATAAAATGCTTGTATCGCATCACATTTTTGATTCCCTTTTCATATCTCCAATCAATTTAGGCTTATTTTTATTGATCTTTATATAAATTTAAAATTATTTGCTCACCTTAACTTTCCATTTTTCACCTTAATCAATATAACAGGCGTGATCATTTACAGAGCAACTAATTGCTTTAAGAGCTCGACTCAATTCTTCTTTGTCAGAGAGATCATTTTGAAACGAACATGCTCATTTGAAAATGGAAATTTAATCGAATCATTATGAGAGTGTAAAAGCTAATAAATATTTCTTAATTTAGCTTAAGATTTATTTGCGCAATCTTTGATAAATAATGAGTAGTTCTTCACTTTATTTACGCTTCTTCCCTGTATTCAATTTATATTCTAAATCTAATATTTGATAAATTCATGAATTATATCTAAAGATATATTTATTGTCATTTCCTTGATTTCGATAATGTATTTCAAGTAGCTTATAAGGGAATGAATAAAAACTGATAACTATTTGCTGTCACTCCAACTATGTTGGCAGAAAAAATTAACGAGTTTCAACAGTCATTGTTCTTTCAATCATAATTAAGATAGTAAACAGTTAATAAACAATTCTGCTCTAGTATAGTGGTTGTTAAATGATAAAAATAAAATAATTCATATTGACTTATTTTATTTCACTCTATTTCGGACAGCATTTTTATGTCTATCAAAAGCATTTGAATACTGCCACCTACCCTTTCAATTCTGATCAATAAATCAAATTTTCACCAGTATTGACATGCTCTTCTTCAATCTTCCACATCACACAGATAGATGTACATAATTTCCATGGAATATTTAATTCATATAAGTCTTTTCGGCATGAGTATCCCCAAATTGAACAAATATTAAATCCACTAACTTCTGAATATCAGATTATCATGATTCTGTATATTTAGATACATTGTTTCTCAAGATATATACACAATGAATTACTACTAAGTATACGAGATATAGCGAGAAAATTATCTACGATATCTGATAATTTTTTTCCAAGATCATATGAAGAGATGGATATTTGAGCTGTTATTCACAATTGAAAATTTGAATATTACATTAGCTGTGGAACAAAAGTTCGATCAATTTCAATTGAGTCACGCTTTTTACTTTTCACAATGTAATTAACAATACAGCCCTATAAAGCTACCTGAGATTGTATTAAAAGATATTGACCAATATTGTACTCCTTATTATATCCATTTGCTTTTCATTAATATGATTAAAAACGTTATTAAAATTTTACTTTTATAAAAATACATCAAGAAAATGATTAATCAACATTTCATTGTCTTTTCTTATATCAGTTCTTTTTTAGGAGTAGATTTTCTTCCATCTGAAATTTTTTTAGAATTAAATTCAAAACAATATGCTTAAAATTATACTATATGAAGAAACAAAATACGTTATTCTCAAACTTTTCCTAATATAAACTTTATGCTACTGAACACAATACAAATTCATAGGAATTTTTTTAAAAAAACAAATGCACCCCGTACTGCCAGCCTAGCTGGCACACGACAACAACATCAACTAGATTGAACTAATATATAAGAAAATTAAAAAACAAATCATATATGCTGTCAGCATGGATAAAAACAGGTTGTTATAACTGTTATAATTATATTTTAACCTATAAAATAACTGATTAAGAAATCAGTAGCATTTGACACCTTCAGAAAAATATTTGAACATAACAAAGAAGGTTCTTATTGCTGAGTCAAGCTTAAGAGATTTTGTTCAATCCTTGTCAGCGAAGCCCACATATTTTAAAATCACAATTTTCTTTCTAAACTGTATCATATATTTTTCAATAGCCAACAAATGTGTCATATTCAATACAGAAATAATAAATTTAATAAAATTTTATCAACAGTAATATTCCTGAAAAAGAATCCTTTCTCTTATAAGTTTTATTCAGTTGGAATGCACACAAAAATTAATTGAAAGTAGAGCATAGTAAAATTTATAGACACTTTAAATAGGAAATTCCTTTGTAACGACAACAAAAATTTAACTTATTTCAAAATACCACACAAATGAGTTCTTAAAAAGATTTTTCAATTAGTTTAATGTAACATTGTTTATAATTAAACTTTTGTATTAAATATTCACCTAGTTAAATTTAAAATATAAAACAAATGAGCCAATTTTTAAAATGTTGTTCAGTTCCACAGACAATAGTTTCAAATCCCCACTATGGCATGAATGTTTGTAAAAATCAGAACATACTTTTAATAATAGATCCAACCAAACTAAATGTTAGGTAACATATGTACATTAAAAGACTATCAGAGTGACAAACCTATGGAAAAAAATTAACATTATTTTGCTTACAGTGTTAAAAAGGGGAAAAACATTTTTGATGAATAAAAGTTTTCAGTTTTCTAGTGCATCAAAATGAGACTATTTTTTATCTTTATTTAATCAAAAATGATCTAGGCTATGGTAGTCTGACAAGGAACAGTGTTCTTGAGACCAGGATTTTGTGAGTTCAATACTAACCCAGTAAAATACGTCATGTTTAATGATGGCAGCTGAGATGTATAAAATAATTCGTGGTCGCAATGTCCTCCAAGTGTAATAATACCTCTGGGGTTGGCAGCCTATATTTGGGGGGCTTTTTAATCCCTACTACTAAATTAAGAAGACACACCCACTTTCTAGGCTACAATGGTTTACTCACTGGATGCTCCAGAACAAAATATGCCATCTGTTCCACCCCTATCAGTAAAAAAAGGTAAAAAGTAGGCATGCAGTAGAAAAAACCTAAAACTAAAATTGGTTTTTTCAGAAAAAAAATCAGGATATCAACATATTTTATTATCAATAAAGTGATATTAGTAATTTAAAATCTGTTTACTTAATTTGAATACAGGAGTACTGAATCAAATTTAGTTTCTTGTTTAAAACATTATAGTAGTTTGATACTGGAAATAAAGCAATTCAATATACACAAAATTAATTACAACAATAATTTATTTTCATTAGAAGTTTCAACTCATGAAGGCATGGTATTTTGAAGAAAAACTCTTTTGGGTAGCAATATATTTTTATTAAATAATAAGATTTTACAATAAATGGGTTTTAAATCACACAAAAGTATTTCGTTAATTGTCTGCGTAGTCTATCCTATTCAGGCTAGCCTATTCTGGTTCACGTTATGTTCATCAACCTTCATTAATAATTCACTTGTCTATCAATTTATTTAAGTCTCAACTTTGACAGTCTGACTCACTTTAAAAGTTCACTGCCTTAAATTCTTGAAATATTTGCTCTGACAAATATTCTTTATCTTTAGGTCATGTGATATTTTTCATCATTTTTATGATATTCAATGTAATTTTAGAAGATTTGTATATTTATTTTAGAAACATTTTGTAATTTTTCTGAGCGCTTTTTAAGTAATATTATGAGTAAAACATTTTAACGCAATATAAAGAAACCCCAAATATATTTTAACTATGTTCCTGTATATACTCTTTCGTATTTAAAATGAGAAGATTTGTACGCAAATGCAATATATCCTTTAAAATTTACTGTATGATATTGAAGTAAATTTTACTGAATCTGGTAATCCTTTACAATAAATTTAAATTATGCATTGTAAAAATTTCCTTCACTTGAAGAATCATTAAAGTGAATCTTCTTGAAATTTGAATTATTATGTCTAAAATTTGGGAAATAGAAATTAATTATTTATAAACATATCCGATCTTCACTTGACTAAGTAAATTCAGACATTTTATGTGTATGTGTGGGGGGGTGGCTGCTCGCTTGTAAATGATACTCGTGTTAAAAGTCCTTTTTAACATTGAACTCTTTCAAGAAAACACTTTACTTTATTAAAGTAAATTTTAAATTCTATGAAGCAATAACCATGTTATAATTAATATAGTGTGGTCAGGTCAAAACATGGTACGTGTCTTCTAAAACATTTCATACTTTGTGGCCAAATGGTGAAGATTTCCATATTTTTAAATTTTCTGCATTTTTAAAAGTGAAACAATGTAATTTAAAAGCTTTCATGATATTGAGAAATTAAATGCTATAATTAAAAATACTAAATGTATTATATACTATTCATATTTTTATCTTTATATATTAATATTCTTATAGTTAGATGGTGAGATTAAAATGATATTTATTTGTTTAACCATTTCAATTTGTAGAGCATTTTCCAAAAAATGAAAATAAAGTTAGTCGTTTGTGTTAAATTTAAAGTAAAAATATAAAGTTGTAATATACTAAAGTCCAGCATAACTATAGAATTTATTAGTTTGGTAGAATTTACTAAGAGGTAAATATTAGATCCAACGATATTTACATAGAGTAGAATAAAAAATTTATTAATTCTAATATTTTTAATTATATGTTAAAAAGTAGCAATGAAAAACGAGCTAAACAGCAATCAAAAATATAATGCAAGAACTATAAATAAATGTAATCTAATAGGAAATTCTAGGGTATAATACGATCATAAAACATATTTCTCTATATATTTTACTTTAAATTGATATAAGAGACTGGACTAATAATAATAATCTCAAAACTCTCAATGACACAACAGCCCATATGGGGGTGAAGTTATACAGTGCTAATGACTGTTTCCATGGTCGTGATCCTTCAATAAAATACTGGATGAGGGAAATATGTATTACTAAATTATTCCACTTTAACTTCAATAAATATTTTTTTTCTTTTCAATAACTTGTATGCACTTTCTTGTTTAATATATAAGTATATATTTAATAACTAACTATGCTATATTTTTATCATTAACCGTCTTTTATTTTCCCCTATTGAAGTTTCTAGCACAGAAAATTACCTTTCAATTTTGAGCCATGGTCAAATGATGAGGTTAACACTCTATATGACACCATCTTCAGTATGCCGTATCACAAAAGTTGAAGGATATTTGACATTTCGGAGCTGTTAATATTCATTGACTCTCTCATCGCATAGGCTTCATCTGTGTCAAATGGTCAACCCAGAGACCTTTGGGTACAAGAGAGCGACTCTCCTTAAACGAACTACCACGACCCTACACATACTCATGATATTGGCGTCCTTTTCTTGCAACTTGCACCATAAAAACAATCAACACACAGATGATGCATAAGAATTTGAAATTTTCAGAAAAAACACTACTACAACTATCACCATTTCTTTAAAAAACAATAAATAGTCAATATATATTATCCCTATTTATAGTTCCATACAAAATTTTAAATAAAAAAATCTAACTTATCACCTCTAAAATTCACCTTACTTCCTTATTACCAAGAATTGGAATCGTTGTTTATTCACCGCATTCAAGTCCCAATTAATCAAATATTGAGGTTAATTAAAGTAACCTTGAAGAACTTGGTGAAAGAAAGGCCAAGGATAATATCTAAAGAGTTATTTTCTGTTGGGACTCGAAACAGAGCTCTAACTTTGATTGAGACAAAACAGATGCGAAATAATCTGTTTTTTCATAGCTGAGACCACTTTAGTCTGATAGGGAAGTTTTCAAGTTATAAATACAATCGGTTTAACATCAGATTTGGTAAAGATCGTTGAACTGAGAAATCTGATGAATGTTAAAAATTTGATTGGGGCCAATGCTTCTCCCCTGGGGCCACTTCGTGTATGAAAGAGGGTGCTTGTTTAGATAACGATTTCTTCACTTCACCATAGTAAAAAAATTATCAGACATTTGCTGCTGTTGATAGAAATAGGCAACTGAAATAGTACAACGTAATTTATATTGCTAGGTACTTAACAGCTAAAAAGTCAGGTTGAAATACAGTTTTGTTCAGCTAAGATAAAATTTACTAATTATCAGTAGCATTCGCCTAGACTTAATTATTGGTGCATTTTTATGTTAAGAATATTTTACAGTAAACCAAACTTTTAGATTTGACTTTTCTTTTATCTATAATTTACTGAATGAACTTCAGATTACTTTTCTAGCCACAGTTCCATTCATTTCAGAGAATCATGACTTTATGATAAATAATAATTAATTTATCTAATACATCAAAGAACCTTCAATTAAAATAAAATTTAAAGTTAAAAAATTGATACTGAACAATTTGAATACATTAAAAATTTTGACGGTAAATTTTCAAACAGTATCATGTTCCTTTAAAAGAAAAAAGAATGACATTTAATAACTTCATTGAAAGAAATAATGTTTGAAATTTCCAATTAAAATCATTCGATACTATGTGCCATTTATTAAGAAGCCAATTACTAACTTAGTAGCAACAGTTTCGCCAAATGATTTACCTCGAAAATTCTACGTTACTTACCAAAATCCCAATAATTATCCATTCTTTCATAAGTAGCACGGCACAAGTGATGTTTGTGAAAATCAATTTAATCCCCATCACCTTTGATTGGCACTTCTGCCAGATTCCGGGCTCTTATAAATGGTAATACATCTAATAAGGCCGAATAGCCGCTTTTGGACATTTAAAGAGAATGTGTGAGGTCAAACTCTGCGCAATTAATTTGGAAGATTCATAATAACTCTCTAAACTTAAAGAGACAGTGAATACGAATCAATGGATCTGAAAATAGTTGAATATATTATCTCTCTTCAAATCTGCTCAGTCTCTACTGATTTCGAAGGGAATTTCAAAAGTGATTGTTTGTACTTTTCACACAATTCAAAGTCTTTGGTCAAAGGTTATTTGCATTAAGGGAACCATTTGGTGGTATTTTGTTTTAAATTGCATTTTTGTTTTATGATGTGAAAATAAAAATGGTAATTAGGGATTAAATTAAATTCAGGAATTGTTTCATGAGTTATGAAGGAATACATAGAAATTCTAGACGGTTACTTTGTGATTACCAATAGAAATATTACTGTACTTAAGTCTTTGATTTGAACTTTGGACAATCTTTGATTTGATTTGTTTGTTACTCTAGATCACATGAAAACTAACTAGACTGGGACATATAGTATGAAATGGTATCTGAGCCATACGACAAACATTCATGCACTAGATTGAAATCAAAACTACAAGAAAAATCCACAAAATCTTGACATATTAAAAGATAAAGTGCAATTTTAGCAGTTTAATTAAAAGTTAGATGTTTTAAGTAAATGTAAAAATTAAATCATGCTGCATTTAATTGAAAATAGAAAGATTATATGTCGTTATCTAATGTCGAAAGATAATATGTCTTTATCTAAAAAAATCTGGAGACCTAACAATTTTCATCAAAAATATAATTAACCTAATGACATATACAAGTTTTAATTAATGTAACACAAATTTAATTTTGAAATAATAAGAAATATAATATATTATTTTACCTAATAATTTATGTACACATTAAAATATTTTTAGCTCAAGGTATGTAAATACAAATTATATTTGGATCTCTAAAAGTAAAAATTTATTATTAACTGTTGAAATAATATGTTATTATTCGTAAATTATTCAAGTTTAAAATTACACAATCATATACGATTGAGAAATTATTTTCAAACGTTTTTAAAACTGAAAAATATTCTTTCTAATCAAAACAATAATTTAATATACATGAATAATAACTAATTTCTTTAATTTATTAGCATATAATAACATAATAGGATATTATTGTCGCTGATAATATTTTTCCTTCATATTAATACATTGCTGATAAAAATTTCATTGTTAGAAACTAAAAAAGATAATTAGAATATATATTTATATATATAATGTATTTTAGTATTTACTATATTATCAGTTTTATTTCACATTTTCCTTACATATATTTTCTCAGCTTTTATAAATGCCAAACGTCAAAGCGATAAGAATAATTTTTTGAAACAAGAGAAAGGAGTAATTTTATTTTTTTAAAAATGTCAAGTATAATGATTGTTCATTTGAATAAATGCTGGATTAGAGCAAAAATGCTTATACATCTGAATTCATTAAATCATATCAAATCATTAAAATCATACTTATATAATCTCACTATATATCTATTTTACAAATTTTAAAACATAATAATTTGTATAAAAACTAAAAGAATTCTAAAATATATGTTTTCTTACTCATATATTTTAGGTTTACACTAGCATCATGTTTGAATTTATGTGAATATATTTTAAAACTCAATAATGTTTTCCTTTAAAATCTTATGGTAATCAGCTGGGATCATTTTACTTAAATTTAGACTCACTTAAGCATACACAATAAGGTGCTTGAATTTTCTTTGTCTGCTTCGATTAAAGGGGGAGAAAATTTAGCTTTAAATGAAGGTAATTTATCATAAAGTTCATGAAGGAAAACTTCTTTCGAAGATAACGGACTTTTCGAAAATTTTACTGGGTTTCGAGTTTTTTTTTTTTTTTATTATTATTTTTTTAGACTGATTAGCTGAAACTTTAAATATTAATCCTATCATTAACTTTTCTAAACTAATTTGAAAAAAGTCCTTACTATATCTTCATTAGTATTGTACTAAAATTATTTTAATGTAATTTTAATAAAAATCCTTAAATTTTTAAAATTGATTATATTATTTTTACCCATGAAAAATTCATTAATTTATTAAGAATTATGATTATTACCTTTAAAAAATGAAATGCACAAACTTGCATATTAATGCATAACTATGATTTAAAGTGAATTAAACCACATCATACATTCACGACCATAGAATCGTACTTATTGATTCTTAAGATGTTTGCCAGATCACTGTTTATTCAGCTGCCAGCTCGGCACTTCCAAGGTGGGAGTCGTACCCACGAACTGTTGAAGTAAGGAATAGGGAGCTAACCAGTCAACAGTCAACTTCGTGGTATTTGAATTTCGGGATTTGAATTTAATTGTTGAAAATTCCAAATGATTAAATCACATGCCAAAAAATTAGTTTTGGAAATAACTTATGAGACAACAGATTAATTTCTGAAAGAGAAAATGTGACTAACATTTCTACTCATTTATTTCACTTCATGCTAACTTTTATTTCTTTTAATTTAACTTTTATCAAGCTTTTGAAGCCCCTAGATAAATGATAATTTTTAGAAAAAATGCTGGATATGAATTTTAGAAAAAGAAATTAGATTAGTTTTCCAATTGTCTTTCTCGCATCCAATATTCATTTCAAGTCAACTGAAAATAAATAGTCACCAACTATGAACTAAATCCATTTTAATATTAATCGTATATTCTATATATACAATGGATAAATAGTTTGATTAAATATAATAAAAATGTAATTGAAATAAATAAGTATGAAAATAATCATAGCATTAATTATGTATTAGACTCTAATAATAAAGAATATTGTACCGCGTTTCGGAGTTTCTGTTGATTGAGAGTCGACAAAACAATTTCTTTAAAATCCCAAGACGCAGCAATTTCAACAAGATACAAGAAATTCCAACTGTAAAAGTCAAAATTAGACAGCTCCAATTCAGATAGTATAACAGGAAACAACTTCCAAACACAGAAGTCTTTAATACCTCAGAGAAACAACAGCTTCTACTCCCTAGACTAGCATTCAAGATAATATTTTCTTATTTATACCTAATTTGGCGTGGTGTTAAAATCTTAGAATTTCGCCATGTTACTAGAAGGTTTTAAGTTATCACGAGCTTCGGTGACGGATTTTTCCAAAAATATCTATTTTTCGCCAAGTCTCCAAAAATTTCGCCATAAGTTCGCAAGTCACCAAATCAATGAAATGCTGCTTTTAACATAAAATACACCTAAATTGAGCAATTTTTGACGAAAATCTCAGAATTTCATATATATATAAATTTTTTAATTTGGGAAAACAAAATTATTTCCCTGTGCACCAAGTAATACCACACAGGGCCCGAAGGTACAACAAATGTACTTCAAAACAAATCCAAATAATACATGAGATGAAAAAAAATTAATAATAAGAGAAGGCAGAGAGAAAAAAAGAGATATAAAAATGAAAAAGGAATTAGATAACAGCATGGATAAATTTTACAAAAAATTCAAAATTCTCTTTCTTAACTAGGTCCACCATAATCGGGGGCCACCTGTTATTTAAGTCTTTACAAAGCTCGTTCCTTACTTTTGAAACAGATGGGCATTCAAGAAGAATGTGAGAAGGGTTGTCACTCCTGGAGTTGCACTTGCACACCTCACTGTTTTTAATGTGGAAATGGTGTAGGTAACTATTGAATTTCCCATGTCCAGTGAGGAATTGCGTAATTTTAAAGTCAGTGTAAAACCAGTAGTTCTTAATTCTGCATTGAACTTCAGATATATTAAGACAAATATATTAAGACTGAGATATTTTAAGGCAAATGCAAGTAATATTTAGAAATTTATAACATTATATATGTTAGTGATAATAATACGTACTATCTTTATGCCTAGTCAATAAATTAGCAAAATCAAATTAAATAAGAGCTTTCTGAACAAAAATATAGTAAAAAATGGATACTATATTGATTTGTATAAATTGATGTTTTCATTTGTTTCGCTGAAAAAATTATTTTTATGATGTTAAGAATCTTTGTCATAAATTCAAAAATATTTTTAGATTTAAGTTAAATAGTAAAATAATTACATAAAATTTTGATAAAAGATTCATCCAAACTTATCAAAACAAAATAAATGACGAAAAACATATACTGTGAATTTTCTTTTAATCCTGAAAGTCAATAACTAAGATAATTCCCTGAAAATTCATCTAATTAGCTGTTTAACATGATCAATATAAAAGACATTTTTTCAAAATCAGAGCTATTTTAACATAATATTAATTATTTAGAAAATAATTTAAAAGCAGATGAACGTAATCAACTTTTACATTGCTTACATTTTCTTCATATAAATAAATTGGTTTCAATAAACAAAACTGACATTTAATAAAAGGTTTTCCAATTACTTAAAAAGATAATGAACTAATTATGAAATTTTTTCTTTGATAATTCCTTATTATATATTATTCATTACATTTAAATTATAAATATTTTTTAACTGGAAATATTTTAAAAATTGGAAAGTGATATCTAAAACCATTTCTACGACACTCTCTGACAATCCATAGTGTTTGTGTAAAGAACACATTCCATATTTACCCCTTGAAAAGCTTCCTTCTGTGAAAAGCATCAAATAACCTTTAATGGGAGCTCAAAGTGTCATTTGCCGAATATATCTCTACGAATTTTGATGTAGTATTTATTGAAAAGATGCAGTTTGTTATGGAAAATGTTCGGAGGATAAAACTTTCCTTAGACAGTATTTTAATTTCAATGGTGTCTACATTTGAAGGCTATCGATTAAAAGCCAGGACTGTCAAGTTATATCAATATTAAACTTCTGCAATATTTTATGATTAATCATTTTGATCAGAATCATTCTGAAATAAAATGAAAACATATTTTTTATTTAAAAGTATATTTTGGCCATAATTTCAATGCAGTAAACATAATTTGGAATAAATGGATTACAATAAGAAAACAAAAATTAATGATAAACATTGGATCAATGTATCTGAATAAAAAGATTTTTTTGGTTTAAAATTTATATTTAATTTTTTTCTTGATTTGTTATTTTTTTCTTATTTACTATTAGAAAATACAAAATGCATTTTTGGTGAGGAGGAGGAATATAAGCTAAAGTATCCTGAATAAAACGTTGTAAATAACAATGCTTTAGATAGAGTACTTATTATCCAACCCTATTCGAACCGGGGTATTCTTCTCTCTAAACTTACACACCACACTAAGGAGCAATAGTTTCTGCAATTCTTAGAAGGTAGACCCCAGCAATAAGTACGTTTATTGCTTCAATCAAATTCTACATATAATATCCATAATTTAGACAACCAAAAATTTTTTTATATAAATTACAGATAATATTTTTCATAATTTAACAAATTTGTAATAAATTTTTATACAATTTAAAAAATTAAAACACTTAAGAACAGATAATTCTGTCAATTTTTATCATCAGTTTGTCGTCATTTAATACTCTTTTGTTTTCATACGAGGGCAAATTCAATCGGAAGGGAAGTTTAAAGTTTACTCTCAACACCTACAACATCCATACTTGAAATGGAAATCGAACTTATGAGCAGTTGAACTGAAGGTCAGTTCGCTAACCATGCTGCTAACATCTCAGCAATAACACAGATAGAGAAATATATCTGAACTCACATACAGCTGTGATTTTGTAAAAAAATAAAATAAATATTAGAAAATAAATTACATGTGTATTTTAAAAATAAAACTCTATTTTCAACACATCAAAAAAAAAAAACTTGTTTTCTACTCCAGCATTAACAGTTTAATTATTTCTGTTGAAAGAAAATAACTCATTTTTTAATTCATATTATGAAAACTAATATTTATTTTACCTAGTAAATTTAAATTACTTTTTAAATCTTTGGTTTCAACAGTTAGTTGTGATTCATAATAAATAATAATTCTAATGGAATTTAACAGTCTAAAGTAGTGGAACTTATAAATTTTATTATATTACAATATAAGCTTACATCAAACTATTATAAATTGACTATACAATTAAAAATATTACATCATACTTATCAATAAAAATATCATTAAAAACCGCAACACACAAAGACATTTTAACACTCCCATTTTAATTATATATTTTCCTGAATTGAAACTAGATTTTTTCCTCTTTTTATTTCCTTTTATATAAGAACTTCAAAAAAATATATAAAAAATAATTCGAATTGAACTCAGAGCACTTTTGAGCAATTTAAAAGAATTATTCTTAAAAACAGCAATTAATTTTTGTGTGCAAGTACTTTCTTCTCTACTGTTACATGATACGCACACTTTCAAAGATAATACGTTATTGAACTTTTTGGCAATTTAGCGCATTTTCTTGTGGTCACTGTTAATTATAATTACAATGTAACTTTAGTGAAAACAAAGCCTCAGGGCCATTCTTTTTTATCATTGTTTTCTCTTGTAGAAACTGAATTTTGAGCTAATCTTTTCGATTTATTTCAAATTCTCTAACAATTATTAATTATTTTTATCTTTGAACTAAATTGTAATATTTTACGTGAACTGATATTTTATGTTGGTTATTGAACTTTTTGCAATTTCAACGCATTTCCTCCCTTTTAGTCACTGTTAATTATAATTACAGTGTAACTTTAGTGAAAAAAAGCCTCAGGACCATTCTTTTTATTTGGTTTATCATTGTTTTCACTTGCAGAAATTTATTTTTGAACCAAATTTTCTAATTATTTTTAATTCACTAACAATTTTTAATTTTTTTTATCTTTTTACTGAACATTAATATTTTACGTGACTAATATTTTACGTTACTAATTAATATTTTACTTAAACTAAAATGTAAAAGATCTAACCAGAGCAGATTGCAAAGTTTTGATGATAAATAAAGCAGATTTCATTTATATCTTTAATACAGAAACCGCTTTGAATTAGAGTAAGAGTAGTATCCCACTGGGGTAATGGTATTTGCCTGACGTAAGGAAGGTCGAGCATTCGATACATGATCCAGCACATCCTGTTGAAAGAGCTTACAGGTGTTAAAAGTCCAGTATAATGCAATTTCCTTCCACTGATGGGCCATTGGGGAGAGAAGAGGGAGTGCTTGTTCTATTGTCAACTTTGTCATTTGAATAAAGCTCAAAAGTACAAGGTTAATGTATGTATTTAGTGGCATTGATTGATAAAAAAAGCCTAAAGTATACTCTAATAACCTAATTTAATTTTTTTTGTTTTTGAAAACAAAAAAACCAATTATTAACTTCTATTTAAAATATAATTGATAATTAGAACATCAGAAAAATAACACTTAAATTATTAAATGAAAAAGGCAAATAAAAATTTATTTTGACGTAATAATGGATTATCTAACAATAGAAAACTGTTGTGAGGTTTTTCCTGCAACATAGTGCTTTCTGGGAGAATTTTGGCAGATAGAGTGCCCCTATTCTTCTTCTTAAAGGAGAAAACCTGGAAAATATTCAGCCTCCTACTCTAACACAGATGTTCATGCAGAAGTACAATTTTCATCCCTCCTTTTGTAATTACGATTGCGATTGATTCTACAAGCTTATACTTCAAAACAAGTAGTTTTACTATGAGGACAGCAGCTAGCCCCAATATACTAAACTAAAATCTGTGGCATGAAAGTCCATGGTCTACGGTGGCCATTTCTGATTTCTTGACTAAGAAGCCCTGGGGTGCGAATCATATATCCCGATTAAGTAATCAGCCTATTACGAAACCCCCACTGTTTAGTTATCAAGCATGCTTGGTACTCAGTTTATCGACCCACTGAAGGTATGAAAGGCTGAATCAACCTTGCACACAGTTAGAGAATCGAACCTCGGACTTTTGCCTTGGGAATGCTACCACTAAGCCACCGGACTTCAGATCAAATATAAGAATACAAACTTAATAATGAACATTTCATTTACAATTTATCTATAAGTTGCATCATTATAAGTAGCATTTTGAGCTAATATTCGAAGAATATGGTAGCAGTATAGGCTACCAAATTCTGAATTTCAGATGAATGACAGAAACGACCCCTGATCTGAAGTATTGTTCAGTCTTTCACAAGATTCTGAGAATTCAGTTTGATAACTGGGTAATCTATAATGAATAAGGTTGAAAATCTTTATTTTGAGTTAAAAATGCTTAATTTTGCTATATATATATATATATATATATATATATATATATACTGTCCTGAAAATAAATAAGTATAGTTTTAAGGGTATTTATGTAGTATGATAAAAGAAACTGATTTCTAAAAAAACAATAGAAGACACAACACAATCAATACGAAAGTAGACAATGGAAATGGCAATTATCTATAGTTTGTAGCTATCTCAAAAAATAATTATGTTAATTTAAGTTATATATTTTAAACATTTTTAGTTATCAATATACTTATAATAAAAATTGTTCATTTTTCTTCCTTAAGAATCGAATTCCAAGCTTGAATTTCTCCAAATATTTTCAAAGGTCGAGAATTCATTTAATTCATTTGAATTTTAAGTAAATAAAAGGGTTTCCTATTTAAGATATTCATTTGCATAATTTTGGTTGATAAGATCACATTACATAAATACTTAATATCACAATTAACCGTTTAAGATGGAAAATCATCTTTATCGGAATATATCAAATTTATTTCCTGTTGCTTGTAACTGAAATTTAATTAATCATCATTGCTCAGTGATTTCAATTAATATGTGTCCAACAAAATAATATGTAACATTACCTCAAAACTCTTTTCATGAACAAATCATTATAATTTTCGTATCACTACTGATAATTATCAAGTATAGAGATTGTCGTTTCCTTTGAAAGTATAATAAGAGGTGTATTTTAAGAGAACTTATTACCTGAAGAGCTCCTCTTTTGTAAAATAATCTGGAAATATTATCTGGAATAATATTTTCATGCGCAAATTTTATGACTGGATGCTGAGATTCCAATAAAAACACGAAAATTGAAATACTTATTGAAAATTGAAATATTGTTTCAAAATACCTTTCCAAACATTTTTGATTTAAAAAAATAAAAATAAAATTTCTGTTTAAATTAACCAATGATTAATTAATTATAGTTAAATATTAAATTATCTATTTCTAAAATGCATAAATTAATTTATTCATTTGAATACATTGTGTGTCAAAAGAAAATGTACACAACCACATACATTTCTATATCAAATATTTTTTTAAGAATTCAACAAAATTTGAGTACAAAAATTTTGGAAAACATTTTTAAATGAAAATCTTGAATTCACTTAATAAATGTAATAATTTTTAGTTTATTCATGGAATAAATTTGAGAAATTAGGATAGAAAATGATTTTCTTACCAAAGTTAAAAAAGTTATTTTCAATTTCCAAGAATTTCAGAAATTATTTTTAATGTTAAAACAAATTACGCGTTTACGCCTAATTTGAAATTAACCAATTGGGCGTTCAATAAATGCGTGGATGTTAAGTAAATAAGAATACTCATTTTTATAATTAATATGTGTACAATCATATTTCATATCGCTTAAATGAAAAACTAACACATTTTTAGCTTCTATTGCCGTATACTCTGGATTTTGTTTTAAAAGTTAGTTTGAAGTAAACACATATCATATGTACTTAACAATATTTTGTTTTTGAATTGAAAATTGGAAAAAAAATTTTTTTTGAACTTACGCATACACGCGATTGTTTACCATAAATCTTAAAACAACGATGTTCCAAGCAATCTAAAATTAATGCCCCTGGTCATTAACGTTGGTTACAGGCACTTATATTGTGCTTTTCATAAATACTTAACACACATAAATAATTATTTAAACTATCCTAAAAACATTAAATGTAGTTTTTCAAAACATTTTCATGTTTCATAGGAAAATCTTTTAAATTTCTATTTTAAATTTATTTTTTATTTAAAAGAATGCTATTTTGTGAATAATTTTGTAGTAATTATTAGTGTGAAAGTATTGCAATAAAATTGTATGAAATATTTTGCTACATTTCTGTAAAGGTATAATTTTTATATATTGAGTATATATTTTTATATTTTTCAATTATAAACAGAAAAAATAAATACAGATTTCATCAATTTTTCTATTAAGTTTTTATTATTAAAAATGTTTTGGTAATAACTTTGTTTGTTTCAACACACACATCCATAAAGAAAATGATTTAAATATCTGCAGAATTTAAGAAAAAATTTAACTCAGTGAAAGTGATAAATTTAACCAGTGAAAAATATAAATGTTTGTAATAGAAAAATACGTAAAATATACATGCTTAAAAAGAAAAAGAAAAAGTACATAGAAATCAATACTTCAAATAACTATCGTATTAATGCATACAAATAAATTAACCGATCAAAAATATTTGATTTCTTATAACTTTGATGTTTTATTTAATATTTAGAGAAATATACAAAATTGTGATAGTATTATTTGATCACAATTACATGTTCGAGACCAACAACAATTTAACTGAAAATAATTTCTGCAATGACATAATTTAGCTATCAAAAACGTAATATACATTTTTTCTACATAAATTAAAGGGTTACAATATGTGTCTGGGTTTAGCTCTTTTGCAGAAGAATACTTCTTTGTTTATTACCTCCTTAACTCAAAAGAGTAGAAAACAATTTAAGCTGTGTATACAATCAAATCAAATTTCATGAATAAATTTAAAAAGCTCAAAATTAAGAAAAGTGCTCAGGATTGTATAATTTCTTAACCCCAATATAAAATAAGCTTATGCTCTTAAACTCTTTATATTTAAGACATAAAATACGAGTGATCTCTCTCTGCATATAGATACATATATATATATATATATATATATATATATATATATATATATATATATATATATATATATATATATATATATATATATATATATATATATATATATATATATATATATATATATATATATATATATATATATATATATATATATATATATATATATATATATATATATTTTTATAAAATTAATCAAATGCCAAATAAAGAATATATATATATA
Organism: Latrodectus hesperus; assembly: GCA_037975125.1. Classification (NCBI taxonomy): domain Eukaryota; kingdom Metazoa; phylum Arthropoda; class Arachnida; order Araneae; family Theridiidae; genus Latrodectus; species Latrodectus hesperus. The sequence goes on from CM075859.1 coordinate 12,191,845, forward strand.
TATATATATATATATATATATATATATGTATATATACATATATATATGTATATATATGTATATATATATATCATATCGTATATGTATACATATATATATATATATGAGATATACATGTATATATATATGGATATATGTATATACATATATATATACATATATGTGCATATACATATATATATATATATATATATATATGTATATATATCATATATAGATATACTGATATATATGTATCCATCTGTATATACTGTATATATCATGCATATATATACACTTATATATATATCATATCATATATAACTATATCTATGTATATATTATATATATCATATATATATGCATATATATATATATCTACTACATGTATGTATATATATATATATATATATATATATATATATATATATATATATATATATATATATATATATATATATATATATATATATATATATGAGAAGGGAGAGAGAGCTATGTACCAGCTTGGAAGCGTAATCAGTAATTTGAAGAGATAAGGAGTGTTTCTTTCATTATCAATAATAGCTCAAACAAAAATGAGTAAAATTAGAAATCAGAACACAGTTGATATATCGATTCCTAAAAAATGTTACCAACTAAAATTTAACTAAATTTCGAATAGTCGAAGTCGTCTGTGGCAAGCAGGGGACACATGGGCCACATTGCAACAAATCACTCCATTTGTTCTGCAATCACTTCCCTGTTAAACACCAGTATTAAATTGTTGATTTAACACTAATGGGTAACAACAATGTCTAAGTTGCTGCACAGTACAAAACCATACAGGATCATCATAAATGAACAATCGAGATGTGAAAGAATAGTGCTTATAGTTATAACATTGACATCATCATTTTGAAAGATGCTGATAGCAGAGTACGTGTACATAATAAATCACGTGAATTAATTTATTCTTTTTGCAAAGAACTCATGAAGTTGCCACAAAAGCATTCTTGTCTGGTGGAAAACTCTCATGGATTAAAATGGCACCTGTGACATTATCTACTTTAGCGGAGCGTTAGTGGGATATATTTGACGATCATCTGTTTTTGCATGTTCATTTTCAACACTAACAACAGAGATAGTCTTTCATCAAGACAACGTTCCTATATATCATTTTCTAATTCTATCGGAATAGTTGGATAACATTCCACAGACCTGCATGTGCGTCCTGGCCCAGCCAAGCTCCTGACCTCAATCTAATCGAGTACATCTAGGATGCACTTGAGAAAGATATTTGAAAACCCGACCGTCTTCCATCTAATCTCCGTGAATTGTGAGTAGTTGCAGTTAAAGTATCGTGAATACGTATGGCTTGCCATTGTTTTTAAATGCCTTGAGAATTCCATGAGAAGATAAAATTATAATCTGCATCAAGGTAAAAATGTACTCTACTTGATAAGTATGCCTAATTTAATTCCTCTTCAGTGTCAGTGTGTATACAATAAACATGCATATAAATAATAAAAGTAATATATATATATAATATATATATATATATATATATATATATATATATATATATATATATATATATATATATATATATATATATATATATATATATATATATATATACATATTCCTTGAATTGATTAATAATTCAGGATAATTTAACGTAAATGGTCATATAACATTTCATTATTTGCAAACTTAAAACTTAAACTTGTAGTAACCCAAAAATTATCAAGTGATTTCAGATCAGATTCAGTTTAACAATTTCGTGTATCATTTTACAAATAAACGATTCAATTAATTTTTGCGTCAACCGATATCTAGGTAAACAATCATGTAATTGGTAAAGTTCTCCATTTTCTTTTCTTTAGTGTTTCTGAAGAAGTTGAGTAACATCACGTGGATCATAAACAAAAAATAAAGAATACAAAAGTTAGATTCTGTTGCTTTAAATCGGTCTTTACCCTTTTATTTTTCTTATTTCTAACAATAAAGACTAAAAGGAATTTTCTCAATTTCACTGCTATAAAAGAAAAATGGGTGATCGGAAATTTTATCCGTAGTCGAAGAGTTATCTAATCTCTGACGCATAACTAGCAAAGTCCTTTAGAAATGATCAGTTTGGGCAAAGCTAAGAGGTTTTATGGACTCTTGTTTATATCTTTAAAAGCAAAATCTCTATTGGGATTCCGAGTAAAGTGTGTCTAGTTTTAAACTTTTTTCAATTGCTTCGAAAAAATAATTATTGTGAACAGACCGTTTTCTTTTCCCATTGAGTATTTTAAGATAAAATAAAACAGAGTGCAATTGTCCATTTATATTGAATTTTAATCAATCAAAATTTTTATATTTATGAAATAGATACTGATATTCAGTTATTCTCTTTTCAGATGTTTTGGATTTGAAATAGTTTTTAAGTTTTATTTACATCATTAAAATACTTTATGTGTTTATAATTTTATCAAATTTTGATTTTTGAAATGTAACGATCTTTACATTTCAGACAATTGTGACTTACCTCTAAAAAATTTCTACATTCTTAAAATTAAAAGAAGGCATTTTTTAAATTCTTTTTTCAATAAATATTCAATATTTTATTATATAATATTAGTTTTTGCTTATTACTAGCATAAATACTAAAAATATAATATGTTACAAAATTATAAGACCACTGAGTTTTTGAGTTCTTAATTATAAATAATATAAATTCGAAATAAATTTATTTAGTGGAATAAATAAATAATAGAAGATATACATGATATTTTAAGTGATATGTAAATGTCCTATAAATATTTTATCAATATGCTTTCAAAATGTTTCGTTCAAACTTGTTTTAGGAAATTATATGATCACAAGCTAAATTATTTATTTTAATTGTTTTGTAAAACTAAAGAAATGTTCATTTACCACTTTTTGAATAACTTCAAAGATTTGATTTTGCATAGAATTTATTGTGTTTCGAAATAATATTTAACAATTTTGTATGATTCACCTATGATAGATGCTTCCAATTCATACACAAAATCATATTGCAAGTAGTATTTACTTAATTAGCTAAATGATTCCACACTTTATCTAAAAACTTCAGGTCTAGACTATATTTTTCACTATAAAAAACTTTGATCGTTTCATTCTGAAACCAAATTTTAGACCTATAGTAAAGGACATTGTCTTGATGAAATTTCCATGTGAATCTCTTAAAAGTGGGATTAAAGGTATATAATATAAATAAAGTATTTGTTGATACAAAATTAAATTTTTTCCAGGACCTCAATGTAGCTCATATTGCCCATCACGTGCAAAAGCTCAATCGAAAATTACAGCCATCAACCATTCTGAAATCTAAACCCCTCTAGGTTCTGTTAATAAATGATGTCAATAAAAAATATTTGAGTCGTCTAAACTAAATTTTCTATCAACATTTTATTATTCCAAGTAGGAAATGTATGGTTTTCCAAGTAGAATTAAAATACATAACTTCCTACCAGATTCAGACTCTCTGTCTTATGATAATTTAAGTCTTGGCTTTCTTTTGAAATACTGAAAGGTAGCATTCAAATTATTCTTAAAGTGCACCAAACTGTTGTATGTGTAATAGATTTACTTATCTGCTGTGTTATTTTAAAAGTAGACAGATTCTGTTCTGTAGTAAGCTTGAAAATGGTTCTATTATCGCGATCAGATCACTTGCTCTTCTTGCCTGAACTTTTATATTTGACATAAAAATCAATTTTCATTTAATATTTTATAAATAAGTTTTAAAATTTTGACACCACATAGTGGACAGCTTAAAGGTCGAAAGCCATTGTAAGGCATTTTAATATTCACCATGTGTTTCCTTCCTTGAAAATTTTTCGCAGATAGGGGGCACATGTGGTATCGTCGGAAACCCAAGCACCTTCTCCGACAGAAGTGCAACATCAATCTTTCATTGCTTAACAGCGACTGGGGTCCAACACAGAATATTTTACTCCGAAAAGCGTCGTTGTAAAACTAAGCCATGGTAAGTTTATTTTTATAAAACACTTGAATTTTTTTAATTCACATCCTAATTTTCCTAGATATTTAAAAAGCCAAATGTCATCGTGCATTTGATAACATCGTGCATTTGCATCGACATACTGTCTAATCACCTAGAGTGATAGTATGGTATTCCAGTGAATACCTATCTCTGTTACATTTTATTCATGCTAATCGCAATTAGAACAAAGATCTTTGCTTTTCTGCCATTTTTAGGTCCATCGTTCTAGCTTTTATTCAAGCTCAATAAATTGCACCATTTAGTAGGATAATGCACGACTACGTGTTGCCAGTATTTTAAAATCTCTCTTTGATAGAGGAAAATTTCTTGCTATTACTCTGGCCAACAAATTCTCTAGATATCTTACCAACGAGTCAATGGCTACTGAGCATGAGATTCAATGCTATATACGCCATGTGAATGTGAAAATCAATTGTAGCATCTGGTTGAAGCTCATAAGCAACACTACTAGTTAATGAAATCCAATATCTGTTTGACACGATCTCACTTCTCATAAGTATCAGAACTGATCATTATCACTACTAACTTCTTAGGTAATGTTTCCATATTTGTTGAAAACGTAACCACTTGTTTTATATATATTTCTCCAGTATATCATATTTCTTCACTTAAGATTTTTTTGCCTTTCTTCCTAATGCAAAATGTTATAGGCTAGTATTATATTATGTATACATACATATATATATATATATATATATGTATACATATATGTATATGTATACATATATATATGTATATATATATATATATATATATATATATATATATATATATATATATATATATATATATATATATATATATATATATATATATATATATATGTATTCTCAAGACACTGGATCTCTACAAACTCTGATATCACCAGCATTTCTTCATAGTTAAGAATATATCAGATGTCTACTGCAGAAAAATAGGAACATTGTAATACAATGGGCCCATGGTCACAGTAATATCTTTGAAAACGAGCAGGTGGACTCACTCCCATGAAAATGCGCAACACTAGTACAGCCAAAACATACAAATATGCCATACCACACTGAACATAAAACAATCTGTTCGACAAAGATACCTAAAATCCTGTCGAAGCAATGGAAAATTGATGACGTTGCGAGTTTATCAAATTATCCATGGCGTGATGAAGTGGCCTCTTTTAGGTTACTCACTGATCATCATTGCCTTCACTTAAACTGGCGAGAACATTTACCGCATTGGAATTTTCATTCAACCTTGATCATGAGAAAATATGATCAGAGTTCATTTTCATTACTTTAAGGCACTTCTTGGCAATAGCTCCAAAATCTCCCGATATTGGCATGCCAGAGACTGTCACAGGCAATGACTTCGCTCACTTTTTGCTTTGTTTTACTTTATTATTTTTATCATTTTCTATAATTTTTATTTTACTGTACAAACTTTCGGTTGCATTTAATAATGTTGCTGTATTTTAACTTTCCATTAAAATACAATTTTCTGTACACCTAGAGTCTGTTGTAGCAATATTAGCTGGAACTGCATTCCCTCGGATGACCTTGCTAATAGTATACTATCATTTAAAAAATATATGCCACAAAATGTACAAATGTTACTCAAACCCGCTAAATATCTGTGATTTCCAATGTCTGAACACGACTTAATTCTGTCTAAACAAAAAGTAATTTTCATGACTTATTTTGTTTAGAAACTTTATACAAGAGCAACATTACTTTATTAACTAAATAATTTTCAACTGTTGTGACAACTAACTTTTGTAACGGGAAAAAAAATCACATATTGGTAAATTTCTAAATTTCGAAAGTAAAATTTTTAATTTACAACAATTCTACTTTAGCATTTCAAATACACTTTTTAATCATAGTTGAAATTCTATAGCATACAAACATAGCTATATTTAAAGATATTAAAAGCACGATGAATAATTTAAAACAGAAAACGAAAGCGAAATAAATGTAAAAGAAAGAAAATACATATGAAACATGAAAACGGCGAGTACATTGTAAGTTTCATCAAGAGGTACAGACAGATGGGGAACGAAAGGTGACTTTTTGCAAAAACTTAGTGATAAATATAAACCATTTAAGTGCTGAAAAATTGCCCAAATTCAAATAAAAGTTCAAATAAGCACAAAATGAAATCAGGAAATATACAAAAAGTATGGTGACCCTGACACTGTAACGGCTGTAAAGTTATCTCTCGTTAGCTGGCTGGGCCACATATTTCGATACGAAGACATTTTTTCCACAAAAATAATCCCCTTCTCCAACACAGAAGAGCCATCCTGATGACAGAATGGCGTGGAAAGGGAATTAAAAAATATGAGTGAATCGATGGAGGGCCCACTGCACGGGTAAACTTAGAGACAACTAGGTGGGAAGCATTTGGAGAGACGGCAAGCAATAGGCTATAGTTCTTTTGTTGTTGCATTTAACTTGTTCTATTCTATTTTGTGCTATATTATTTGTAAAGGACTACATCTAGACAATTTGCGTAGATAATCCTATCTATTTACGATTTAACTTACTTGTATTTATTTTATTCGTCTACTTATATTTGAAGATTATAAAGCTGAAAAATATTTTGTTTGCATCTAACAAAAAAACAGTAGATCATTCTAAATCCTTTGCATAGTAGACTTACTTTGAATTGGTAAACAGTAAAACTTACTCTGATATAAGTAATAATTTTTCTTGAGTTCTACAACATAAATTTTAGTACATATTGCTCTTTAAAACATACTCTAAATTTTCTAAAACTTATCCTAAATTTAAATTTTTTTAAGTAGATAATCATCATATTTTAGAAAATGAATTCAGTTTTAAATGTTACACATATTAAAATTTGTAAATTTAAATTCATTAGAGAAACTTCTTATTCTTTATTAGTATATTCATCTCCATTGTTTTAATTTTAATAATTTTCATAATAATTGTGAATTATGATCATTTCCAGAGTTTAACAATTTGGTGATAGCTTAATCAATATTGTATTTAATACAAATATACCCTTATTGAAAAAAATCGATTTGTAACATATAACTAACGTACTTTTTATTCTTCATAGATGCCGTTTTCATCAATTTTCAAACGTAACTAAAGTAATACTAAATCCTTCTAATTTCTAACCTAATAATTCGAAATTTAAGTGCCATGAAAGAAATGGTTAAATAATTAGGGAAATATTATAAAAAATTACAATTTAAATAATTTGAATTCAATTATGATTAAACTTTTGAATTGGAAAATAATTTCATTACTTTTATTTAGAAAACTATTAGACATCTTTTTAAAACTTTTATGCTTTTTGATTTTATAAATATGCGTTTTACTAAAATTATTAACTGAAAGATTAAATTTGACTATTTAGTGAGTTTGGCCTTTAGTAAATTCACTATAAGAGATATATTTCGCGCAATTACTTCAACAAAAAATTCGCTCTTCACAGTTTTATAATTTCACCAATATCCACAAAAAATGAAATCACTTTTTCAATAAAATGCAGAAAATATGAAATCTATTCAATTATTAGAAAAATTTTTTTTCAATTTTTAGAATCTTCAATCATAGCTGTCAGAGTTCTTACAAGAACATTCAGTTTTTTAGTGAACTGTTAATTCATGTTCTGATACAAGAAGGAAAAAAATTGGTACAACATCAAAATCAATAAAATCTTATCATATTATATATCACACAATTAGATAATTAAATACTTTTATTTATTTATTTATTTTTAACAAGACTAAAATGTATGCCCGACCACCATGTTGCCGTGAGAAAACATTCAACTTTGGTATTTTTGATGCCTGTCAAAAAAATAAGAAAATTACAGACCGTGTCCGAAAAATAAATTTAGAATGACTTTTACTTATTTCAGTAAGTCTTTTTTTCTGTAAATATAAGCTCCAGGTTTCTGTGGCACCATTTGACTTTGAAGGTATTTTGCTAAAAATTAATCTTAAAAGATTAAAAAAAATTCGGGAGGGAGGGGTGCTCACTCACATTTTCGGATGAGAATGCTATCATTTTTTTAGAAATGTCTTCAACAGATTTTTTAGCAACCTAGCAAATTCAAACTTATTTTCGTATTGCCTGAAAAATCAATCGTCAGTTACAGTAAGAAAAATTCAGTTTTTGCTCACTTTTTTTAATTAAAATGATATTTAAATGACCTATTCCAACTAGAACTCCAGAGAAAATTATGAATTTTATATTTTTATAGTTTTTTTAACAATTTTTTTATTTTAATCATAAAATTATTTCTGATGCCCAGCATCTCAGATTATTTTCTTTTCTGGCTCTACAAAGGATATATTTGACATTTTCTTATTACAGTGAAGATTCCATTAATACTGTGTAATCTATGTCACTGCACCATAAACCAGTCATTGTACCATATGGACAGTTTAAGCACAACTAGAAAATTTAAGACTTTAAGCTATTATAACAAAAAAGAAGCTTAAAAAATAAAATATTCTGTTACTTTTTAAGTTACGAAAGCAAAGCTATTAGGGCTTTATTCAACTATCATAGACCATGATAAACAGTACCTATTGTTTATCACGATCTTATTATGCACTGTCAAATATTGTTTATCATGATTTACTCATTTGTTTATCAATCAACTAGTCTAATTCGAAGCAGATTCAAAAGACATAAGCGTTTATGGTCTTACTACTCTTATCGTTTTGACTTCAAACTGTTTCCATTTTCTCCTGAGGAAAATTTCAAAAACCTTTATGTTATGCTATATGATGATCGTAGTTTACTCTATTGGGAAAAAGTTTTCTATATCTAAAAGGTAGCGATATTAAGCTCTGATAGATATATTAGAGGTAGATAACAATGCCGCGCGCGCCTGCGCGCGAAGATAGCTATGTTGAGAGGATATGTATATTAAATTTACGTTGGTATATTCGCTGCATTGGTGAGAAGTGACAGTTTGGAAAGGAGGACATGATTAAAAAATATCTACCTCGTCGTTTGTGGTTAGGGAGTTTGCGGTGTTTAGCGGTATTATTTTGGCAAAAATAGGCTACAAAGAAACATAATTCAATAATACTATAAGAAACAAAATACTACTTGAATGATTAATTTGAAATAAGTTTAATTAACACGCATAAATTCAATGTCAATTTCATCCTGCTTACTAAATAATATTCCTTCCCTATTGCAGAGTTTAAATTTCATGCATGCTACTTACCAATAATTAAAGATAAAAATCTATTGTGTTTGAATATTTATTAAAGTATATATTTAATGAGCAGTATTTCTAATAGCTTATATTCTGCGTTTCTATTATAAGGCAAAAATGTACTTTAATGTAAAAATGTATGTAACACTCTTAATGCGTTTCTATTTTAATGTATGATAAATACATTGTAGCGAACAATATATGTCTTTGATTAAATCTTGTAAAAAATCACAATTTTGCGATCCTATAAGATTGGTATAGTTACTGATGAGCATACTTTTGTATTGTCTTCAAATATCTGTTAAGCTATGTCGTCAATGAGTTATTGTATAATTCTAGTGTAATGCAAGTATATTAAATTTAAAGAAATATAAGTAGGACCTTACGACATTGTAGTCTACAGCTGAAAAGTATAAAATCACTGCTTTATAATCACGTTGCTATATTTGTTACTAAAATAACAGTTTGGTAACATAAGCCAATAACCCACCTTAAATATTTGTTGACTTTTAACTTTACTTTTTCCTATACTTTGCTTAGAAATTTTTATAAGGTAAGTAAAATTATTATTTAAAAGCATAAATTTTAAAGTGTGTAAAATACTTCTGTATGCCCTTTATAATTTGCTATAAAATATTTCCTATTTTCACTTCCTTTTTCTTTGCATTTCTAGTGTATTTTTCTTTATATCTTTACATCATATTAGAGCTACAGTGTTGTATATTAATGATTGTTTAGGATGTCCAGTAAGATAAATCTCGTAATTCTATTCCAAGCAAAAGTAATAAATGAATTAATGAATAAGAGCCCATCCTTCTCCCCAGTTTAAATGTATAGTCAAGAACAATAGGGATTACAAAACCTCAAGTAGAATTACGCTCGCCTTCATTTGCATCAGGATCGAACCAACTTCAGTCACGAGACTTTCATCCCTTAATTCATAACCATCTATGTGAAATTTTCTGAATATATATTTTCTTATCTATGAATGTTTATTTTTCAGTACATATATAATTTGCTTGTCACTGAATTTAGGTTTTTTAATGACACACACTTAAACGCACTGTAATGCTGTTGTTTCATATCCCATTCGATCAACAGAAACATCTGGATCAAATCCATAAGCCTGTGTGGGTCATGTTGAAGATTGAAGTATGTAGCTTCAAGACACCATGAGGCAACAAAAGTTGAAGTCAGTAAAACTTTTAAACTCATTTCAGACTGTAAAACTTTTAAAGTAGGGATTAAACTTAGAAGCAGGGACTACGCGGAAGGCTACCAGACTTGGTCAACCCAACCACAGCGGTATTTTTTGACTTTGAGGACATCAGGACGACGATATATTTTAAATGCCACAGCCGCATTAGTTATTACTAAGGATTTTTCTACTGTATCGGGATTCGAACTGTCTACATTCCTTGAATAAGAACGACGCCCTAGTCAACCAGGCCACAAAGATGCTGCAATGATCCCACTTATCCCTCGGAAGCTTGGTTTGATTAGCAATCAGATTCAACCGGCATTTAGTTTTCCTTTTCACTATACCTGCGCTTTAATTTCTGAGAAAATAAGCTTATTTTAATCGGTATGCCTTACTTATCTAAGAAAAATCTTCTCTGGTAGAATTTCATCTTAAAAAATAATGCGTGAGAAAGGTCCATTGATCAACTTTAATATATTTTTAAAATATCCAAAATATGTCAAAATAATTGAAGAAAAATCATATTTCTTTGCTACGATATTTATTTATTAAGTCATCGTAGTCTGGCAAGAAAAAACGTTGTGACCGGGAGTAAATGAGTTCGATATCTGTTAGGGCCAGAAATTCTCCTTTCAGGAATTGACTTTGCAAGTTAGAAGTGCTCCGTAGGATGCAAAGCTTTTCCATTGGTGTGGCTTAAGAAGGGAGTTTCCATGTCAGGTGTCGATATCGTTAATTAACCAGGATTCACATTATAAAATAATTTTGCTCGGAAAAAATAGCTAACTGATGTACCAAGCTCATGATCTCATCACCAGTCAGTTAATCAATAAAAATGCAGAAAAAACAACAGAAATTTATTATAAAATAAAAGAAATTTGCATTTAACTTTGGTATAGTACTATGTATATCTTTATTTAGTTGAAGTAATAATATATTTTAATATTTACTTGTAATAATTTCTTTTAATAAAATTATCCATTGATCCTTATTTTAGAAAAAAATATCGCTAAATAGCATTTATATTATACAATAGCACTTTAAAATCATTTTCATTTATGTATTATCATTTGTTTTAAAACAATTATTTTAGTGAATAATTAATATATAATATTTACATTGAAAACTTCATAATACAATTAAATTAATTAAATAAGTAAATTCAATGCACTTCTTCTGTCTCATTTGTTCCAATTCTTTTCCGAAGTATTTATGAATATTTAACGTACGAGGTGCTTATTGAATGGAGTGTTTGATATCTAAACACAGCTATCCGTCAAAAATTAATTTTCTCAAATGTAATTGCCTCTTAGGAAATGCGTTAAGTGGAGGAATGGTTCAAACCAAATTTCAATCACAAAGGCTGGAGAAATCATTGCTCTTAATATAAGTAAAATTTTATTAAATTTTTGAGACAGCGATAAGCTTTGGTTTTAATAATATTCATCTCAAAATTTGAAAATAATGTAAGAATTCCTTTCCCTCTTGAGGGGGAAAAAGAGTTAGGAAATTTATAACCCACTTTATATTATTATAATTTGATTAGATTTATAATATTTAATGGGAATTGTGTGAGGCACAAGAAGCAGGAGTATTTTGTTGTGTTTGTAATAAATGTTTTCCATCATTTGTAAGAAAAAAACTTTGATGAAAAATAGAAGTACAAATGAAGCATGTTTTGTTATATATATGGGACAAATTAATACATTGATTCTTCTCAATGCATATATTGCTTCCTTTATAAAAAGTAGGAATGCATCCTTCAAAATTATGTATTGTAAATAAGTATTACCAAACCCGGTGGCTTAATGGCAGCGTTTCACGCACACAAGTCACAGGTCCGAGGTTCAATCCTCGGGCTAGGCAAGGTCGACTCAGTCTTTCATCCCTTGAGTGGGTCGATAAACTGAGTTCCAAGCATGCTAGGGAACTAAGCACTGAGAGTTTCACTTAGGTTGACCACTTAATCGGGACATATGCTTCGCATCCTAGTGCCTCTCGGTTAAGAAAACAGAGGTAGGCATTGTAGGCCTTGTAGCCCACATGGGCTGTCGTGCCAGAGTTTAGTTTAGATTTGTTTTAAATAAATATTACAATATTTTTTAATTTGTGGGGAGTTTTTAAATTAATGTCATTTTTTAAATCCAATCTGGACAAACTCCTTGACATTAAGTCCGGATCAACGAAATTACTGTAATAAATCAACAAATAGTGTAACTTATGTATTCTTATCTAATATTCTAACTTTAACGTTTAACTATATGAAAATATTTCCGTGTTTCGTCAATGTAGCTTGCTAAAACTTAATCTTAAGTTATGTTATAAATTTCAATAATAAAGATTTTTATTTTGATTTCTGGGAGTACCATGATCGGAAACCCAAAAATCTCTATTATTTTTTAAATTATAAGATTTTGCTGAAAGCTATTTCCTACGAGTAAACTAAATCCTTTGAACTCATCAGGGAAGAATTATATCACTTTACTCACACACATTCATTTGATAACTAAACGCTATTTTTGATTCTGTTGCTGCTAATAAAATGATGTTTTTTAATGGCAACAAAAAAGGACAAATATTTTAATTAATTTTTAAAGAAAACATGAGTAAATGGTTTGAGAGTTAGCAATTTGGGAAATGTACCTAAAATATAAACATTCAACTGGTGTATAAACATTCAACTCCTTAACTGGTGTTCTCAATGTTCTAAATGACAGCGCAACGATAGAGTGGTTGCTTCTTGTTTGCTTCTCGTCCAACGGTCATTTTTGCACATGAGGGCTAATTAGACCGTAATACTGGAATGATTTTCCTGTTCAGATATATGGCATACTGATATTTTTGTTCTTTGGCCTTCAGTTAAATAACTGTATTCAATGCCCACTTTGTGATAGGAAATTTGTAGAGAACTCTTAAAATTCTGTGGAATTTGCCCTTGGAGAAAAATAGTGACCATTGACCTGAACCCTAATCTAATTTTGACCAGTGATTCAAATCTTGCTTATATATGGAATAACAAGTTGTGTAGATTAATTGAAGATATGAGATCGAGTTTAAAAAAGATATATTAAGCTATAAGCGGATATTGGAAAGCAAGCATATTTGATATGCTCAGAAAATTATCCTATCCAGTGCCACCATAATTTTAAGTCCTTTTTTTCCTGCTGAACATCGAACAGAATACCATGTGCGTAATATTCCATGACATACACTGCTATCAACAAGAGCGGAAGCAGTTTCTTGTTTACAGATTGTGACAGAGAAAATAGGTTGGTTCGATTTACTATATGACACATTTTGCACTCAAACTTTGAAAGAACTTAAGATTTAAAATAGATTTTAACAACAATTACAATGGTCCTGGTGGAAAATGAACTCACGAATTTTCGAACCATATACCAAAATATTAATCATTCAGCCCCCATCTCGGTACAGAATAGTAAACTGAACACTACATTATATATATATATATATATATATATATATATATATATATATATATATATATATATATATATATATATATATATATATATATATATATATATATATATATATATATATATATATCATTCAAAAAGTAAAGTAACTATAACGCGCTCTCTCTAAATATTTATTTTTAATTTAATACTTATATTTGTTGTAAAAATCCCCTGATTCCAATCATGATCATTTTAGCTGAAAGAAACAAGATGAGGAACCAGATTTTTTTTATACTTTCCCGGGATTGCAAAAAAGTAATTTTCGAATATTCCAGTCCAAATACTTAACACTTGATCAGAATCTCAATACCGGTATGATTATTTGTTTCATATTAATTTAAAAATAACGAAGTTATGCAACAAAACTCTACCCATAATTATTTTATTAAGTTCAAAATTTCACATTTTTTTTCTTTGCTAATAACATATTGCTACATAAAATTGAATTTAAACATCGAATAAAAGTAGAATTCTTTCTACCCTTAAGTAATATCAGAATTAATGACTGTGCGTTAATTAACTTTCAAATTTAGTCTAAAAGCATAAAAAAACATGAGATTCGAAATGAAACAGTCTCTCATAATATTTATGGACTACCTGTTTCCATATAATTAAAATACCTCTTTAGAAATAACGACACATAATTTCAAGCTAACTAAAATAAGATTTTAATTTATCTGAATAAAAAAATGCAAATGATTTTAAGCTTTAAATACAGATAAAATTACTAAAATAAATTATAATAAGAGAATTCAATGAAACAAAAGTAAAATTATTTCTGAAAAGCAATTTATTGTGTCATTCTTTTTTTTCTGTTTCTATATAATTTTTAGTTAATCCAAATATTTTTGATTTAATAAATAAAAATTACTTTATTTTCATACATTTAACTTCTTTGGTTTTGTTTCTGTGTAGTTTTATTCCAAAAAAAAAAATACAAATAAATTACAAGAATAAAATTTGATAAAACAGAGAGAGGCTATAAAAACAGCTAAACAATCTAAACTTAATTTTCCCTATTTAATTAAGTCCAAAGCTACGTTAAAATATAAACGTCTGCAGTGATATATATTTCAGCATAGTTAACAGAGCAATAAGACAAATTTATCCGTCTGATAATTTGACACTGTTTTTTGGACAACTTTACAGCACAGAACTATTTTAGAGCTATTTCCTTTTTTGTATTTGTAAAACATACTTCATTATGCCATTCTCTAATATATTTAAAAAATAACGATGCCCATTTTATGACATAAAATTTTACATTTATGTGATACAAAGAAAGGAACTTTAATAACCAATGTGACATCCATCAAGAGAAATTTACCTGTACAAAATATAATTGCAGCATCCTTATCCTGAATCGAACCTTTAAGCGTATGTTCTGAATAATTCATTTTCACCATTAATCTAAAGTGCATTCATAAATACATTTATTACCTATATAGCATTGCCACCCACTATAGCCAATTTATACTGCAATTGTTTTAATTGTCTTTCCGTGGTCATTTTTTTTGCACATGAAGATGAATTTGATCGAGACACGTGACTTAAAATGATATCTGAACCACGACAAACATCCAAACCCGTGATGGAAATTGTTTCGAGGAAATGATGAACTGAAGGTTGGTTTGTTGGGTTTTGGGGTACAAGGTTCAAGTGAGGACAAGCTGCATCAGATGAACTGAAGGCCAGACCATTAACTATTCAGTTTTCTAGTGAAGAAAAGCAAATGAAAAAATTTCTTTCCACCACATAATTACATCGAATAAAAATTTTGTGCAGTTTATCTGTTTTATTTTGAGAGATTTATGTAGCAGGTGCTTATTTCTACTGTGTGATACTCATTCGCATAAAATAAAATATTCTTAAAATCACCGAATCATTTCTGAAAAGGAAAATATAAGAAAAAATGTTGAAAGATTTCTATTCCCAAGATAGGTTGTATTTAACTTGTTATTTTCTGAAGTTTTAACTGTAAAAAAATGACATTTCAGTGAATTTTAAAAGCGTTTAATTTATCACAAAAACAAAATAAAAAATTTCCTGTTCATTTGAAATTTAAGTTTTTTATTTTTTAGAATTGAGATAATATTTTAAAATAATATATTTGTATATTTAACTAGTAATAACCTTTGGGCAATAGCCTTCTCAACATGCAATTCTTTGAAAACTCTTTTTGTGTGGAAACTCTTATCACTACCATAACACACTTTAATTAATTGAAAATAATTCTCATCTATTACTAATAGTTCTTTTAATAATTCACACAACATGTGTTCTTATATATTGGATATTTATCCCATTAAAGCCACATTTTAAGGATAATAAACGAAACAATCAAAGTAATATTATGGTGAGTGTTTTCATAACCATCGTGACCTCTGTGGATAGAACAAAAGTTAAACACCAATTAGCATCCCACTTTTATTAAGTTATGTTTAAAATTTGTCTCTGAGTGCTTACCTTAGGATTCTGTCCCAAGGTGTGTCTAATAATTCTGTGTACAAATACAAGTAATGACTTCTTTATTACTCATTTTTTCCTAAATGAGGACCCCATAACTCGCGAGTTTGAACTGCAATCAAACTACAAGATAACATATTCTGGAAACTTACCTTTTAGCAGTTTACCACAGCTAAATCGTGAACTTAAAATGTGATAATTAGATATGCTTAAATTCCATCAACACAACTGTCTCTGTCTGTAGGAAGTATTGATCTCTTACGGAAACAAGATTCCGCCATTAACTCTCGAATCGATTACGGAAGTGGCATTCTCTATAGGAAGATTCTAATAGATGTTCCTCAATACAAATTAATATTGAAACATGTGATCTGGGTTTCGAACCTATATTTCTCAGTATTAAAGTATATGTAAATACTGCAAGAAAATTTGATGTACTTACAGATATTTTGAATAAGGTTTGTGTGTTTTCAGGATTTCTTACTTATAAAATTTTCAAAGTTATTATTTTTAAAAGCTTTTCTGATAAATAAATTTTACAATATTCTTATGATAAAAATTAAAAAAATAAGCTAAGCGGTAGCGGGTGTATTCATATAGTCCGCATATGCGGGTTTAGACCAACCTGTCTGTGTGTGAATTAAAAAGAAAATAACCATGTTGACCAAAAAGCTTTCCAAATTAAAAAAGTTTTAATATGTCAGGTTTTAACTCTTTTTTTTAAATTGAAAGACCAAAACCTTCTTGTCCATTGTAAATTTTACGTAATACTATTTGATTTAATATAAAGTATATTATAAAGGCATTATAAATTTTTTCTATCGCACGCGCGTATTATTAGAAAACTGAACTTTTCTCGGATCCATATATTAAGAATAAAGGTTTTTATTTAAAAAATGTTGCTTTTTGACCAGACGCGAAGAAATAAAATTAAAGCAGCTGAATATTTTTGGAGCTCATCATTCGACCAATTTTATTTTAAAGAGTGCTCTAGGGACATTATGTCATTTTCTGTTTTCCGATATCTCAAATTCAGATTCTTTTTACTACAAATTGTGCATGAAATTGTTGCAAGATCGTGAGATATAGAAAAGCAATCATAATTAAACTCTAATTTTCTAAATTTGAAGATTGCCGGCAAGTTTTTACTTGACATATAAAAAATTAAGTGTTTTTTTAAATAGTTAACAGATTCCTGTAGAGCCTGCTGATGACTGAATGGTTAACGTTCCTGATTCCTAAGCTGTTGGTCGTGGGTTCGAATTACGGTTAGGACATGGATGTTAATTTCGCTCTCTCTCTCTCTCTGTTTCCTTGTTTTCTCTGCTGATACGATGAATGAATGTGACCCACCCTATAAACGGGTCTATGGTGGAGTAACGGGGTTAATGCTACTCGGCTTGCTGGACTTGCTGGTTTACAGGTTGCGCAGTTCCACCGGGTAGCGATAAATGAGTAGTAGTTTATGGCCTGGTTGTGGCCAAGGATTGCCCAATGTCCACCATTAAATAAAAATGCTTCCAAGAGAAAGTGAATCAAGATTTGACTTAGAAATAGTTTGCTGTAAATTCCACGATTATCAATTCTTGCAGCCGCCCAACTTGTCTAGATGTCAGCGTGCCTGACTGCGGATAAGGAGGTCCTGGGTTCGAATCCCGGTTCGGGCATGGATGTACTTTCTCTATCTATTCTGTCTTTGTCCCTTCCTTGTATGAATGAGGTGTGAATGGTTGCCTACCCTATAAAAGGGTCCCTATGGCATGTGTGCACTGAGGAAGTCGGACTCCACACCAAAATATGGTTCAGTTGAAAAAGTGGAGCAGCGCACCCCATATTGCCAGCCTAGCTGGCACACGACAACAACAACAACAATTCTTGAGTATTTCTACAGATAGAATGTAAGCAAATGCTTATACTTGTCATAAAGTTAATTTTTTAATTTTACTGTAACTCCATAGGAATTGTTAAGTGTCCTTTCCTTTTTTCCTGCAAGCTTTACAACTTTTATCATTCTTTTTCTTTTGGTTTAAAGAGATGGAATACTTTTAATTTCTCCGTTTAACTTCCTACAACTTGTCTATTTTTAATATTGAATTAATTC
Source organism: Latrodectus hesperus (assembly GCA_037975125.1). Classification (NCBI taxonomy): domain Eukaryota; kingdom Metazoa; phylum Arthropoda; class Arachnida; order Araneae; family Theridiidae; genus Latrodectus; species Latrodectus hesperus. The sequence continues at coordinate 12,210,300 of CM075859.1, forward strand.
AACACTTATATATTGAGAATCACAAGTTGTAATATCACTGGATTTCAATTTTTATATGAAAAATAAGGATGGTTCTTTTAATTCCTTGTCAAAAGATAATAAGATCATTGGAGAAAATAAGCGACAAAAAATATACCCAGAATATTTTTAACCCTGTTAATCAATCTAAGGATAGTAAAATTAGAAAAAAAGCAATAGGTTACAAAATGTGGTATCTATATAAATTTAAGAAAATTCTTAAATCGAAAGAAAATATGATTTCTCTTTTTTCTTTTGTATAGTTAAAGTGATGTTATTCTTCAATAACTCTTCTACAAACTTTCAAGACCCTGGATTGTAGTTTGAAATTTTGAATGCCCAAAAGACTTATTGACAATTCCAAACCATAACCAACAACACAATGTGTAGCTTCAGTACAACGCAGGTGAGTCTTGAATTTAGAGTGACGCGTAAATTATATTCCGATTTTTTATCACTCCGAACTATTCAAAAATACTTTATACATTATTTATGTATGTATTATACATTATTTATATTATATAAATAATATGAATAATGTATAATACATGCCTCTACATTTGTGGATAACTGCTAGCTAATAGTGGGTCGCAACCAAATATTGTTAAGGAAAACAACATATACATATCACAATACAAAATACACTACCCATTTCTATTGCTCAGCAAAGACCGAATCAAACTGACATTTCACTATAAAACACTTAATATTTTCCTTTTAGTTATACAGTCATCCTATTTTAGATTTGATGATCAAAAACAAAGTTTTTTAATCTGAATGTCCAAATAATAGAATCATTTTGATTCATATTTGACATAAACTGTCATGATTGAATCCCTTAAACTTATGTAAAGTGAGATATAACTGTGTTATAAATAAATTATATTACAATTTATTTGGATTTGCTACATTTAAATCCACCATCATCCAACGATTGAATTCATTTTCTTTGATATCGCGTAGTGGACAGCAAACGCAAAGGGTAATTGTATGGCATCTACCCACTTAAATTCCTTTACGGGAGGATTTTTCACAGACATAGAGCCGTTTTTATGTGTTGCAAGGGAGAAAACTTGGAAAATTTCTGAGCTCCTACATCGACAGATGTTCATGCTTGAGGAAGAAACTCAGCATAATTCTCCCTTTGTTCAATAGCGGTTGGGATCGAACCTAGGATCTAATGCTCCAAAGATCATCCACACTGTTTTATCACTACACCATAGGGAGCCCAAGTGCAAGCTTTTCAGAAAAATACGTTAGATACTCTATCAACCAATCAACATTCAACAAATAAAATGCACTGAAATCTGTTGGGTTTTGAATTTCGTTATGCATTTCAATTAGAAAGGATGATTCAAACTTTTGTTAGTTTACTCCCTAGTAATGAATGTATATGACGTAAGCAAATTTCTCGTTCGTTGACAAAACCGCTTTATAGGGCAAAAATGTTTTGCAAGACTGTTTTTATGACACATTATAAATAAGCTTATTACCAGTAATATTATATTCGTTCTTAATTTATGTTATTTCAATGTAATATCTCTTTATTCTAAAAAATGTCCTATTTTGATAGTAGGTAAAACATGTTTAAAATTTACCTTAATATAGTAAAAACGTATCATAATAATATGAAAATGTATTTTAACAATAACACTATTAAATAATTAAATATTAATAATTTATTTAATTAATGGTATTTCTGATTATATTATTTTCTATATATCTCTTATCAATAAACACACAAATGAATATAAAATAATAAACTCTACAAGAATTCAATTAACAATGACAAAACAGAAGTAGTTGATTTATCTAGTATTTGTAATTTTTATACTATTACTTGTTCTGCATGTATCTCAAGCGCAACAAATTATAAACATACTTTTACGAATTAACCGCACGAAGACAAGATTTTTCATGTATGATAGAGTGTGAAGCGCCTAACCGATCAATATCCATTTTTCACTCAGAAATCGAATCAAAAACTATAATATAAGAAAGTTAAATGCAGCTCTGATGATTATTGTCTTGTATTATAAAAATAAAAGCTAAATGAAGAAATGTGAGTTGAGAAAACTTAGTTAGGATAAGTTTCGTCCTCGTGTTCCGAAGGCAGTGGTTTCGATACCTGTTCAAGTCGAAGAACGTCTTGCTAATTCATGCTATGCATGTTAAAATTTTAATGAGTCCGATTCCGGTATGAAGAAGAGGGTGCCAGCACATAGGTCAACCTTGTCTATGTCCGTGGTTTAACACTGTAGAATTTAGAGGTTTCCGTTATCAAATATAAGCAGGCAAAAGTTCGTTTCGGTTATATTTAATTACTTATAATAATTTATTTGTAATTCTCTAAAAAATAAGTAGTTATAAAATTGAGCATTTGAGTGGAAATTTAGTTAGGAAATATTCCCCTCTTTTTTAAGATTAAATTCGTTGAAAGCATCACTGAACATCCCAACAGCATAGAGCTAGTCTTGATTCTGTTATTTCTAAACAAAGATATTAAGGATATATTTTACGGGATGTCGAACTAGCTGGAATCCCTTTGAGTAAAAGTATTCTGGCTTCTTCTAGGCAGGAAAGAGGGACCCATTTCCATTGCCCATTTATTCGAGAGAGAAAAGCCTTCAATTCAATTCTAAGTTATTTATTAAAACAATTGTTGATCTTGTTGAGAATGAAGAACCAAATGTCTTGTGATTTTTTTGATTCAGAAAGTAAAAGATAAGAAGAAAGTAATAAGAAAAGCTTGCGGAACAAATAAGTGACGAAAAATAAGAGCGAAAAATATCCAAATTATCTATTAAGCATTTACTTGAAATTTATGTTTTCCCGCACACAGTTTCATCTAAATTAGCAAATTTAGTTTACATGGTGCTTAATCAGTGCTTATATTTTTGCAAATATTGAAAATCTCATCTAATGAAGTGCTTATGAAGGAAAAATTTTGGAATTGATATTTTTCAATAATTCTATAAAGGAAAGAAATTTATTTATTAGATTTTCCACTGAAATTAAACTGTTCAAGTGTAATATGCACACACTTTACTGTGCTATATAAATTGTATATTCAATTAATTAAATTGATAATTTGTTAACTGACTGAGTACCTTATTATACTTTTGTTAATTGACTTCAATATTTCATTTTTTGTTAGTTTTCTCTTAATGTATTTATTTATTACTAAAATTTATTTATTAGTTTTTCCACTGAAATTAAACAGTTCAAGTATAATATACATACACTTTACAGAAATATACATTGTTTACTTAATTAAATTGTTAAGTGATTGAGTACCCCGCATTATACCTTTGTTAATTAACAGTTTCAGTTTATCGAATTACATACAATTTATATTATTGACACATAAATAGTTAATTTTTTTTAAATAACTATCTTATTTAACTCACAGGTTAATAAAATTTATAGCATTAACTTTTTAATATGCAGTTTTCTAATTTTTAGAAATTGAATTTTAAAAGATATTCTTTCGAGAGGAGTCCATTGTTCTGTTCAAATTACTTCTGTGAAGGCAGAGCTTATCACTTTTATAACAAGTAAGATTTTAGAAATCGTAAATTAAAGTAATATTTTCCAAAGCTTTTAATGTATATAAATATATATATATATGTGGGATGGGGAGTGGCCAAGGCGAGATTAACTAATTAACAATTCTTATACAAAGCCTAATATTTAATTAACATGTATTTACAAATATAAATATATACAAGTTTGAGATATTTACAATTAATCATCTTAATAGATTGAAATTTAAAGTTCAAGTTTAAAGTTATGGGGGACAGGAGCAGTCGTCTTGCTGCTATCAAAAAGGAACGTCTTTACGTCTTTAGTATTGTTTCTCTTCTGCCCCGCTCACTGGGGAAGCTGTTGCGCCTCTCGAGCTCCATCTCAAGTGGGCACTTGAAATAGTGACGTCAGCTATTAAGTGGTTCACCCACCACAGTTCGGCCGTCCTGAAATCGGCTGGCCCTCCAGACGACACTGCAAATACATAAAAAAAGAAAAACAGCAAAACAGGGAAAGAAACAAGCAGAACAGAATAATTCTCTGAAAAGAAACAAATTTTATATTCATCTTCTTAGATCTGAAATAAAGAAATGAGTCAGTATATCTTTTAGCTTCATTATAGTCAGTTGGACTTCCGACTATCCTTCAGCACAATTCAACTTTAATTTAACTCCAACTTGCATAACATCCTCGTCTTTTGGCATACTGTACCAGGGTTTTAGAAATTCAGCACAAGTCATGGTACCGTTAGGTCCTTCATGACTTCCTTCTTTGATTACATCATAGGTGTTGCCTCCTTTAACTTTAGTAACTCTGTATGGTCCTAAATATTTTGGTTTCAGTTTTAAGTGGGGTCCAAACTGAGTTCTCTTAATAGCGACCAAATCGTTAACTCCATAAGATTGATGCTCTTTTCTTCTTAAATTATACGTTTTCCTGTTTTCTTCTTGGATCTTGAAAATTTGTTGTTTAGCATGTTTTCTGAGTTCATCTCTTTGAGCTTCAAAATTAGCTTGAAATTCCTTTTCAATCATTTCTTGGAGCTTACCAATACCTCCAACGTTCATCTTCGTACCAAAAAGTAACTCAAAAGGTGTGGTATCTATGCTTCGTTGATATGTTGAATTAATCGTCTGCTGCAGTTCGTTCGTAAGTTTATACCACTGAGCTGGATTCTCCAAAGATAGCTTTGAAAGAACTGATATGATTGCTTGGTTGATCCTTTCAACTTGTCCGTTAGCTCTTGGCAAACCAGTGGTTATTAAATGGTGTTTAATATTCTCTTTAGAGCAGTAATCTCTGAATTCACCAGAGCTAAAAGCTGTACCTCTATCAGAAATAATTTGGTAGGGATTTCCAAAGACTGATTTTAGAGTTTCTAATTTCGAAATGACTTCAGCAGATGTTGTGGTCTTCGTAGGAAAAATCCAAACGAACTTAGTAAAAGCGTCAATAATTGTTAAAATATACTTATAATTTTTATGTGTGCTTTCTAAAGGTCCTAAATGATCAATATGGTATGTATAAAGTGGTACGTCATTTTTATGCAATGGGTGTAATAAGCCTTCTTTCTTTCCTCTTTTGTGATTTACAAGAATACAGTGAACGCAATTAGATATGATATTTTCTACTTTCTGTTTAAGTTTGGGAATGAAATAATGGTCCTCTATGCTTTTCTCTGTATATTTGATTCCGGTATGTCCCTTTTCATGCGCACTTCTAATAATTTCCATCTGCATACTTCTTGGCACAACCACTAACTCCTTACCATCAACAAATTTATAAAGAACTCCGTTTCTCTCAAAATAATCTTCATAACTAGAGATTTTTAATAATTCTTTTATCGTTTTTATTTCATCATCATTATCTTGGGCTGATTTTAATTTCGGTATGATATTATCGCTTGAGATGCAAAATATGTTTACAGGGGATCTGCTTAGTGCGTCAACATGAGTCATTCTTGTACCGGAGCGATGCTCAATACTATAATTAAATTCTTGGAGCAATAAAGCCCAACGAGCAACACGAGTTGACAAATCTCTTTTTGCATAGTCTTTTCGAATGCGGAACAGTCAGTGACAATTTTAAATGGAATTCCTAATAAGTAAACGCGGAATCTTTTTAACGCTTCAATAATTGCAAGAGCTTCAAGCTCGTAACTGGAATACTTCTTTTCGGCATCTGTTGTCTTTTTACTCATAAAATAGATGGGATGAAAATTTTTATCATTTGGGGATTTCTGTAATAAAATAGCTCCATATCCTTCTATGCTGGCGTCACAATGCAGTTCAGTTTCGTAATTTGGGTTGTATATACCTAACACAGGTTTTTGAGCTAAAATTAACTTTAATTGATTAAAAGAGTTTCTTTCCTCTTCACCAAATTTAAATTTCCTATCTTTCTTCAAAAGATCACTCAATGACCTAGCAATAATGGAATATTTTGGGATAAATTTCCTGAAATATCCAGTCAATCCTAAAAAACTATGGACCTGTTTCAAATTAAGTGGCTCAGGGAAATGAAGCACAGCTTTAGTTTTCAAAGTAGATGGAAATATTTTCCCTTCTTCGATGATATGGCCTAAAAATTCAATGCGCTTCTTCAAAAAATGGGATTTTCTAAAATTTATTTCTAATCCATATTCGCTCGCAAGATTTAAGACTTTTTCAAGCCGTTCGACTCCTTCTTCAATTGAGGAAGACAAAATAATTATATCGTCCATATAAGGTAAAACAATACCATCATTAATCAGTGGTCGGAAAATAGTATTAATAAATCTTTGAAACACGGCTGGGGAATTACACAGTCCAAAAGGAACCTTAAGAAATTGGTACTGTCCTTCATGAGTTACAAATGAAGTGTATTTTCTACTATCCTTCTTTACATCTACATGGAAAAATCCATTCTTGAGATCAATTGTACTAAACACACACGATTCCTGCAATCTATCTAATATATCTTCAATCAATGGGAGGGGAAATCTATCTTTTACAATTACTTTATTTAATCTCCGATAATCTATGCACAAACGAGGTGTTCCGTCTTTTTCTTTACGATTACTACTGGGCTACAATATTCTGAAGAACTGGGCTCTATTATACCTTGTTCTAACCATTCATCTATTTGGGTTTCAACTATCTTTTTCTCTGAAAATGGTAATCTACGGGGTTGATTAGATATAGGCTCATTACTTTTTAACAAAATATCTAATTGAACATTAGTTGATTTTGTTTTATGTGGTACATAACTCGAAACTAATTGTTGCAACTTATATTTAAATTTTTTGGAATACTAGGTTCAATGTTCAGTTCAACTTCATTAAAAGTTAAATCAACAGGTAGAATTGATAAAGTATTAATTTCTTTTACACATTGATATTTATTTTTAATCTTAATTCCGTTTTCATTAATTAAGGTTTCACCCTGCATTAGTACATTCATTCCTATGATGGCATCATATGACATAACATTATTTTCAACCACATAAATATCTTCTTCACACTTAAAATCATCTATTTTAATATTTCCCTTAAAATAACCCAACGGCTTTACAACACATTTACCAAAACCACTTAGAGAAGAATTTAACGGAAATAACTCTACAACATTTAATTTATCAAAGACAGATTTACGAATCAAAGTTACTTGGCTTCCAGTATCTATTAATGCATTAACATTCAAATTATTAATAATTACATCATTCAGTATTGTTTTAACATTAACATTCATTGTTGCTACTTCAGGTTTAGAATTAGTTACTGGACACAATGAAGCTTTATGTCCAAAATTATTACATCGAAAACATTTAATACCCTTCTCTTTATGTTCACAAAATTTAGAAATATGATTTTTTTCACCACAATTAAAACAAATTTTATCTTTACAATCATCAAAATCACTGTATTTCATTTTTCCAAAACCATCATTGTATCTTATTTTATTTACATTTTCATTCTTAGAATTAACTCTATTACTATATTCATATTTTGATTTCGTTTTATCAAAATTATTATATTTATCATGAGAATTATATTTTGTTTTCGTTTTATCGAAATTATCATATTTAAAATGAGAATTATATTTTGTTTTCGTTTTATCGAAATTATCATATTTAAAATGAGAATTATATTTTGTTTTCGTTTTATCGAAAGCATTTTTACTTTTAACAGAATCACTTTTTATTACTTCATAAACTTTGAGTTTTTCTTTAAATTCACTTAAATTCTTACATCCATACAAAATAATTTTGTTTTCTTGTCTATCATTAATTCCATTAATAACATAATGCATTAAGGCAGATTCTTCAATTTTACCGCAATTGCACAACTCCTTCATTTTTAAAAATACTCCTGCACAGATTCATAATCATGCATTTTCCTTTTACGCAAAAGATCGTGTAAGTTAGCTGAGTTTATTTCAAACGAAAACTCATCGATCAAGGCTCGTCTCAATTTTTCCCAAGAATTTATTTGTGGTTCTGTTCGAACGAATAATAGAGCATTTCCTCCTAACGATCTTTTAGCCATAACAAATTTTTGTAAGTCTGATAAATTAAATAATTTCGACATATCCTCAAAATGATCAATCCAATTAATTACATTTTCATGTGATTCTGCATTAAATTTAGTAATAGTGCTTTCGATATCTTCATAATTAATATTAACACTTGGAATAACAGTATGTGCATAAAAATCATTTTCACAAACATTTTCATTCTTCTTAAAATAGTCAGATGCACTTTTCTTTTTACTTATATTGCATTGCATTGAAAAATCATTTCTACTTATTTCTTCTTCCACTTCACTTTCCGAGTCAGCAGTTTCCGAATCCTCTTTAGTGTTTTGAGCTAAGAGTTCAAGGTCACATAACAGAGACAAAATTCTTTCTGCGAGCTCTGCTTTGGATCCTTGAAAAGAAATATTCAAAATGTTCGATGCAGTAATAAGTTCGCCAAGCGAAAACTCATTGTTTATATTTTTTAATTTGTCTCGATACTCATTACTTTCGATATCAAAATCAAAACCATCAAAATTTCTAATTCTTTTACGATTTAATCTATCTCCATCATGATCAAAAATCAATCTATGCAAAATTGTGATTTTATCTGCTTTAAAATTTTTCAATGCAACGCTTATTTCTTTTATATCGTTTAATATCATCATGTACTTTGAAAAATGTTCACGTACCTCTCAAAGATGTTCGATGAGGATCCACGTCTTTCTCTCGTTCCAAACCGATGCTTAACGTAACGTCTTCTTCTAATGAAAATCCTTCTAACTATCTGATGCGATAATTATTCCAATCACTACAAAATTTTTGTAATCCAGCTAATCATTTCAATCTCACTCAATCCCACTTCTGAGTTTTGTGGGATGGGGAGTGGCCAAGGCGAGATTAACTAATTAACAATTCTTATACAAAGCCTAATATTTAATTAACATGTATTTACAAATATAAATATATACAAGTTTGAGATATTTACAATTAATCATCTTAATAGATTGAAATTTAAAGTTCAAGTTTAAAGTTATGGGGGACAGGAGCAGTCGTCTTGCTGCTATCAAAAAGGAACGTCTTTACGTCTTTAGTATAATTTCTCTTCTGCCCCGCTCACTGGGGAAGCTGTTGCGCCTCTCGAGCTCCATCTCAAGTGGGCACTTGAAATAGTGACGTCAGCTATTAAGTGGTTCACCCACCACATATATATATATATATATATATATATATATATATATATATATATGAACTTAAAAATAAAATATTCTAATACATTATAACACTAATAGTTATATAATAAGGGCGAGTAACTGTAGCGAGTGCTCTAGCAATATGCATAAATATGAATACTCCTGTGATATATTTATAACAACGTAATACACTGATGGACAATTGCTAAGGAGGGATAACACTATCATCCATAGCAACCACAAAATGAAAGGAAGCAAAATGTGGAAAATTAGAATAAGTGCGGGATATAGTAAGAAGAAGTATGCGTATGAAAATTTTTCATCACGTGATAGCGTTCATAAGAGCTTTAAAGGTTTTGACGCGTGTGGACAGTTGCTGTTTCAAATCAAAGTTTTACAGGAAAGATTTAATAGACGAACTTGAAATTTTTGGCATGTCCTCCCGACATCACTTAGATCATTTTATGCGTGGCCGAGTTAATGAAAAGATCGAAGAAGGACGAAAAATAACAGATGTTGCCAGGGAGTTCGACATCGCTCACAGCGTTGTTTCATGGCTGTGGAAGTCATTTAAAACTACTGGAATGTGTAGTAGGCGGCACGGGGGAGGTCGTGTTAGAAGTACGACTCCTGCAGAAGACAGATTTATCGTCCTATCAGCAAAAAGGAACAGGCGCACCACAGCTCAGCAGGTGGCAAATCAGTTTCTTGCTGCCTCATGAAAGTAGATCTCCCGAAAAACTGTTGTCATGCGTTTGAGGGGAGGAGGACTATACGCCCGCAGACCTGTTGTGTGTGTCCCATTGACCAGACAGCACCGTACTGCCCGTTTGCAATGGTGTCGTGAGCATCACAATTGGACTGAACAGGACTGGGCATGCGTACTATTCTCGGATGAGAGTAGGTTCAGTTATTCATCTGATTGCAGACACCAACTGATCTGGTGCGAGAGTGGTACTGCTTATCGTCCAGAAAATATCCAGGAAAGGGACCGATATCCGACATGCAGTGTCATGGTGTGGACCGGCATCATGATCAATGGCCGCACGCCCATAAATGTGGTTGCGAATAGGACTATGAAGGGCCAACGATACATTAATGAAGTTCTACTTCCTCATGTTCGTCTTTTCAGTGGTGCTGTCGGTGATAAATTTGTTTTTATGGACGACAACGCAACATGTTAAAGAACACTCGCTGTTCAGGATTGTCTAGATAGTCAGGGTATTCAACGCCTCGTATGGCCATCACGTTCTCCAGATCTAAACCCCATTGAAAATGTGTGGGATACTTTAGGGAGGCAAGTTGCTGGTCGAAACTATCCTCCGACAAACAAAAACACCCTCATCTGTGCCCTCCCTGAGGAATGGGATAAATTGCCTCAACAGCTGCTGGATAATGTTGTGCAAAGTATGATACGACGTGTGGAATGTTGCATCACTCTCCACGGTGGACATATCCCGTACTGATACCTTTCTTCAAGGTGCCTGCTGACTTTTAGATGCATTGTTCCATTTTTCCGTATGCAGCATCAAATGAACATTTTTTTGTCTTTCAGATGTTTCACAGCTTTTGTACTTTCCAGAACAATAAAAATTCTTTATTCTAATGTCTGAACAGTGTGGAAACTATATTTTATCTTACCAGGTCTCATGTCTCGCCTAATGTTATGCTACATTGAAATTTGTGATCCGTCCTTAGCAATTGTCCAGCTGTGTATAACCTGTAGAGAAGTTTCAGATACATTTCTGTTACTTTGTTCATATATTTTACACTGCAGTACATGAATCTACAATCCGTCACATTCCACAAATATGGGAATTGGCAAAAATAGAGAAAACCAAACTGACGTAAATATTTTCTCTAACTGTATTAAATGAATTTGTGATGTATATTGTTCACAGTTAGACGCAGCATAACCATTGAACATAAATTCAGAACATAAACATTCTTAACTCTACAGAAATACATGCGTAGTTTAGTTTTAACATATTTATATAATTGGTTTTATATTCTATTCACACTTAATTTAGTATTCCCCGCTAAACAAGCTTCTCCAGTTTATACCAGAGCTGGTGTCTGAATGTTTTGTTCTTTGGGCTTTAAAGTAGTGGCGGTATTTAACTCCTATTTCAAGCATGGGTTTTTATGGTGGTCCAGAATCCATTTCAAGTTATGGACCAAGTACATGTTCAAAAAGTAACAGTTGAAGACAAACAAATTATACAAATCATATCTCAACCTAATTAAGTTCTCGGTTTATCCGCATTTATCACTATAAAAAATTTTTCTTCCATTAGTGTGATAAAACTTTGTTTGATGAGTTTTTTTTTCTTTCAAACACACACTTAAAATAAAGCTGTCCATTTTTTGTCATTAAATTTCCTATGCCACAAATAGCGTGACAAAAGATACATTGTTGCTATGGAGTGTTACTATCAGGTGTCAACAACTTAACCCTAGTTCAAAATTATGAGGTGAGTTGGCGGCTTTTCGACTTGTAAAAGTAGGCAGACGAAAACAGAGTACAGATAAAATACCAAATATACAATTCATTGATTATTTTTTATACTCCCACAGCAGGTAAACTAATACAAAATATAAATACTAACCGATGAAAACTTTTATATCATGTAACTTTTAAATAGGTGTTCATAATAAGAATAATTTTTTTTTAAACTTTTGGTTGCTCTATCAAATAATGTTAGTAATTCTTCTATTAATAGCCTAATTTTTTTCCATTTGAGTATTCTATCGTTGTAAAATATACATTAGATATTTTTTCGGGTGAATTATAAAAAAAATTAATTTACATAGAAGTTATTATTAATTCAATATGCTCTGAGCTATGAAATTGAGACAGTGTGATAAGGGAACAATTTAGAGTGCGTTTTAATGTTATGTACGTAAGGACGTTTGAATTACTCATGTAATATTAATACTATCTTTAATCCTATTAATTTTCAAGCAATATTAAAAGTCTAATTTTGATAATTACATGGACTTTCTTCTTTCCCTTAAAGTACATAAAATTTTTAACTTTTTATTCCATTAACTACTTTGAATCATCATTTTATCTAAAAAAAATGGGATTTACATCTAATATTAAAGTTTCTCTCTATTTCTTGGTTGATCAAATGTTTTAATTAGTAAAGAATAAATATTTAAACTATGGCGTACATTTATCATTTTCTCATATTGTTTATCATTTTATTAATTTTACAAAGTTCCAGATAAAATTATTTAATTAGTGTGTGTGAAGATATGTAAGTAAGTTGTTACAATTAAAATAATATTCTTCCTATAAGCCAGAGTAGTTTTCTAGCATAAAATAATTTCAATACATTATCGTCGTTATTGATGATTTCTTAGAATTCAATTCACACACTTCATTTTACATTTTTAAGATTTTTTCTTCTATTTATTATATTTTCATTTTGTGTTATTCATTAAAGACTAAATTTCCCTAATCCAATACTCCAATGTCAAATAGAAAATGGTCACGTTACGAACATTTTTATAGAAATGTAGCTTAAAGCACGGATACGATTTTTGAAAGTTACGCAGTAATTTATCCACGTCAACTTAAACTTGCATAAACAGAGCCATAACTTCTAAAGGAAAATATGAATCTATTATTTACAGGAAGATTGTCCTGTTGAAAAATGACTGTGTACCATTTATTGAGCTTATACTATTTATATTGCTTTAATTCCGTCCAACCACGTTTCAATTAATTTTTAATTGGCGGCAAACTGGAAAAACAGAAAGTACAGTCAGTAGGCAAAAACAATAATTATATCACATCAGTAGGCAAAAACAATACTTTTTCAAAAATCGCAAAAAATAGTAAATATATTTATTTTTTAAAGAGTAACAGTGGGAATGTAGAAAGAAGAAACAATATTATTATGATATTTTTATAATATATTATATATATATATATATATATATATATATATATATATATATATATATATATATATATTTATATATATATATATATATATATATATATATATATATATATATATATATATATATATATATATATATATACACACATATATGATAATAATACATGTAATTATATATAATATTTTTCTCTGCCTTTAATGGTTACGCATGAATGACAGTTTCAAAAGACGAATAAGAACTACATTTAATCATTCTCGAAGCGAATTTAGTATCGTAAAAGCATGCATCCTTACATTACAGTAAATTGAAAACACTGTTAATTATTACAAACGCTGTAATTAAAACTACGGAATGAAACAAAGCATCTGTTTCAAAATTAGCCAAAGATCAACACCTTAATATAAGCTCCATTTCATTCCGTTTACAATTCAAAATTCAATCCTGGACAAAAATTCAGTGGACACACAGAATAAATATTTTATTTACAAGCGGGACATCATGTTCCTTATTCTTTTAAGCTATCTAAAAGAATAAGGAGCATAACCTCTCGGGCAGCAGTCAATATATTTTTTTTTATTCATCCACATTATCTGAGATTTTTGAAATAATATAAATTCGTATTCTTTTGGAATTATATAAAAGTGTCTGGTATTGTGGCAATGTTTCTAAGAATGGGAAAATTTTATAAATCTTTAATTTATTTACCCGAGTTTTCTTTCTTTAATTTTCAACTCAAACTTTTCTCAAATTTTCAATACATTTTAAATATTCACTAAAGAAAAAATGGGTAGCCCCGTTTTTTCATTAGTGAACTATTTTATATATAAATGCATTTGAAAAGTGTTCAAAATCCCACTGAAATAATCCTTGTGAGGGGATTTTAATATTTCGACTTTCTGTCTCGAAATGACCCAGAATATTGCGCAAATAATTTCGCAAAGTTTCAAGTGTATCCCTCTCTCTCTCTTTGTATTGTATTATCAGTAAATTTTATTTATGGTTTAAAATTTGTGTTTACATCTGCCCTAGATTCATTTTTATAAAACTCTTTTTTTATTTAAGTTCCTAATATAACTTCTCTCTTAAATTTGATATCCCCATTTTTTTTGCATACATTTTTTTACATTTTACTTTTTTATTTTTATTCACTACTGGCCATTAAAATTGCTACACCAAGAAAGCGGCACACCACACACATGAAATTTGCATGACAGGTAGAACTTGCTGTGATATGCAAATGATTAGATTTTCATCGCATTCATACAAAGCAGGCGACAGTAGCGACATCTACAATGTTTATAAAACCAGAGATTTGACAGCAGTTTTCTCATAATCAGTTTCCGTTTCAATGTTGTTTTCGGCAAAGAAAGTTGTTGTAATGCCTCGTGTAAGAAGAAGAAATGCCTATCAGCACGTGTTTGACTTTGATCGAGGAGGGATTATAGCCTACCGCGATTGCGGTTTATCGTACCGCAATATTGCTGCTCGCGTCGGTCGAGACCCCATGACTGTTAGCAGAATATGGAATCGATGGGTTCAGGACAATCATACGGAACGTCATGCAGGATCTCAGCGACCCCCATCACTAACAGCAGAGAAGACAGACATCTTATCCGCATGGTCACAAGGGATCGTACAGCCACGTCACGAACTCTGAGTCGAGAAATGGAGTCATTTGCAAGGCAACAAGTTTCTGCTCGAACAGTTCGATGACGTTTGCAGCAGCATGGATTGTCTGCACGGTGACCATGGCTTTGGCTACCATTGACGCTGCGTCACAGCCAGGAGCGCCTTCAATAGTGTGATCAGCGACGAACCTGGACGCGGGAATGGCATCACGTCATCTTTACAGATGAATCTCGGTTCTGTATACAGGACCATGATAGCCGCATCCGTGTTTTGAGGCATCGTGGAGAACGCGCATTGCCAGCTTGCATTGGACATCGCCATACTGGTCCATCTGCTGGAGTGATGGTATGGGGTGCCATTGGATACACGTCTCGATCACCTCTTGTTCGCATTACCGGCACTTTGAACAGCAACCGTTACATTTCCGATGTGTTAAGGCCCGTGGCTCTGCCCCATCTTCGAGGCCTCCCTAATGCTTTGTTTCAACAGGATAATGCACGACCGCATGTTGCCCGTACTGTTCTGAACTTCCTTGATACAGAACAGGTTCGACTGTTATCCTGGCCAGCACGTTCTCCTGATCTGTCACCAATTGAGAACGTGTGGTCAATGGTTGCCGAGCGATTGGCACGCCATCACTCACCATCCACTACTGTCGATGAACTGTGGCATAGTGTTGAAGCTGCATGGACTGAGATCCCCGTACATGCCATACAATCTCTGTTTGACTCCATGCCTAGGCGGATAAATGCTGTTATTGCAGCCAGAGGTGGCTGCTCTGGGTACTGATTTCTCAAGATCTATACATCCTAATTTCCTGTAAATCTAATGTTTTGTTCTTTCCACTATAATGTATGTGTCCAATAAATATCGTTCTGTTATTTTCATTCCTTCTTGGTGTAGCAATTTTAATGGCCAGTAGTGTAATTAATTGGCACTAAACACTCTTTGGTCTCCAAAGAAATCACATCAAAAATATTATACGCTAGCTGCCTTCAACATATTAGAAAATTATCTTCAATGGAGAAGATGTAAGGAAAATTTAATTTCTTTTCCTGAAGACAGTTGGCTTTAACTTCAAGTGCTTGTGAGTTTGACATCCTTCTCGTTCGTAGTAGTTTCTAGTGGTTTGGATTTTATTTTAAACTATGTAAGTGTCGATCAAATTAGTTTTGCTGTGAAAAAGCAAAGTAATATATAAATAATATAAATATTTTCAATACTCTAGACTATCAGTTTTCCGAACTCAAAGGAACTAGTAAAATAGTTCCTAAAATAGAAACATGTTTTAGATTTTTAAGATCTGATTTTTTTTACCAAGCTACATTATCCTTATAAATAAAATACAATTAGAAAAAGTTATTTACAATGCACTATAAGAAACACATATGCAAATTAAGATAAATACATAAGAACAACATTTATTTTATTGATTGCTCTTCACACAATTTTCTAAAGCTCAAACCGTGTCTGGTTTTAAATGTTTGGAGTTAACCGTCAAAGCTATTGGATTTTTATTCAATGGGCATTACCATCAACAAGTCCTATAGAACCCTCATCTTTTTTTAGACATTTTGGATATTTTCGAATTCATGGGCATTGACCAGCTCTGCCAGGTAGTCCCAGGATTAGCAACAATAACATAACAACCATAGACCGGAATGTTCAATCTTCTCATTTTTCTCAGCCAAGAAATTAAAGCTTTTTCCAGTTTAAAATGCTTTGCTTTTAAAATACTTTCGATAAGGACACTTCCTAGTATCGTTTCCTTTTTAAGGATTTTTTTAACTCTTCTTATATTTTGGCAATTTTAATATTTTTTCACCTACTTCTTTCAGAATTGTTTTTATTTAACTAATAAACTCACTCTTCATCTGCGACATATTACATTGAGGCATATTCTTAACGGAATCTCAGCTCAATCTCTCTCTAAACAAACGAAACTTCATAAATTAACCTATTCAAAAGAATTGAAACCAACTACAGAACAAAAGAGTTCAAACTTTTAAACAATTTCCACCTTTTATGTTGTAATGCACGGGAAAGCGAGAGGAATTTTTCCCGTTTTTGTGTTCTTACGTATGGTGATTGAGTCCTTACGTGCAGAAATTGAATTCAGCACCACTGTTTTTCCCGTGAAATGTCTACGTGTGTTCTACTAAATTGTTCCCACATTGCCCGGAATGCTTGAACAAAACCTTTAGCTGTTCAAGAATGAATCAAATGCCATATAAAAAGGAAATAAAACAAGCAATTGAGAAAATATCAGATAAAAAAAACGGGAAAAAAACGGTTTGTCAGAAACGAAAGTTTGAAAAAAAATTTTTTTTCAAGATTATAGCTGGCAAATGGGAGTTAAAATTATCATTGTATCTATGGTACTAGGGTTCTAGTTCGTAAAAACATGAGTGTTCGTAAACTAGTGGCTCGTAAAAACGATCGATTACTGTATTATATTATAAATTGTTATAATATGGACTCAGTATTATAAATATTTTATATTTTCTATTATATAAAGTTTTTTTTCAATAATTCTTATTAAAAGTCAGTTTCTGCTTAGTTTTATAATACAGTACCAGTCACCTTGAATTTTTAGCTTCAAGTTAAGATTCATTCATTGTAGATTTTCAGATCTTGTTCAATCATAAATTCCACGTAATTAACCACCCCCATAGTGAAATTTTCATTACCAATAAAAAATTCATCTCAATTTAACATGTAATGAAATAAAATTGTAAAAAAAGCAATTTAATTCAATTAAAAAATTATAATCATATCAAAATTGCTACCAAGACTAATAATTAAATCTTTCTTAGAAGTTACAGTGTCACTGTTTCATAAATTCATAATGTATTTCTTTTATTCACAATTCAAACTAAAGCACATACTTTTCGAGAAAGGTAAATGTTTCTTAACTAATGCATGCAAATTTTACTTCCACTACCTAATAAAATCAGAGAAAACAAGAAAATGCAATGCCATATATGTATATGTAATTAAATACATAATTTTTTGCTTTAACTACTTTTTACTTTTTAATCTTCGAGAGAGTTTCGTGCTTTTAATCAGATCCAAGTGAGTGAATCAATACGAAACTAACGGCCGAACTACATTTGAAAGAAGAAAAAAAAAGGCAGCAAATTGTCTTAGCATCCGGCATTAAGGCTGAAAATCTTTTCTTCTTCTTAAGCATTTTTTCCCCTTTCGCTGAGAATAAAATCTAGTGATGCCCGGAAAGGATTAACTCCATTTTAATTAAAAACTTAAGCGAGCAGGCTTTTATAAGCAATACAACCTAATATTTAATTCGTTGAGACGTTCTGGAGAGAGAGAGAGAAGAAAGGTATTCTGCGTTAAAACCACATTTCTAGCGGTAGGTATTAAAGTGTCAGGACTTTTTTATGTCTCTATTCCTTTTCATTAAGGTTAATAGCATAGTCTTTCCCTAGCCATTACTTGTAAATTATAATAGTTATTTGAAGTTAAATTGATTTTTTGTACTTAATTATTTATAAAATGATACGAGTAATTTGTATAGTGTTCTCTTAACTCCTCGGAAATCTTTGCACCTTTCGGTAAATGTGTGCTTACGATGTAGCGAAAAAGAATGAGTTTCCTTGCTTCGAAAATAAAAAACGTTTAATGTATATTTTATAACTGTATTGTGAAGGGATTTTAAACTTCGGAAAAGTTGATTTTTTTTTTTATAATCAAAGTTGGCTCATAAATCTTTTTATTTTTATTTTTAGTATACTTTATAAATCTCTTTTTCTATACTTTTGTAACCAAGATGCCAGCTCAATAGTTAAGTTTCATGGAATCGATTCCCACCTAAATTAAGTTTCCAACTCCATTTGAAATTGTAATTTCCAGTTAAACTGTCTTTCGTGTGAAAAATAGGTCAGTAGAGTGATTCTATAACTACATTTCTTTCCATATACTTACTAAATTTCCGTGTATATTTCCGTATCCAGTAATTTATACCTTTTTAATTATATATGACCCCTTTTAACAAATGTATATAACCAAATATGGTCAAGAAATGTCGAACTGACTTATGATGTCATCTCACGCTACTATTCTCAACCAATGAGTGATCAGTATTCTGTCGCCTTCTGAGGAGGTCAAGTTCTCTCGAAGCTTTTTCGGGGTGAGCTCTCCTATCGAACAGACGTGCTACAGATGCTATGTTTGGTCGTCACTCTAAGAAATGCTCCTATACTAATAAAAGTTACATTTTGGAAAATCTGCCGATTCAATAATGTTTCACGTTCACCAAGCCATGGAGATAACCACGTATTATATTACATATATATATCAGGATGCTGGCCTCTACCTAACTTAGAACATATGGTATAATTTCGAAATTTGATTGCAGCTTTAGAAGCTAACTTATACCGTTATGAATGGTGATTGTGACTCACGGTAAAATTGCTTGACCAAGATATAATTAATTTAAAAGAAGTAGCCCCAACTGCGCGGAATTCTGCGCATAACCAGAACAATTGCGTGTAGTCATTTTCTTCCTTTTAAAATATCCCGACATACAAAATTATCGGGAGTAGAGATAAAATATTTACGAGGCGTCAAAGATTCCCTCTTCTTTTCATATTCCCATAGAATTATCTTTCTTCTTTAATTAAAATAAATAAAGATATTTTCTATTTTCTTTCAATTTTGAACAAGTTTTGTTTTTACCTACTGCGTTTAAACTGTTTATGCTTTCCTCAATTTTCCGCCGATCGGGAATTCATTGGAATACTAAAAAACGAAGTTTTGTTTTCAGCATTTAATAATTTTACAAATAAAAGAAATTATTCAAGGATTTTATACCTTGTTCGATTTGTTTTTAACTTATCCTTATGTAAAACCTCAGTTTGAGGTGCAAAACAACTTTTTAAACAAACTGACTTAGTAGTAAATGTATAAAATAATAAATATCACTGCAATTTTAAATCGCAATTTTTTTCCTGAAGGCTAGGTACACTTTTTAAACTGAAAGCTCCCGGCTGCGAAATCTGAGAACTTGGCAAGCTAGTTATGTTGACATATTATCTTCTAAAATCAGTATGTTGTAGCTGTTCAAAGTACTTACAATTAATTACCCATAAAGCGAACAATTGTTTCATTCACACTTATAGAAATAAATTATTTATGAAGTAGTATATCAATGTACTAAAGATTATTCTGAAAAAAAAACATCTATTATGAATAAAACAACTGAATGGTGCTATAAAATTTCATTTTTTCATTGATTCTCATTTAGTTTAAAGTTCTGGTCAAATTAGCTATCGTCAAAAAAAGTTCATCTTAAATCGATACAAACCAAAAATATTTGACCGTTTTACCATATATATAATTAATAACACTAAAATGAAAAATCATAGTTTATACAACATGGATACACTATTTCAAATTTCTTTATAAATTGTTTGAAAAAATTAAGGAAATTGATTATTTACAATGACAGAGTCCTAGGACTATTTAATTCAATGAAAAGCAGATGATAAAGATTACAAATTATATTTTCGTTCGATATTTTAAACTTATCAAAACTGCTGATAATTAATTTGCTACTTGAAAATACACTGCTCAAAACAATTAAAGGATATTGTAAGTTTTACGTAAAATAAAGATATAAACGAAATTTTTTTGCTGAAAATGGAAGAAGAGAATCACAAAGGAAAATTTTTCTGATTTTCAAACTGTGGAGTATGCTAATTTTGAGTTCGACGTCAAAAACGTCACTTCAGCGGTAGTGAATGAAATTTGACTTTCAACTGAATAAAAGACAATAAATACAAGGATGATCAGTATTCAGTGACTGCTTTGTTTCGATGAGTACGATGTCTCAGTGAAGTCATTTAACCGATTCAGAAGCTTGGAGAATTGTTGGTAGGTTAGAAGGGGGCCAAACTCAAGCCGGAGTAGCACAAGCCATTGGAGTGTTACAAAGTGTGATTTCCAGGATCTGGAACCGTTTTTTGGAGACTGGAAGTGCAGGCCGAAGACCAGGGCAAGGTCGTAGACGGTCAACAACGCCCAATGAAGATCGTTATTTAGTGTTAACGGCTCGGAGACACCAAAATATGAACGCTACTCTTCTCCAACAACACCTTCGCTCGGCTACTGACACCACGGTTTCAACTCAGACTGTCCGAAACCGGCTCCATGGTGTAGGTCTGTATGCTCGCCGACCGATGGTAGGTGTTAAAATAACATCAAGACATCGTCGTGACCGCAGAGAGTGGGCAACAGAGCATGTGAACTGGAGGAGAAATGAATGGAGCAATGTTTTTTTTTTCTGACGAGTACCGTTTTTCTGTTCATCCTGATAATAGGCGTATTTTCATCTGGAGGGACCGTGGCAGTAGGAATAATCCAGCGTTCGTGCACGAAAGTGTCAGATTTGGCGGTGGGGGAGTGTTGGTGTATAGTGGCATCTCCATTGACGGGCACACAGACCTCTATATCATTCAAGATGGACCTCTGACTGGTCGCCGATATAGGGATGAAATCTTCAGACCTATTGTAGTCCCTTACGCTGCAGCAATCGGAGATGACTTCATTTTAATGGACGATAACTGCAGGCCACATCGTGCTAACCTGGTGGAGGATTTCCTTTTCAAGGAAGGAATCGTACGAATGGAATGGCCAGCGTGTTCTCCAGACATGAATCCAATAGAACACGTTTGGGACGCTCTAGGAAGACGAGTTGCTGGTCACCAACCACCCTCACAAACTCGCCAAGAACTGGGAAGTGCTCTTCTGGAATAGTGGGACAGATTACCCTAACTCGTGATTAATAGCCTCATTGACTCCATGCCTCAAAGGTGCTCAACGTTGATGGCCGTCCGTGGAAACCATACCTCCTACTGAAAATGACTATCTTTGAAGATAACACCTTTTCTTATTCTTTTTTTCTCATATGCACAAATTGTGTTTTTTTCCTTTTGTACACAAAGTCGCAATAAAATGCATTTTTTTCTGCCAAACATGTGTAATTTATTCTCATATAATCTACTACGTCTGTCGACCACGTATCAATCAGCTAAAAAGTTTCCCAGCCACAAGATCCACCTAAAACCGCAATATCCTTTAATTGTTTTGAGCAGAGTATAACTTCACTCCCATTTAAATAAAAGCCCATTATCAAAATTTCTAGCTTAGAATTCATCGTAAAAGAAAATTCATTTTGTTATATCTCAACCAATTTCTTACATAGAAGATATCCGCATGTGACTTGCAAGAGGAATCAACTTTAACTGCCTCAATAAATGCATTTCTCAAAACTTTGGAGAAGGAATATCTAATTTTTTTCCTAACAAAATCATAACTCGAAGAGAGAAAACTTGAGAGCAAATTATCCTAATGCGTAAGATGTACCATTATTTATTATACTAGCCATATCTTACATTATAAAACCTTAACTTGTGTTTTGGTCTTTGGTTCAATAGTTCGTAAATTTAAATCACTCTTGGAGCTTGAATGTTTGTAATGGTTCGTAATTCACTTTAAACTAGTAGGTTCGTCATCTAATTAGAGCACGTGAGCAAAAAAGGCCTCTGAGCAACAATTCAACAAAATTTTATTTCTGTGGTATCTTAGCTTACACAATAAACCTCTGATCTTCAATTAAACAGTTCACGGATTTAGTTTTCACCTCGGGTATGGATGCTTCGCATTGTTTCAAAATCTAGTTTCTTGTCATTTTGTTTTTTCAGATATTTTATAGGTGAGGACTAAAATTGTTTCCGTTTACAAAAAAAAGAAGCATATAAAACGTTACGAATAAACATTATATATCTATTCAAAAGTTTCATCTTTGAAGCTTCTGTGGAGCTGGTTTTTAATAATTACTTACGTGACCTTCAATTCAACACTTTATGATTACGACTTCTACCAGGAATGCTAAGATGCTTCGGAATTCCCTTAAAGCTGTCGATTTTATTCTTTCTTATGCCAAAAGCTGTTGTTGTGGCTTATTCCTCAAGGTCAAGCTGCAAGCTAGACCATGTCCAGGAGGTCGTGAATCCTCAAAAAGTCACAAACAATTAGAGAGGAAGTAAAAAGGTCCTCGTGTATGCAAAAACTCTACACAACGGAGGAGATGTTCAGGGGAGGCCTGTGCAGAACTGGGCTTGATGCACTCAAGATAAGATTTCCGTCCATCAATATAAGTAAGGCATCAGACAATATACTACATAAGTTTCTTATATCAAAAGTGATCAGCAATCAAGACATACGTTTTGATGAACAGATCTGTTAAAATGCTTTTATTTTATTACGTTTCTTAAGACTGAGACAGCTATAAGCAGAAGCTCGCACAAGTATGTCTTAAACATTCTATTTATCATACAACAAGTTTATTCTCAATTTTCTTAACCGAATCATTCCATAATTTTGAGCTACAGAAATATATATGGTTATATGTATGTCTATTTAATTGTGTTCTTTTCATAAACTCTAATTCCTATTTTTCGTACTTATCTTAAGTTTTCTATTTGGAGTACACAAAGCTTTATTTTACATATTATGATACTGCCTTTAACAAAATTTTAAGTTTTCAAGTGATTTATTTCTTTTCTTGTGGACTCTAATTTTTCTGGACAAAAGTCAAAAGTTATAGAAACCGCTTAATGGATCAGAAAAGTTTAACATCAGACAATCTGATAGCTGAAGTCTGTTGTGAAACATCTGTCGAGTGTTAGATACCAGAAGTAAAGGTGTGTGTGTGCCATCATACTTCCCTTACCTAGCTCAGAGTTGGGTTGCCCAATGAGGTGCAACCAACTAGGTAGGAGTCTTCGTAATTTAAATGTAAGGACCAAGAAGGAGAGAACTCATTACTTAACCTGCCACCCCCAAAGGCATCGTTTCACTGGGAGAACGTTACGACCCCTATTTATTTAACCATTTATTGAGCAGAACGGAATCTTACGATAATAAGAGAACGACGCCTGAACCAATGAGTCTGCCACTGCCTAGATGATAGTATGCCTCACTTACGTTTTCGATCTTTCATATTAGATCTATTCCCGTATCTAATTTACGCATTACAAGGTTAAAAATTCAGAAACTTGCAAACAACAAACGATCATGCAGAAAGCTGAAATGAATTATTCGTATGCTGTTCAACAGTTACAGTGATTGAATCTGATATCTTCAACACCAAAAAGTGATAATCTGCCATTAGGCCATTCCACCTTAGATGTTGACACCATGCAGTGAACAGCCTAAGGAACTAAAACTGTTGTAAAGCATTTAAATGTTCACAACGTTAATTAGATTGATTGATAATGGGCCGTATTCACGTGTTACAAGATAAGAAATTCGGAAAACCTATGTACAAATTTTATACTATAAAACAAAATGTGGTGAAATACAAGATGAAATATGTGGATTAACCAAAGAATATAGAAAATGGTATGATTAAGCAAAAATCTAGGGATCAAAGGCTTAGAAGAATAGCTCAGAATTCAAAATATAAGACGCTGGATTATTTTACAATGAAAAAGAAAATCCTAAATTGATTACACACACATTAACTATTATATTCTATATTATTATCTTGTATTAACTATATACTGCATACATCGTCTTATGTACAAACTTTATGATATTTATTTGATAAAACCTAGAAAAAAAGAGGCATTGAAGTGACCAATGGATATGGTTGTGTCTCACCAAAGGTTTAATGATCAAGAGCTCAGAATTCAAAATATAAGTTGTTAATTAGCTTACAGCAAGAAACCAAAAATTTTACTTTAAGTATATTAAATTAAATTATCATATTGAATTATTGTAAAATATAAATTTCTTTTATGATAGCGATTGCAAAAATAATTTTTAAGACTGTTTTTTTCATAAATGTAATCTTAAATAATTTTTTCATGTATTTTTGCTCTAAGAAGGGCAAATAATTCATAAGCTTATATGTGAGCTGATTTTACATTTAGAATTTAAAAAAAAACAAGTTCAAAATGTAAAATTTGTTCGTCCTACATGCTTATTACTTACTTTTAAATGTTTATATTTTTTTCCTTTTACAAGAGTTTAATTACTATACATTTTTTTCTGTGATACGCAATAATGTTTTATAATTTTCACACACACACACAATAAATTTATTCCTATGTTTAGAAAAAATACAAAATTTCATATTTTTATATATTTTTTTTTTTGAACAATTTTTAATTTTACATCTTTTATCACCTGCAATATTTAGCCAATCTAAAAGAAAATGTCTCAATAAATGTTTAACTAGTACTGCCATCTAAGATTAATACTGTAAACTAAATATCATTATTCGACAACAATCTTTTTTTAAATAAAATGAAACAAGCCGTTTGTTTTAAGTCATTTTTTTCTTGAGAACTATTTTTTGACAGATGAAATTTCTTTTTTGTTTTCATAAATATATTCGGTACATGTCAATAAAATCCCATCAACTAAAAAAAAAAGTGATTTCGAATAACACGACTTTTTCACCAAGAATAAAAGCATTTTATCAAATACAATTGGCTGTCAGTATGTTATTTATTTTTGGTTTTCCATTTAAATCGCATTTTTTTTGTTGCTGTCAAAATAATGAATTTAAAATACTTTTATTTTCAGTAAATTTTGTAAATGTTCGTGCCACAAATTTTAGGTTTTCCTTTTAGTCAGCGTCTTTTTAGTAATCAAAATAATTAATTTAAGGTATCTTTATGTTTAATAATTTCTGAAAATATACTGTGCAACAAATTTTTAATTCATTTAAATTTTTTAATGAGGAACATTGATTTCTACATTTTTTTTAAATTTAACTTTTAGTTTTGATTTTCCTCTAATAGATTTTAAGGAACAATGTGAAACGATTAGATATCAATTTAGCTGAATTTGCACCAACTTTCCCTCTCGATAGGAATTTAAGCATGTACTATATATTTAACAAAGACAATATGCTTAGTTGATTTTAAACATGATTGTGTTTGCAAAAATTTCCTGAAATATTTAATTTTTATATTTATTTATTTATTTAATGAACTAAGAATCTGTCCTAGTGAATACTTTAGTAATATGCTACACTTTTGTTATATCGATGATTTTCTCATTCTTATATTTAAAACTATTTTCAAATTATTTCTCGTAGACATGTGTCTAATATATTGTAAAATGTCTGAATGACTAACTTTTTTTCTCGCTTTAAAAAATAATAAAAATAAAAACTTAAAAAAGCAACCTCTTCTTTTCCATATAATTTTTGAAAGCAAAATTTATCCGATAGTTAGTTTCGTAAAGAATTGTATGCGTGATGACAAAACTAATAAAATATTATATGCAAAATATTTTTCTTTTAAATAAATTATCAAATTGAATTATAATAAAATTAAAAATTAAAAATAATATTTTTAAAAAAATTTCATCAAATATAGTAAAAATGATCCATAAATCAAGAAAAATTTTAAATATTAATTCGGATACAAATCAAGATGAAAAGCAACATTTTGTACCAAACGAATGGGTTTTATGATTGAAGTAAAATAGTGTATAAATGGATTATCTACAAATAGATGGCGCTGTATAATTTTTGAAATTGTATGTAAAATGGTAACGTAAATGGTATAAAGAGAACAATTACATCAGTTAATAGCTGTGTATATTAAGCAAAAATATTCCGGGATGTCAAATTAAAATTTAAAACCAATCATTGCTAACGCTTTAAAATTCTCATTTAATTAATAAAATGTCCTTATATACCTCTTTGATTTGTTTTTTAAAATTTGCCTTATCTATTTGTATGTGAAACTGACTAAAAAAATTTAAAACAACTCAAATATATAATGAGTACTTCTTACTATAAATGAACTATAGGTCCAGGTTACATCAACTATAAAGTTTCATTATATTATAATTTTTATCATTATTTTGATTCACTACAGTCACTTCTTTTTTTTTTTTTTTAACTCAAAAGTTTCCACAGAAAATCACTGCTGAACCTTAAAGTGCGAATGATTTTTCCGCATGTTATAGCTTACTCTGTAAAAAGCATAATGTATAAGTTCTTTTAAAAATCAGAAAATAATAAATGAAAAACATGTATTTTAGATTAGCCAATCATATTGAGCCAAGTAATATTGTAAGAAAACTATTAATAAATATTATAATAATCGCTTAATAAGTATCGAACATTTAAATTTAAAAAAAAACTTGATTACTTTGAATAAATTTCATTAATTTACAAAAAATAACCTTTAATGGAATACGGTTTGGATTAAAATATACAGGATGAATGTATAAGTTAAGGTAAGATATATTCAGAGTCCTCTAGC
This sequence comes from Latrodectus hesperus, assembly GCA_037975125.1. Lineage (NCBI taxonomy): Eukaryota > Metazoa > Arthropoda > Arachnida > Araneae > Theridiidae > Latrodectus > Latrodectus hesperus. The sequence goes on from CM075859.1 coordinate 12,237,390, forward strand.
GAGCTTGAGCGAAATTTGAGGAAACATGACAAAATTGGTGAACGTCCACAGTAGAACATCGAATTTCTATTTCAAATAAATAAATAAAATAAAATAAGCAAATAAATAAATAAAAAGAGAAAGAAAAAGAAAATTCAAATATTTTATGTCTCCCAAGATGTCTTTCATGAAACTAATAATCATTGGTGATTTACAGCATTCTCTACAAAGTTAAGGAGTATTTATTAACTTTGCAGCCTCTCGGTCTCATTTAACTCGTAATATATCTGCACTTTGCAGTGCCAAAGTACCCCTGGAGGCAACTGATAGAACTAACTTTTTTTGCAGTAATTTCAATTTTGTGTTCTATACAGTATGCTCAATAGATTATCAGACTTCACTGTGTTTCGTCAAATATATTTTTCGCTAAAGAGCACGGAACACCTCAACTTAATTAATGGTCACTGTGTACAGTGAATTTTACATACACGTTTTTAAATATTTCTTTTCCTCTACAATAAATTTCTAATTGATTTTAACCATCAGGATTTCTTTTAAAACTTCAAAATTAAAAATTAACAAAAAAATATAAACTAAAATAAACGTTCAAAGGCAAATTTTTTATGCAACAAGGTATAATTTCAATATACGTGTAAAATGTTCAACATTTTATACATTTTCATAAGTCAGTTAGAAGAAAGTTAATCTGTTTGGTTACTTAAGTTTAACATAAAAGTTAAGAGTTATTATAAGGATAGGCAAATATTATACACTGCTGGCCACCGTACATGCAACACCCTGAAGGAAGCATGCAAATAGCATGAAATTCACAACATGCATTAGTGGAGGTGAGATATGCAAATGATTAGAATTTCAGTCCAGACGCACATCATGCACGCCTGTGGCACCACTTCAAAGTGCTATTTAAGCCTTGGAGATTTCAACGATTTCGATTCGGCAATTGTGTTTTTCTTCTGGTTTTTTCAAAGAAACGATCAATTATACCACGTAGAAAACAGCGATCATTTTTTGATCAAGTATCTGGGTCCGACAGAGGAAGGATAGTGGCCTACCAAGATTGTGAGTTATCTTTCAAGGAATTCGATAATCGTATTGGACGAAACCAAACCACTATAATGCGGATAAGTGATCGTTGGATGCAGGTACGACAGACCAACGCGCGCGCGTATTCGATCCCATCCACCTCAGTGCACCACTTCACGTTATGACAAGTAAATTGTGCGCATAGCAGTGACGGATCGCTCAGCCACATCACGAACCATAGCACAACGCATTCAGTCTGTAACGCATCATCCAATGTCTGAGCGTATCATTCGACGCCGTTTCAGCAGAGTGGTCTGTCCGCAAAACGTCCACTGCTTCGTCTGCACTTGACGCAGAACCACAGACGTTTCCGCCGCCAATGTTGCGATGAAAAAAGGGTGTGAACGGCAGAATGTGGAATTAAATTGTCTTTACTGACGATGCATATCTCTGTCTGCTATTCCACGATGGTCGCATTCGAGTCTGGAACACCGTGGAGAGAGGGTGCTGAACAGCTGCTATGCACCGCCACACTGGTTCTGAACCGGGTATTATGGTATGGGGCGGTATTGGATATCACCCTCGGACTCTTCTAGTACGCATTGCCGGTGCAGCCAGCGCTACATCTCCGAGGTGTATCCAGTTGTTTCTCCCTTCCTTCACGGCTTGCCCACAGCCATATTTCAACAGGATAATGTGCAACCCCTAGTGGCACGCATTGTCTATGGGTTCTTCGTTAGTCGCCAGATTGAATTGTTTCCCTTGCTGATTCGCCCTCAGGATCTTTCGCCGATAGAAAACAAGTGATCCATGGTTGCTCCATGACTAACTCAGATTATATCCCCAGCTGCCACACCAGATCAACTTTGGCAATGTTTGAAAGCTGCTTGGTCTGCTGTACTGAAAGAACTCATCCAAAGTCTCTTTGTATCAATGCCAAGGCATGTGGCAGTGGGGATCTCCAACATTGACGGTTAATCTGGCTACTGATTTTAACAGGAACCACACTTAAAGAATTCTATAAATTTAATCATTTGGTACTTGATTAACACATTATCAAGAAAAATAAATTTTGTTTTGATATACCTCTTGTCTGTCTTGGTGTGGCAATTTGGGTGGTCAGCAGCGTAGATCAAATCAACCAGTACTTTCACAATCCTTCACTCTAAATTCTTTGCAAATTTAAAACTATTTTTACTCTGTTTTATTTTTTGTAATGATGAACAACATAGTTTGATATTAATTGTATAAAACGAAATGCAGAAAATTATAATAGAGTTAAAATCATTTGCAATTACACCCTTGTAAGCCCTTAGAGAAAATGGTGACAACTTTTCTTTGTGTCATAGCAAAAATAAAACAAAATAATTTATATTATTCGGTTAATAAATTACAACTTAATACTGTTTTGTGACTTTTGTTTTACTGTAAACCTAAAGAAAATGAAGAAAGATAATAAAAAAATGTCATATATAAGAACACTATAAGGCAAATGATGTTATTATTTTCTTACAGCGATTTGAGAGTCAAATTTTTCATTCGCAATAGTTAAGATTTTTGTAGAAAAAACGTTTTGTACAACAATAGTTATTCTTTTGTATTTGTATATGGTCCAAAACAATATCAATAATGTGTATTTTAATTAAAAATATTTAAATGCATGTTTAACAACTAATACTATTTTATTTATAATGATGTGAGATTTTTCCAAGAAAATTATTAATTTTTAAGATATAGATTTTCTTTTAAAGTAAAATATTCTATGGAAACTTTTGGAAGAAAGTTGAAGAAGAAGAATCTAAGCAAAATGTTGGCAAATTGCTTATCTTTTTGTCTAGGAGGAACGAGAAGATAAGTAAAACTAAAAATTTTATCAAAAATCACATTATTATTAAATGTATTTAAATGATGTACATATTGAAGCACTGAGTAAATAGAAAAAGTGTAAGCAGTGAAAACATTAACAGAATGTAAATATTAATTTGAAATTGGTAATATAATATGGTATCATAACATTACATCATCAATGTGTAACATACATCAATATGTAAAATTAACTTTACATTATTTTGATTATAAAGTTAGTGTTAAAAAAATAACATGATTAAATTCTGATTTCATTGTGAGAAAAACAAAATCAATCTTATATTTTAGAACTTTACATAGTGAAAACTTTTTAGTAATTTTGAATTTTCAGTGATAAAACAGACAACATTCGAAATAATTAGACTTTTCTGCTTCATAAGACATCAATGAACGCCGATAGTTAATTTAATTACATACCTATTTTAGTTGCATAAATTATTTGCCACTAAAGAATGTGCTGAAGAAGAATTTTTTTTTTTTTTTTTTTTTAGCTTTATTGGATTTTAAATTACTATAGAAAACAATCTATACGGGTAATTTTACATGAATCGTAAATGTTCAATTGGAGTTAATGAACAATATTATCTTCTTACTTTATAGAGTGAAAAATGCAAAGTATTTCTTAATTTATTTAACATATTTCTTAATTATTTGAGATATTGCTTATAATAATAAATAATATTTTTTTTAATTGTAAGTGAAATGTTTATAATTGATAAATAAATTTCTTTGTGAATTTGTTACTACAATTCATCTATATTCAAGTAATTTCATATGAATCTCAGATGTGTTATTGTTGATAATTAATATCATATTTTTACTTTATATAAGAAAAATATGAATTGTCTCTCATATTCTGAATTATTATCGACCATAATTATTAATAATTTTTTTTAGTATTAAGTGAGCTATATAGTATTGATGAATAAATTTTTAATTGCCTTGCATTGAATTTTTAATTACTACACAAGTTACCTCCTCTATAGAAGTCAACTTATATGAATTATACAAATCCAATTATTATGATGATTTTTAATATTATAAACTTACTTTATAGATTGAGCAGTGCAAAGAGTATTCCTTATACTTTAAATCTCTTCGCATCGTAATGAATAATAAAATTTTTAACTGTACACTTCAACTGAAGCGTAATCATGAATAAATTTTAGGCATGTGTGTTCACTTATAGAAATGGGGAAAAAATATGTTAGCTGTAAAAATGAACTAGGTATACTGTTTCATTTCAGCAACGGAATCGATAATGTCGCCAAACGATACTATAAATCTCAACGGTAATCTTTTGCCATCACAACTGTAAAAATAATTATGTTTTTTATGAAATAGTTTTTAAAATGAAATATTAATGTCAAAATGCTGAAAATTATTCTGCTTCTGAAATATAATTTGTTATGATAATTTTTTTTTAAAGTTTTGTTTGGTGAGATTTGCGCTGTTGAAATGTAATAGTACCCTGAGCGACACAGAAGAAGAATATTTTAGTAGTAATAAATTTTAATTCACAAAGAACAACAATTTATGCAAGCAATTTTATATGAATCACAGAATTTTTTAGCATTATAATTAATATTATATTCTTACTTTTAAAAGGAGGAATGTAAAGTTACAATGGCTCATACAATATGAACGCACAATTAAAATAATGCATATTTTAGTTGCGCAAGGCTATTTTTAAGAGCATTACATGAATATATTTTTACTGAAAATGCCAGAAACAAACAATTATTTCTATGTGTACATACTCAACTATATACTATGTGAAAAAATATATGTTTGAGATCATTTTTTAAATTACTTTTATGAAATAATAAAGAAGGGAAAGAAATTGATTTTAGGCGTATCATAAATGTCTGATTCTGAATATTTGTGCAAAAAATTATTAATAAAAAGATTTGTCCTGAATCTGAAAATTTAAATGCGCTCGAAAAAACCTATATGATTATTTTATTTTATTTATTTATTTATTTATTTTTTGAAAAATAAAATAAAATCTAGTATAAACATAAAGCTCTGATAAAATATAAATTTCATAAATTATTAAAAATATAAATTTCAAATATATATTATTAAAAATATAAATTTCAAACGAAAAGTGATATTTTATTTTTCTCTCATAAATCAAAAATTAGCTTCAATTAAATAAAATTATTGAATTATATTAAGAAAACAATAAATTATTTGACACATATTTCTAATCAGATTTTGTTTTGCTAAATAAAATCGACGTGGTATATTTCATCACCAATGCCATAATGAAATGTATCACCAAGTGTGAATATATCTTTTTCTGTTAATCAAAAGCTGTAATAAGAAGTTCTGGGAAATTCCTATGCGAAATAAGCTACTATGTTAATAGGACGAGTATCTTTTTCTATAGGTAGCTACAGATAGAAATTTTAATCATTGCTTTTTTAAAATCAATATTTAAAATGAGTGACTACAGCGCTATATGTCGTTCTTCAACAAATTATGCATCATTATTAAACAAAGATATTATTTGCATATCTAAAAATTTAGTTTATGACTTTCAAGTGTAATTTAAAAATATTAAGCCTATATAGTTATATAATCATTGAATATTGTAAGTCTAAAAATTTATCATCTCAGAAATCATTGAAGCTAAACTTACATTTAATTTAGTGGCCATGTAACCATGTCAAGTTTGCTAATATTTATACCAATAATTGTTATTCGTTACTATATTTCTATTATTTACTTAATTATCTGTTATTTACATGCGAAGGAAGCAAATTGATAATTAACTGCATTCATTATTACCGTGTGTGTTAGTAGTTATCAATAAATAATATTTGTTGTATTATACTAATATTTTATAAAATAAAATTATTTATAAAAGGAGAAATAGCTGAGATTTGCATTTTTGTAGGGGGTAACCATGTAAAAAAAATTTTTTAAATGTTGTTATAAATATAGAAGAAAATTAATTTGAGAAGGGGAAAATATGATTGAAACGAAAAGAATGGAATGAGAAATATTTAACGAGTTTTTTTTTCTTTTTTTTAATTAAAACTATCAGTTTTGGGTAATCAATCATAAGCAAGCACAGATTTAATGTCTAGCAGTTTCTCATGTTTGTATTATTCATCACTTTGCGTCAACAATTTTTTTTCCTTTTCTTTCTTCCGTTTGAGCTTTCTTACCACAATTCGGTGCATTTAGTGAGGAAGCTCATTTAATACAGAAATTTCCTGAATAAAATTTGGCAATCAACTTCAAGAACAAGCCTCGATAAGTCTCTCAGTAAATTTCAATTACTTGAATACATTTACTTTTCTGATAATCAAAATGAAGATTTAGATTTTCCACATTTGGTTGAATACCTAAGCAATTTAGCTGAATAAGTTTTGAAATGCTAGGTGTGTCAAAGTATATAATAACAATAAAATTTAAAACGAAATTGGTAAAATGAGGTTCAGAATATTGCCATCGTAATCGAGACAAAAATTTTGCTCAAAAATATCAATTGAATTTTTAAAAAAAAAGTATAAGTGGCTATTGTCCCATATAAAGTAATCGATACTGGTACCTTTTGTTTCAACCTTTTACGTACACTTTTATTTGAAAAACGTTTTTTATTTGAAAAACAAATTTAATTTTTCGCCATATGTGTAAAGTCAGTAGATATAATGGAAGTATGCATAGATTTCAAATGATTCATATGCACTTGCATGATGATGAGATTGAGGTTTTGCCAAAGAATTGAAACAAATAAATTCAAGAAATATATCATGTTCTGGTATGTCAAATTTTTCTAATAATAATACTTGTATTTCATAGTTTAAAAAAAATTATATTTATGATGTACTAGAAAGAAAATAGTATTTTATATATACAGTTTATCATAGAATAATATTCACAGTAAAATTCAAATTTCAGATAAAATGATATTTGCGAGAAAGAGAGAATATTTTTAAAAAAATTTTTATCAACCAAATGCTGTGCAATGTAAATTTATGTTTAATTTATATATTCGAGAATCCCTCTTGAAGAATAAATTGTTATGAAATTGCTTATTACTTTTTATCTACGTTTGCGAAAGTATCCTTATCAATAAACAATGAATTCTGCTTTATTAAACACTTTAAAGGCAGTCTCAGTGCGGGAACCGGTAGCATGGTTCTGTAATCCAATAAGCGGACGCTGGGGTTGAGGGAGTTGGTTCGAAACTGCGCTGCCACGAGGATGTCGGTCAGTGCAGTTGGACGTCCACCAGCGACCTTATCCTTTTACTTTTCTAAAATTTATTTGCTTAATGTTAATGTCTCATTTTTATTTAATTATATACATACATATATATTTAATATATATATATATATATATATATATATATATATATATAAATTTGTTTTTCAAATATATATATATTCGAATGCATTTAATAATTTATTAGAATACATTTTTATTTCACCGGCATTTGTGTTAAAAATATTGTAAAATTATGGTCATTAGTGAAACTTTTTATTAAATTTTTAATTTCTTTTTTGTTGCATATTATTCTTTCAAAATAAAATATATATAAATAAATAAAGTTTTTTCATTTGTACTATACTCTATCAATTAATAAAATAAGAACTACAAATTTTGCTTTGAAATTTCTTACAAAATTTGTCAAGAGTTGTTATTACGTAAATTTAATGAGAAAAATTTTCAAATGATAAACGTTTGACATTAGTCACTAATATTTATAATACTAGATGGCGCGAGTTTACTCGCCACATTTGAAAATTATTTTCATCTCGTTTTGATTTTTAAAATCTCGCAAATATATCTGTAGCTGTATTTAATGATTTTCTACTGAACTTATTCTCAAACTAGAACTTTCCAGATCTTGGGTTTTGAAAAATTTGAAAAGATGCAAGATTTAAGATTTTTAATCTTAATTTAAAACATTCGAATCTTCAATTAAAAAATGGCTAGCTTTTTCAGCTTGAAATATTCACTCGGAATAATTTTATGGGGTTTCAATAAAACTTTTATTCTTTTAAATGAAATTGAGTACCTAAACTTTTCAATTAATTTAATGGATTACATATATATTTATAGCATGGAAGCGTTATATGTCGCAGTAGCTGTATGTAAATCTACTACAAAATTCTTTCTAAAATTTACATTTTCTAAAAAATTTTCGAAATACTTTGGTCCATTTCAATTGTAACTAAGTGTTATTAAAAAAATGTCATTCTTTCACACGATTTGCTTATTTGAAATTAAATTATTTTCATCAATGCACAATGAGTAGCTCAATAAATCTATCTTAATTCATTGCCAATGTTATTCGTACCTATTTGGCATATTTTTATGTTAGTATGATTTAGAAATAAATTGCATAATATTACTCTTTTCGTTCATTTTGTTATTCACGACAAAAAAAAATTGTCATGGCGCCATCTAGGTTTCAGAAAAGAAAATCATATTCTTATTAGCGTAAAATCTGATTTAGGAGTGAATTTTATATACGAATATAAATACATATTTTATTCTCGTATATAAAACTCACTCCTAATTATGAATGTATATTATCTTACCACTCTCTCTCTCTCTCTACTATATATATATATATATATATATATATATATATATATATATATATATATATATATATATATATATATATATATATATATATATATATATATATATATATATATATATATATATATATATATATATAGGTAGATAGATAGATAGATATATCAACTTTTTGGATATCGAACGTGCAAATAAATTTAAAAATTTTGAATTATAATTAAATTGGAATTTTTCACTTAAGTAATTAGGATCACAGTTCTAAATTTTGAAATTCTCTAAATTCCATTGCCAAATTTTTACTGATTTTACTTTATAAATACAGAAATCATGCATTAGAATTATTTATCTGTGCTTAAATATTTTAAAGTTTAGTTAAATAAAATTAATTACCATATTATAATATGCAAAACCTCATGGTAAATTATGTTATATTTTTGTACAAACTTAATTAAATATCAACGAAGCAGAGGAGGAAATGAAGACTTCTAACAAAGTTCCCTGATACTATTTATTCAAAATTACCGAAATACATTTAAAGTTTCAAAATTCCTTTTAATGCTAGTTTTTAAATTACCATATGTATTGACGACTACAAATTTCTCAGAAAAAATCATGCACTTCAGCAAGTTTCTTTAAATTAAATTTTTAAGTATCCCGCTTTAAAATTTAGTGAAAGGTAAGTATAATAGAGATTAACCATGATTTTTGCATGATTAATTATGAATGATGAATGACAAAAAGATAATTTGTCTTCAATGAAATTACTTTATAGTGATGTTTTTACATCGTTTTCCAAGTTGAATGTTAAATGATTAGCATTCTAAACTTCCACTCAACCATTTGTGGATTTGACTTCCACCTCAGACAAGAATATTTGTAGTAGATGAGAATCCATTTTAAGCCTTAAGTTTCCGTTGAGTTATGTCAAACAAACAATAAGTAGCCATGAAGCACCAAATGAAACTACTTACATCGCTTGATTTCAGTATGGTACAATCTTGTTATTCTGTGGACTTTCAGCTGATTGTGAATTCATCAAAAAATATCACCTGCAGCTATTTCTCATTATTTATGTAAATGCGAAACATTGTGCTTTGTTCTGATCCTGTATATTATCACCCTATGGATAAAAAAAAACTGGCTTATTTGGATAAAACGTATGCTTTTTGATATACATATTGTCTCTCTAATCATTATGAGTAATTTCCGTACTCTTATACTATCCGAAATCAACACTAACCTCAAAAGTTTTCTTTTTTCTCCTGAAGATGAAAAAATTGTTTTGCTATCATACGATGCGTTCACTTTTCTGCGTTCACTTTGCTCAATTAATAATTGACTTTTTAAGATTTTTCAGTCATTTTATTAGTATATTTGTTACATAGTTTTACTGAGCACAAAGCTTGAATTTGCTTCTTTGAAAGTCATTTAATCTTTTTTCTATGATTAGAAGGCTGTTGTAATTAAAACTAGGATGCAGAAATATATTTTAGTTAAAAAAAATAATGTGTTTCTAAAGTGAATTCTTAGGCTATTTGAGGGAATGTAGAAAGTATTTGAGTGGAGCCCTATCTTTGTAATCCATATAGATTCTTTAATTATTGGTCAGACAGTCATAATTGGCACTTATTTATTGGAAGTTTCTTTCGATTTAATTTTCTGCTTTGTAACTAATTTTAGCAAAAGAAAGAAGAGAGGATGTTTAGAACTTGAAATGGAACTCTTAGAAAGAAGTCTTAGTCAATACGAATTACAAATATGAAATTCTCACTTTCTCTTCACTCTTGCTTGTACCCGACAGAAGATTTCTCCAGGGTTCACTTAAACTATAATCTTTCTGCTCCTGTTAATAAAAAGGAATTCTTGCCACACCATCTCAGACAATTAGCCTTGGAAATCATTAATAAAATCCCTAAATGTGACAGTAAGATTTTCACTGACGGCTGTAAAATTAATGACTTTGCAGGTAGTGGTATCAACATTAAAACTCCAAAAAGAAGATTTTCAATATGCCAACTTGACGCAGACTTCTTCTCCGTTTCCAGAAGTGAACTACTTGCAAGCGATGTAGGTCGTGAGTTCATTATTAGCGAAATGAACTTTGGATTCTTACTGATAACCGCAGCTCGATGCAACAACTCAATAATTGACCCACATTAAAGATAAAACAAGTAGCTCTATCATTCTCAAGTTAGACCTCATTTCTTTTCAACATAACATTCAACATGATATTTCTTTTCAATATGATTTTCTCTTCCACTTCCAATGGATTACATCCCACATTGAGCTTTTTGTTAACGAAAGTAGTAGGCTATCTTGATAAGGAGGATAGTAGTCATCCCCAATCCCTTCCTCATTCACAACTTACGAACCTTGACTTTTTTCCCCATGAAAATCCCCAAATTAAAGATTGGCTAGTGTCTCCTATTCGCTTCTGGTACCGAAGCAGTAAATCAGACCTATATCTAACACTCTCATGTGACAGAGAAACCTGCTCCTTCAGCCCACCGGTTATCTGAATTGCCATTTGTTTTCTGAAAGTCAGAAATCTTACTCTATTTGTCCGAAATGCCACCATCATCAGACTTCTGTTAAGCACACCTTCGAATGATTATGCCCCTTTTGGCAAGAAATTTATTTTTCCTCTCTTTTTTTTCATTTTTTTAACTGTTTGTGGATTTACAAATCTTGACAGACTGGATTCGGGATTAGCAACAACAATATATAAATTTGCAGCATCAAATGGAGTAGTATACCTTGCACTCTATTTCATTTTGTATAATAATGAAAGTTATTAGAAAAATGTGTGTGAACTATTATTATTTTTTAATAATCATGTTAAGGTTGTTCAAAATGTGGGAATTTGTTTTTGTCAAATAACTTTTGATACACTTAATTTAGTGTTGTATGAATGTTATGATTCCTATAGCAGCCCCTGTTAAAATACTTAAAATTTTTATATTACCATCGATCCCAAGAAAGTTTCATAAATAAGTAATTTATTTTCAGTTAAGAATTAAAAAGAGGTAGTTCAATTTAGCTTGTATTTCGGTCTTTTTTTTCAGGAAGTTAAGTTTGACCAAGACCAAAAATTAAAGTAGATACATCTATTACACAAGCATCTACAAAAGCTACCAAACTATTGTAAAAATCAGATGTTTGACTAAAACATATGAACTGAAGACCAGAGCTTTAACCATCTTCAATGACTAGAAAAAAAAATGAGAATACAAAAATTGTTCATGCCTCCGAACAAGAAGTAGCCAAAAAATCTCTTTAATTTTATCAATGTTTCTAGTTATTATCAATATGCAGAAAATATTGTGTTAAATAGACACAAAATTTAATGTTTTAAGCATATATAAATAGTTTAAGGTATTCCTTTCTTACAGAATTTCCTGCACGTTAAAGTCCAAGGAATAGCTATACAGTTTAGCAGCAACAAGATAGAGAGAAATAAAATCTAACAAGAGTTGCATGATAATATTTCTTTTCTATATGTTTAAGGGCTTTTATTTTTGTTATTATTTCTTTTAAAAATTTTATTTTATTTTATGAAAATGTATAACCTATTTATTTGAACCTTAAATTAAGTCACATTTCTTACATTAAAAAAATATTTAAATTAAATCTGCTTACATATTTCCATTGTTATTTTTACTATGCATATTTTTTATTATAATTCCGTATAAATATGTTTCTTTTTTATTCAAACATGATTTAGTTTCACTATATTTTACTCTAAATATGTAGAGTTTAAACTTTTAGAAAAAATGCCTTTTTATATTTTTAACCATACGATTTATTTTTATTCAGATAATGAGAATGTTGATTTAAACCTAATAAAGGTAGTTTATTCCTTTAGCTTAAAATTTTGAAATGAAAAAAAAAAAAGCTTTAATTAAGTATAAATTTTTCCTTATTTTTATTTATACCATCATGTGTTACCGTCATGTTTGTTTTTTAAGTTATGGATTGATGTAAATAAAATAAATGTATTTCTGTTTCAACATTTTGTATATTAAACATTATTTCTTAATATTTTACCTTAAAACATTATAACATTTCGATTGTTGGTAAAACTGTTTTATATTTTTTGATATTTACTAAATTTTTATGCAGCTATATCTAATATAAAATGATTATGTGTGTTTACTTAAACATTATTAATACAGTTTTAATTGCAATGCTACTTTATTTAACCATAAATTGATTAAGTTTCAGGAAACTGAAACAAGATATGTGAGTTAATGCAATTTTTATTTTATAAAAAACTGGTTTATTTACTGCAAAAAAATATAAACGAATAAATTCCTTTTATAATAAAAATTACTATCTATTATACATAAAAAAAATTTTACTATGTTTGTCTCGTAAATGTTTAATTATAGAAAAATAAAGGAAATTTAATTTAAGTTGATTTTTTTGATTAATTGCAGTATTTTTGTAAGCAAACTCAAAATAAAACCTCTTTGTAATTGATTAAACCTCCCACACTTTACAATTTTTTGCAAAATATTCACCAGTAAGTTATGAAAATTCATTTATATAATTGGAAAGTCTTACTAAATTCTAATAAAAAATTAAGCTGATTAGGTTGAAAAATTGAAATTATATTATCTCATCTAATTTTACATTTTAGTTAACATTGGAAGTCTTAAAAATTTACTGTTGAGTAATTAGAATATTTACTTAGAACAGATATATATAAATTCTGAAAACAAATGTAAATAACAAAATGTTATGATTTTTATATTGAATGAAATACGTTTAAGAAAATTTAGAAGTTTACAATTTTTTACCAAAAAAAAACGGTTTGTACCCATACAACCACACACATCTATTAGACGTCTTTTAAAGATCCATAGAGTCCAAAAGACGTCCATGGTTAGATGTGAACTGGATGGTCTTCTATCGACTATATATGAACGTCGGATTGACATCCACGATGGATGAGTTTTGGATTATTAGCATTTGGATCTGTAATAGACGTAATTTATATGTCCATGATAGATATAATTTAGACGTGCATGGTGGACGTACTTAAGACATTCATAAAGGATGTTATCGTGACATGTATTAAAAGTAGGTAATTAACTGCAATTGTAATTATTTATGTTCATTGCTTTCATAATTTTAAATTATCGTTTGCCTCACTGTCTACAGTCGTTTATTGCTACGTTAACAAGTGTTTAACGAAGTAAGTTAAGAAATAATTGCTTTTCTTTTTCAATAACTTATTTTTATTCCAAAGAAGTCATAATAGAAATAAAGTTTAAAAACTGAGTAGTGTTATCTAAGTGTAGAAAACCATATTTAAAGTGTATTTTTACTTTAAAAAATTACATTTCTAACTATTTTAAATTAACGTTAAAAGGTAAGTATTACTTTTATTTATAAATTGTGCTTGATAGCAGAATGTAATAATTTTTTATGTCATTAAATTTTAAAATTATTTTTAGGCTAAAAATGCAAACATTGCGATTAGGATGAAAATTGCTGGATGAAAATACCACAAAGTAATTTTCTTTAGTAAAAACCATTTTTTCTCTCCAAAATTACTTAAACTTATTATTATTTTGTCATACAAAGACTTATGTATTTATATCTTGATTTCAACAAGATAAAAATTAATATTAGGATTTTTGATTCAAAGATTTAATGTTTAATTAAAATACTTTTTACTGTTGAATTAAAAATCTGAGTATTTTTTTATTGAATATCAAATTTTAAATCAATAATTCAAGATTTTGCTACCTAGCTTGAAAAATTATATTACCCAATTATTTTAATGTATGCTGGACTAATATTTCAAATGAAGAGCTATTAAAATGTATACTTGAAAATTAATTTTTGTATTTTGTAGTTAAATGGAAGATATGTTTATTCCCCATACCAGATTTGGAATTCTTACTTTTCTGGAGAACTTCTCTTGTTGTCTACTAAAGGTTCTAGAATTTGAAGTAAGCATTTTTTTTTTTATTTTAAGGAAAAATGATGTTTAAGATTATGTAAAATCATTTAGTATGAAATGTTTACATCTTCAGTGATTAAGCATTTAGAATGAGACTGTGTGTGATCTGTGAATGTGATTTTCTATAATATTTTCTGTACACTTAATTTGGTAGCAAAATTTCCTACTTCCTTAATGCTTATGATGCTGGATATTTTTTATATTCTTATTTTGTATTATTTTGTTTAATACTCTTACAAAAACTATCTGATCATAATATCTTTAAAATATATTATTTTTTTAATCACACTTTAAATATCTAAGTAAATTAATATAAGAATGCTCATTTTCAGGAAAAAAATCATAAATAATAATAGCAAATGAAACTCATAATACATTGATTTCATTTTCACTAAAGTTATTTTTAAGTCAATATAGTTAAAACCTTTTTGTATGAGAAGAATTTCGTTTATTGTAAAAAATGAAATTAGTAACTAACTGGAATTTCTGAAATTCAAACCATTTGCTTGCATGTGTATGCCCTGAAAGGAAGTTAAGAAGCATGCTCTCAATGAAATTAAAAAGCAAAATGATTACGTAAACAGAACAATGTTTATGGAATGAATATTATATGTGTACTTCCATTCAAATTCTGTTGATTAATTTGATTTAATAAATTATTCTCTGATTTATATTTAAACAGAAATATCAATATTCTTCTATTTTTAATTGTATTCCTTTAAAGCTATTTTGTTGTAGTTCACTTTTCTACAGACTTCAAAGACTTTACTGGCAAAAATAAACAGAATGGCATCTACGTTTCACACAATAACCTGATTTTTAGTTCTATTAAATATGTCTTCTTTATTAATCTAATTTGAATATTATTAAAAAAGATGTACACATTTGATCACAGTAAACATCATTTATTTATTGAATATTGATTGGAAATTCATTTTTTCTAGAGTGTTTCATATTCTGCTCTGCTTTGCATGAAAAATTGCTTATGATGGGCTGAACCTAGTTTCAAATAAATTGAATAAATAATTTGTTTTATAAAAAGTTATCTTTTTATATTTAAGATTTAAAATTTCTTTTATTATGCTTTAATTATTTTGGTTGATAGAGTTGAATTGTATTTTTAAGAGATAAAATGTACATCATTTATAAATTCTAAATTTTGTTTTCTTTTTCAGTTAAATTAGAATTACAAATTTTTATACCTGAGGATGAGATTAAATTTAAAATAAGCAAATTTAAAAAAAAATAATTTTTCTATATTATTTATGCTTATTTGGAACTAATGTAGAGCAAAAGAAAATAAATCCTTTAAAGGATTAAAAACATGGCAATTTGTTTCTACTGAGTGCAAATTGTAAATAAATATGTCATGTATTAAATTTTATTAAGTGTTTACTGTTGTAAAAATGTTTAATCAAAATATTTAATGTATTCCTTAGTAAATAACATTTTTGTTTATATTTAGCACTAATATGTAAATTCAATTCTATATTTTATTATTTAAGTTCTGTTCTTTTAATGATAATGTTAAATTTTACCTATTAATCTAATTATTGTTTTTCTAATTTGAAGATTTATTACAAATTTTAAACATTTTGTAATTTCAGTTATTTAATCAATTCCAAAGGCTAAAAGATTAAGTAGTATATTTTTTCCAGAAATTAGTCCCTTAGGTTTAGCATATATGTAATGAAAAAGATAAACATTTCTAAAATTGGTATTATGATATTTGACGTGCCATGTATCTAAACTGGACCAAAATGAGGCGTCTACTGGATTAGAGTACATCCACCTGATGTCATATTGACGTCTATTGGAAGAAATTGTGTTGTATTACGCTGTTACTCTATTATAGTTGATTTGATTTTGTATTGTTTAAATAATTATTTTATATACATATATGCTTTATTAAATGCATAGGAATATACATTAGATTTATTTTTCTAAAACTTATGTGAATTTTATGCTGTAAATAATAATTATTATGACTACATAATGTATGGATGTTGCCAAAATTAATACAGTAATTTCAAATTTAAATTATAAAATGTTTTTAATTATAAAATATTTATATTTTTATTTGTTTTGTTTCAGTGCCACTTTTTAAGCTTGTCTGGGGGAACTTCTTCCGGGAATTGCACCATAAGCATCACTGAAAAAATTGATGACCAATAAACTTGCACCTGAGTTCAGTTATTTTGGTGCTACGAAGAAATCCTTTAATGAACTGAATATGAAGCAGTTAGTTTTAGGTAAGTGTAATGTTTGAATAAGCATGTCATTGAAAGTTTTCTTTTGTAGAAATGATGAAAAAATACACTTTTCTCATAAAAATATTTTTTAATGAAATATATTTATGTAAGTGCTAATATATAAATTCAATTCTCTGTTTGATTACTTAAGCACTGTTTTCATTATAAAAGTAATGTTCAATTCTATCTGATAATTTGAAGGTGTTTGTAACATACTTTAAACATTTTGTAATTTTAATTATTTAATCAAACACAAAGGTTACCATATTTACAAAGCTGATATTTCTTAGAAATTGAATTACTAAATATATACTTAAAACATTTACTGAATTAAAATAAAAATATTTCTATGTTTTTATAAAGTTACTTAATGTCTTAAATTAATGAAGGAAATTTTTGATATTTTTCTGATTAATTTACGCTGTTTTTTAATAATGAGATTTACATCCAATTAGTTTAATGTATTAATCAGATTGATAAGAAATAAATTAAATATTGATGAAAATTGTCTTCAGGATTTTTACTATTTTGTCTGAGGTTATTCATCTGAAAATGTTAATTGTTATTTCTAATTATTTTAAATGTACTTTATTTTCAGATGCTGCGTGGTGAACTCCACAGTATTCAAAGACAACAGATGGTGAAATAGAATTTATCAATGAAAGAATCAAACATTTCAGTTAATTAATATTTATGTATAATGTAAATAATCAGAATAAAAATTGTGTGCATTAAAAATAAATTCTATTAGTTTGTTATATTTTTCTTGAATTAATTAAGATTTACACTCTCTTGCTGGAATGTTTTCTTAAACAAATTTTAACATTTACAAAGGAAAATAATTCAGCTTTTAAACAATGAAATAAGTAATTTTCAGAATTTTTGTCATAATAATTTGGAATATTCAATTGAGTGGAAAACTTTAATTAAATAAAAGTTTCTCTTTTATCTTTTACAAAAAAAGACATTGTTGAAATAATATCTAATTAGTTTAAATATTTGGCTGAGAAATAATTCGTATAAGTTTCTCTTATTACAAAATTAATTAAAAAAATAAAGTATGAACAATAATTTGTCTGACATTAAAAAAAAAAATTACACTCTACAAATAAAAATATCCTTGACTATTTTATTACTCTCTAGTTATAATAGTAATTCATTAATTTATGCATTCACTGGAAACTTCTTAGAAGTAATTTTTAACTTTTCCAAAGAAAAAAAAATTGTTTTATTTTAAACAATAAGAAACTAAATTTTCAAAAGGTTAACTATAAAATAATGAGCATAAAAATAATACTAATTTGTCAATTGTGAGAATTTTATTACATTAACTAAACTTGAACAGTAAATCCGTCAAAAATCTAGGATATTTACTGAAAATTAAGAAAAACGTGATGCTAAAGCAATTTCATAAGTAACAAGCTAATTAAAAATAATTTTCTCTTTGTCTTGTGGACAAAAATATATGAGCCACTAAGATAGATGAGGGATTATTTCAAATCTACGAACATCTAGAATGCATCCATAAAACTACCTAGTATAGAGCAGTGCGTATGAATACATCCAAATTTCGTCCATGAGCCATCCACTGGCAACATCTCGTAGACGTATAGTGGACGTAAAATAGGTGGATATTTGACGTGCCATGGATCTAAACTGGACCAAAAAGAGACATCTACTGGATTAGAGTACATCCCGTTGAGGATGTCATATCGACGTCTACTGGATGAAATTGTGTTGTTTGGGTAGATAACTTGTATTTCTTTGCTTCACATACTAGAAATTAAAGCATTAGAGGAAAAACAGAAACTTGCAATGAATGGAATGTTGCATAAATAATAAAAATTATTTGGCTAAACTGAGTATTACGGTCTCACCTCTAAAGCACAGAAAGTCGCCACGGTCTCAGCGAAAAGTCGCCAAATTTGTTAAAATTTGGCGATTATTTTTCGTCGCCAAATATTTTTGCCAAAACATCGCCTAAAACGATTAGTCACCAAATATATCGTTGGAATGTCTCGTCGCCGCACATCCCGGAAACGTTAGCCATTTTTATTTTGGATTTTTTTTTATCGGATGTAAGACGCGGTAATTTAAATCTTGTTTTTTGATATTTATATTTTATTTTACTTCGGATGTAGCGCGGAATATAAATATTGTCTTTTATATTCACATTTTTTATTTCAGTTTGGATTTAGTGCCGGAATTTCAATCCTATCTATTCGTTTTGTATTTCGCTGTGAATATAGCGCAGGAATTTCAATCCTGTCTTTTATATTTGTTTTTTATTTCGCTGTGGATATAGCGCCCGATTTTCAATACCGTCTTTTATATTAATTTTTGATTTTGCTGAAAGTTAAGAATTTTATTTTATTTTCTGCAGGAATAGAACTCCTAGAATTGTATGTTAAATATTTAAATATCCAATAATAAGCGAAATTATAGAATCTATTTTTTTAATTTATTCTAGATTTATTTCCTTTTTTATGTAGTGAGATGATTTGTAACATATCTTTAATAACTCAAATTCATTATTTTATTTATTTTTAACTAGAGGTTATTATAATTAATTATGTTTGCTTCTTTATTTCCTTTAATTTTAATTCTGAAATATTTTTAAATAGAATCTTTAATAAATTCTTATTACTATTACTGTTTTCTTGCATGCGGTTAGGCTTAGCAATTCGAGATCTGGGGGAAGCCCCACTTTATTTGCATGGTTGTTGTTATTGTTTTCTTATTTGGTGTTAGGTGGGGAGGGGGTAATTTTACGTCGGTTGAAACTCCCGCCGTTTTTCCAGGCCAGTTCCTCGCCATTTGGCACTCTTTTTGGGTTGCCAATCAATTTCCAAAACGCTTGTCTCATGTGTTTAGCAAAAAATAAATTCGCCAAGGTGAGACCGTAATACTCAGTTTTACCCATTAATTATATTAATAAATTTTATGGAGTAATATAAAATATTATTGATCTACTTATTTAGTTTTTATTCAGTTTATTTATAAAATTTTAAAAACTTTGTCATTATATTTTAATCAGATAGATAGCAGTACAAAAGAAATTGTAACAAGTACAAAATATAATTGGTAAAATACTTGTTACTTTAAAAGTAACTGTACTAAGTACAGGAAAAGTAACAAGGTACCATCCTTAGTAACGCACCAATCTGCAAAACAGACCATTCTTTCAAGTGCTGTTCACTGGGATGTAAATTTGACTGCATAGTCAGTTAGTAAGTGCATGTGAGCTTGCTCCGCATCTTTCTATGACGTGGATCTAATATATTTTACGAAGTGTCGGCCTGCGTAGCAGGCACTTTACTTCTTCATCTGTAGTAGCTCCAAGAGGAGAAAAAACGTCTTTACTCACGGAGAACGCTAGCCTGACTGCGTGTAATAGGCAATCAGCTATGAGTGTTTCAGAACTGGGCGTGGTTACCAGAAATGAGAATTTTCAATGTAGAAAGAGAACTTGGATACAAGTTTGCATGATAATATTCAGAGTTCAAAATGAGAAAATCTGAGATAAATAATTCCGGTTAATAATACAAGTAGATGAAAATATATACACTATTTACATTTATCTCTTTCCTTAAGAAAATATCTCGATATTGGTCGATATTTGCAGTCTTCCGCAAGATATTTAAAAATTTCGTTGAAGTTTGCTGCTTCGCAGTTCTGAGCTTTTTCATAAAATTTATTATTTAATTTTCTTATATGTTCTGCTAGATCGTCCATTTTAAATCTTTAGCTATATTTCTATTTCTGATAAAGTATGAGGCGTTTGTAATTTTTCTTAATATCTTGTACTAAAAACTTTTAATTTTCCTTTTGTCCATTTTGTTGTTAAAGTTCCATACTGGAGATGCATATGATAATTGGTCTTATCATTGAAATGTATAGAAGTCTTTTAAATTTGAGCGAAAGGTTTGATTTTTCACCTATAATTGCTTTTAAATACCCATAAGCTTGTGTAGCCTTAGTGATCACATTGTTTATATGTTTTGTCCATTTCAAGTCACTCGTTAATGTAATTCCCAGATATTTAGCAGAGTATACTTTTGGTATTTCTCTGCCAAATAAGATTAGTCCATTTTTATTCCGATGTTTTTGAATTTATTTCTCCTATTTCTTTTAAACAGAATCAGTTGAGATTTTTCTGCATTTATTTTAATTCTCCAATAGTTGCACCAGTTTTCTATATTATAGAGCGAAGATTGTAGTTTTTGTATTGCATAATTAGGGTTACTTGATTCAGCCAAAATGGACGTGTCATCAGCATAAAAAGCAATTTTCGTTGTTTCATCCATGGGGAAATCATATGTGAAGAATAGGTATAGTATCGGCCCAAGGATGCTTCCCTGGGGTACTCCAGCATTTATTTTTCGCGTTAGTGATTTTTGGTTATTTTGCGTGACTTGAAAATATCTATCTGTTGAATTTAGTAGCAAGATGATATCTGAGTCCATACTGATATTGATTAATTTTTGATTAAGTCCTTTGTGCCAAACTCTATCAAACGCTTTTGATACGTCGAGCATTACCATGGCAGTGTATAAATTTTTGTGTAGATTGTCACCAATAATTTCTATTATTCTAGTAAGTTGTTTAACCGTCGATAGATACTGTTGATTTGGTAGTAAGTGAAAGTAGGGTTTGATTCTGTTATAAATAATTTTTTTAAATATTTTGCCTATTGTGAGTAGTAAGTTTATAGGTCTATAATTTTCTGCTTTTCTGGGATCCTTGCCTGGTTTGGGAAAAAATATTATGTCAGCAATTTTCCAGATTGTAGGCAAGTAGCAGTATTTTAGACAGTCATTAAAAATATTTACGAGTTTTGATAGATAATCTTTTGGTAAGTATTTTATCATAGAGTTGGAGATTTTATCTCCTCCTGGTGCCTTTTTGATTTTTAGCTTCTTACCAATTTCTATTAACTCTTCTACGTCTGTAGGATTTATTGTTGCTTTTGGTTTATTATTTATAAAATAGTCCACGTTTTGTTCAACTATTTTAGTAAAAGTATTGTTTGTATCCGGATTTGGATTGAATTGGCTGTATAACGAGTTTGAGAAAATTTCAAGTTTTTCTTCATTTGAGTAAACATGACCGTTTTGACCTTGAAGCTGTTATTTTGTGTTTTCTTCCTTTTAAGTTGCCTGGCAAAAGTCCAAATAGAGTTGTTATTTGTTGTCAGTTTTTCGACTTTTTGTTTCCAGTTTTCATTTCTGATTTCGTCACAAAGTTTTTTAATTTGTTTATTCAATTTATTCACTTGAATTTTGTAGTGGGGGCTTAGGGTTTTTTGATATCTTCTTCTCTAGTTCTGTTTCTTTCTTTTATTATTTCTCTTACATTGCTGGGAAGCCTTAGATAATTTTTATGATATTTCACTGTTATGGTTGCTGTATTTTTTGCATTTACTATGTTTTCAGTGAATATTCTTATATCCTCCGAGATTTTATTTTGCATATTTATATGTGTTTGATGGTTTTCTTCCTTGTTGTTCCAGTATTGATCCTGTAGAATGTTGTAGTATAGTTGCCAGTTTGTTCTGTAGAGATATTTTTGTTCAATTATTTTATTTATTCCCTGACATCCAATAACTGGGAGATGGTCTGAGGATAGTTCATTTAATGTATTAGCTGAAAGTGATACATGGCTATTGTTTAGAAAGATGTCTAATATATCTCCTTTATTTCTATAGTCAAAATGCGTTGGTTCTATTGGTGCTACTATTGTATAGTTATAGTTTTGTGCTGCGTTTAATATTGTGGTTCCATTTTGATTAGTAATAGTGTATATTTTTACTATTTACATCTCCACCTATGATGGTTGGATCTTTTAATTGCTATGGCTGTCCCACCTCCTTTGTGGTGAGCTCTATCAGTTCTATATACGTTGTAATTTGGTATG
The DNA here is from genome assembly GCA_037975125.1 of Latrodectus hesperus. Taxonomy (NCBI): domain Eukaryota; kingdom Metazoa; phylum Arthropoda; class Arachnida; order Araneae; family Theridiidae; genus Latrodectus; species Latrodectus hesperus. The sequence goes on from CM075859.1 coordinate 12,259,989, forward strand.
TTGAATTTGATTGCAGGCGTTAAATGCGTCTCTGTGAGTAAGATTATGTCAATGTTATATTGATCCAGGAAGTTTATGAGTTCTTGTGTCTTTGGTTTAATGCTTTGTGCATTCCAAATGGCCACTGTGATTGGGCTAAAGCTTTGTTGGTTGTTACTCTTTATTTGCTGTTATTGTTCCATTTTGTTGGGCCTCCATGGCCTCGTTAAATTTTTTCAATTGAGCAGTTAATTCTAGGATTCCTGAATTTTGCACATATTTTATTAGTAATTTTAGCTCATTTGCAATTGATTTTGCTTCCTTTATTGATTTCTTTGTTTTAACTATTGTGCCGTTTTCTTGAACCAGTAAATTTGCGTATGTTAGTTTGGGGTTTCAACTGGGTACAATTGTACTTTTTATATGTGCATTTAGGTTTTGTTTTCCTTTTATTTTGGGGAATTTATTACATCCCCTGAAACTAGCAGGATGGGCTTCGCCACAGTTGGCGCATTTAGCAGGTGTGGTAGTCGGTTTAGGACAATTTGAATGGTGATGGTCCCCTGCACATTTCACACACTTGAAATTGTGGTGACATGAGATTTGTGCATGAAATAAGCCTTGGCATCTAAAGCACTGCGTTACTCCTTTTCTTCCTTTGTATGTTTCTATTTTAACCGCTAGGTTAAATATGTGAGACATATTGTAAATTTCTTTTGACTTGTCATTTTTAGGGAGAGTAACAATGTATAGAGGTAAGTTGATTTTGTTCCCGTCAACTTTTTTGGTCATCTGTGTAACATTGATAATTTGAAAATTAATTTGGTGGTTTTTATTTCGTCTAAAGCTGAAGTGACTTTTCTATGTGTTTCGGCATTATCCACTTTTAATGTTAAAATTTCAGTTCCCGTCATTTTTCCTTTGTAACCTGATATTTTTTTGATTGGAAGAGTTCCTGTAGATTTTTCCAATTAATTGTTTGGTCTTTTACCACTATTGGTGGTATTTTAGTGTTCTTTTTGGCTGGTTGGAAGTTTTGAGCATACAAAATAGTACAAAAATAGCTTTCCAAAATTTCTTATGAAATTTCAATTTATAAATATATAATATATAATTTTTTTTATGAAAATTTATGTTGAAATTATTTATACCTAATTTTAGTTAAAATCACATTTTTTTATATTTAGTAATATTTTACTATATGAGGATATATTTAATTTCTTAAAATTAAAATGTTAACAACCAGATTTCAATATGCAACTATACTGATAACACTTTATCCCGTTGAAAATTCATAGTTTAAAAATAATTAAAAGCCTTTTCCGAAGAAATAAAGTTAAAGCAAAATTCAGAATATAGCACAAACAATAAATAGTGGGTTTATTGTTCATGTAATGTGACCAATAGTTCGTGGATTCGATTCCCAGTCTGAGCAGGGAATCGAATTCATGAGCTGTGTTGATCAGATCTATGAAATTCTCTCGAAGAGATATAAAATAAAGGTGAAATACAATAAATGAATGATAGAAATATTTGCAAAAATAATTTTGCAAATGATCTTTACTTTTATCGATTACTAATTTATATATTTAATATCAACTACATTCGTAATAATTGTATTTGTAAGAGAAATTATTGCCCATAAACACTGTTTGATTAAAAACATTTCTTCGGAGTATTTCTAAATTCCTTAAATGAATAAATTAATGCCATTAATTCTTGGATTTAATAGAAATATAAAATAATTTACAATCGAAACATTTTTTTCGTACATGTGTTTGTTTGCTTTTTGTGCACTGTTCACAAGCACTTTTACGCGAGAACTGTGTGGGATTTCACTAGAAGAAATCTCAACACAAAATCTATCTTTACTTGAAAAAATAGTGGTAATCATAAGCTAACATTACAAGACATAATAATTAAGGAAGCCGTCCGCCAACAGAGGTCGCTCTAGCATGCAATTAATCATAAAAATAACATCTTTTAAAGTGGTGAATTATGTTTGAGATTTTATTTACAGTACATGTATATGCATTATATTGTAATTTCATGCTATTTCTTTCTTTTTTTTCAAGTTAATAGGATTGAAAAATTTACAAACATTATTGAGTCTAAAGTATACCATAGCACATGTGTATATATGACTTGTGTTGCTTAAAAATAACAAAATAATCATTCAATTTCATGTTTCTTACTATCAATTGTTTTATGTGATAAGTGCCTGGGGAAATCTTGTTTCTGTCAAAAACGCTTTTTTGATATTAGAATATGACAACATAGAAAACTTAAGAAGGGGAAGTCATAATATGCACGTAATAAGCGATGCAATTATTCCGTAAGCACTCAACTTCGAATTTTCTATTAGATAATAACTACATTTCAGGTAATTTTTATCATTTCTCATTATTTCTTGTGATAGTTATAAATATTTTAATGTGTTTTTATGTTATCGGAATTTAACAGTATGGGTAAGCTGCGAATGGAGCATATTCTAATATATGTCCAGAGCAATTGATTCAACTATTCCAGAAACAAAATTTCTATTCACTAATAACAAAATAGTAGCTTCTTTTCACGTATTATTTATTTGAAATTATTATACCTTGTGATAATTGCAAGAAAAAAATTTAAAAGCGTTTTTATGTTATTGGAATGTGACAACATAGAAAAACTGCAAAGGCACATGTCCTACTTATGCACGTAAGAAGAGCTAGTTATACCACAAACACAAGACTTCGATTCAACTATTCAATAGTAGCAAGATTATAGGACTTCATTTTACGTATTTTTTATTATTTATCATAATTTTTTCTGTTAATTGTAAGAAGAAATGTTTTCAATTGCAATGCTATTAGACTTTGTCAACAAGAAAAAATTGCAAAAAAACTCCAAAGGTATATATCTTAATAATGTAAGTAGTAAGCGATACAATTAAATGACACACTGTTTCAGAAACACAATACTTCAATTTCTCTCTATTCAACAATAACAAAATAATTATTCTTTTCACGTATATTTATTATTCCATGGGAAATACTTTAAGAATTTTCTTTTTAGTGTCTGTGTTATTGGAATCTTACTACAATGGAAAACTTCCGTCAGTCCTAATTTTTGCCTCTGATAATCAGTAAATGTCTTTCAAAAGGATGAAGTCATTTCAATGTATTCTTCTGCATTATCCAACGTTAAAAAATTTTAATAGTTTTGTTAGGAATACATCTATCGGCTCATAATCATTACGAGTTGTTTACAAAAGCAGACCATGAACATTATTTCTGAGTTTTACGCAAATTTAAAAAAACCATACGCGATACATTTCTGTGTTTGGATCTGCATGACACGTGGAAACTTGAACCGTGTGTAGGGTAGCATGACACGTTGAAGAAAATTCAAGCAAGTTCTGATTTCTCTTCCAACATAGGGTTAATTACAGCAAGTAAACAGTAACTTCCTGCCGTCGCGTGTCTCTTTCAGTATGAATGTAAAGTATACTTGGTGACATTTGGGGAAAATATTATTCACTGAACTTTCTAGTTACCGTTTTACTTGTTAAAATGTCCATAAAAACAATTACAAAATGCCACAAAAGCATACAAATATTAGCCTTTGTACTCTGACTCATAGCAAAACAGGCTAAATAACTCTTTTCTATTGAAATTTTTGTTTTCAGTTTGCAAGGTATACATTTAAAGCCAAAAGCAATAAATGTTGAAAAATGGCAACTTTAAAACAACTTCCTTTTCCAGATGTGCATCCGTACTTCGATAAGCAGAATTTGATAGGACAAGAAGTATCGTGTATTGGCTTAATTACTTTCTACCCACCTAGCAAATCCAAAAGAAAAACCGTATTGTGTACGGCGGGCTTAACGCAAGCATAAGTAATAGTTAGTTAAGTTAGATGTATTTTTAAGCCAACAACATTTTTGTATTGCTGAGCCATTATTGCATTAGATATTCCCACGGCATTCCTTAAATTAAAATATGAATATTCACGAGTAAGAGATATAATAACAAAATTCTCTGGTACCATCATTATTATACTAATACATAAATGTTATTATTTTATTCATCGAATCTACGTTAAACATCAAGAAACTGCAATAGATACAACACAAATCAATATGTCTGAAGAAGAAGAATGGTGATGGAAAGGGAAGTTTTTTTTAACTTAATGCTAAAATTTCGCAACTCAATTTTCAAAAAGGAAAAGAAAAAACCTATAACTAAATAAAAAATGTCATTATTATTAATTACAAAAAACTTTGGGGATGCAAATAAATAATAAGCTTAATTATAAAATATTTCTAAAAATATAAAAAAATAATCATAAATAAGGTTTATCAAACAATAAAATCATTTGTAGAATTAACTTAAAAATTACTTATTCATTTAAAAAATAGTTTCTGATTTATTAATTTTAAAAAATATATTTAAATTTATTAAATATATTTATTGTATCTAGTTAAAAATATATTTAATTTTAATATTAAATTTAAAAAATATATTTAAAAAACAGCTTTTCAATTTTTGGTCTGTGGAAGGAAAAATTCTCAGATTTATGTTCAATGAAGTTAATTACATAAGATATAAAGATGTTAAAAAGGACGGTAATCCACATATGACGTAGTCTACATGCGAAAAATAAATGTGTAGTTTTATTTTAAAGCACAAAATTGCTCAAAAGTTAATTTCAATATCATCTTCAATTTAGAAAAATTGAAACTAGATAACCCTTTTGAAAATTTTTATCTTTAAGAAACTTTTTATCTGTAAAATGCAGTTTTATGCGAGAAATTTATACAAATGTAATATAAATAAATCGTATTTTGTTCTAATCATTTGTTAATGTATTATTCTAGTAATTATTTGAAAATTGTAATCATTGTAAGTACATATATTAATGTTTGTAAGCAACATATATGCAAACGATACCCAAATCCAAACAAAACCACTTAAAAGGACTTTGATTTAAGTCTCTACTTCTTCATATTGCATTCCTCCCTTCTTAGAATTCAATCATTATTGCAATACAGACTATTCACTGCAATCAGTTGTAACTCAAAAAGTTGCTCACTTCTCACAAGTATTCCGAAGATATATGCTCAAATGAGACTTTTACAGAAATGAATAAATAAATAGCAAGAAACTTAATAAAAAATTCATGGGAAACAACAATAATTAAAACAAATAAGTCCAAACTCACCAGAATTTCGATAAATTTACACAATTCTTATTAAAGAAAAGAGAAATTTAATAGTTGAAAATACCTCAATTCAAGATATGGTGGATTTTCCAAATTATGCATATTATACTCAGAGTTTAATACATAGTAAGTGAATAAATGAGATGTTTTGATAATAAAAAAATTGATAATTACTAAGATCTTAGGAATTAAATATACACTGCTGGCCACTCAAATTGCAACACCAAGAAAGGCGAGAGATATCACAACAAAATTTATTTTGTAGATAACATGTTGACCAAGTATTAAATGATTACATTTATAGACTTCCGTGAAGTGTGGTTCCTGTCAAAATCAGTAACCAGAGTAACCGCCATTGTTGGAGATCAACGCTGCTACGCTCCTCGGCATTGATTCAAAGAGACTTGGATGTATTCTTGGGATGCAGCAGACCAATCAGCTTTTAAACATAGCAAAAGTTGATCCAGAGTGGCAGCTGGGGATGTAATCTGGGTCAATCATAGAGCAACAATGAACCACATGATTCCTATCGGCGAAAGATCCGGAAAGTGAGCCGGACAGGGAAGCAACTCAATCTGGCGATTGATGAAGAACCCTTAGACAATGCGTGCCATGTGTGATCACACATTATCCTGTTGAAATCTGACTGTGGGAAAGCCCTGGAAGTAAGGAAAGTCAACTGGCTCCAACACCTCGGAGATGTAGTGCTGGCTGCTTAAAGTACAGACAATGCGTGTTAGAGGAGTGCGAGAGTGATTTCCAATACCTCCTCATACCATAATATCCGGTGCAGGACCAGTGTGGCGGTACGTAATGCAGCTGTCAGCATCCTCTTTCCACGGTGTCTCTAGGCTCGAATGCAACCTTCCTGGAGTTGCAGACAGAAGTGTGACTTGTCAGAGAAGACAATTTCATTCCATTCTGCCGTCCACACCCTTCTTTCATCATACCACTGACAGCGACCAGGTTCTGGCAGCACTTGTGTCACTCGGGCTTGGCGGGATTGCTCTCCGCGGCAGTTCTCATTTGTTGAGTGCCTTCGGCAGGTCGATTTTTCCTTAATATGTACCATTGGCGGCGGAAATGTTTGTGGTTCTGCGTCAAGGGTAGACGAAGCAATGGACGTCTTGTGGGCAGACCATTCTGCTGTAAATCGCGTCGAATGGTATGCGCAGACATACTGGATGATGCATAACAGACTGAATGCGCTGCGCTATGGTTCGTGATGTAGCTGAGCGATCCGTCACTGCTATGTGCACAATTTGCCTGTCATCACGTGAAGTGGTGCACTAAGGTGGATTCGATCTAACACGTTGGTCCGTCGTACCCTCCTGTATCCAACGATCACATATCCACTTTACAGTTGTTTGGTTTTGTCCAACACGACTTCCGATTTCCCTGGATGATTATCCACAATCTCCGTAGGTCACTATCCTTCCCCTATCGAACTCGGATACATGACCAAAAAATTATCGCCGTTTTCTACGAGACATAATTGATCTTTTTTTTTTTTGAAAAAAAAAACACAAGAAAAACACAATTGCTGAACTGGAAATCTGAAAGCTTTAAATAGTGCTTTGAAATGACACCACAGGCACGCGTGTTGTGCGTCTGCGCTAAACATGTAATCATTTGCATACTTCAGCTCCTCTAATGCATGTTGTAAATTTCATGTTATGTTCATGCTTCCTTCAGAGTGTTGCATTTATGGTGGCCAGCAGTGTATGTACATAGAGTTCAATGTTTAAGCAATTAAAATACAGTCATGTCCAAAATTCGAGAGTCTCTCTTTTTCACTCTCGCTCTCTCTCTCTCTATGTGCGTGAGAGAGAGAGAGAGAGAGAGAGAGAGCGATAGAAAGAGAAAGTTTTAATATTAAATTAATTTTAATTATTAGAATAAGAGTTCTTTGATAATTAAACATATTTAATACAATTCTAACTTTATGAATGTTCCCTTATCTTATACTGAAGTCATTAAACAGAGGTGCCAGTGAATTTCTAAGACATTTTTTATGCATTTAGCAACCCCGAAGCATCCCCTATATAACCTCCTTCAGTAAGAAACAACACACATATCTCTGCTAATTATGGTAAAGATCGCATCTATATTACAGATATGAACGATTTAACTTCATAATTTATTTCATCTTTTCATTAAATAAATGGCATTTGGAAAGTATCTGTGTCTTGTATTTACTGCCTTAACACTCTTTTGCAGACTGCTTCTAAATTATGAATTATTATATTCAAAAATAATCTTATTATATATATATATATATATATATATATATATATATATATATATATATATATATATATATATATATATATATATACTCACACGTAGCGTGAGTGCAGTCCACGAATTGATGGTTTTGATTCCTATCGCGCATCCTAGATATTCAATGTTCAATGTGTCAATGTGCTGTCACTGTCTTACTGTTTACAAGCAGTTTTTGTGTGGACAAGTCATCACACCTCTGAAGGCATTTTGTACCTACCTACATTCATATCTCCTAGAGCTATCAAGAATTTACGTATCTAAATTTTTGATGAGAAGTAGAATTTTGTTCACAATTGGTTCTAGAGAAAACCGATCAACACCAGGAATCTTCGAGAGGGTGCTTAGTAGTTCCTTTACTGGAATAAACTGTGCAATGACAAAAGTGATTGACTTTCCGAACATTTGCCTTGAGTTTTCCACTGAATAATAAATTTGATTGCACAATTTTCAGTACTGTTTGTTCACTTTCCAAACTCTGTTGTAAGTTCAGGTTGGAATTTTAATAATCCTGTTTTTCGTTTCTCAGAGTGGAAGGTAACCCTATATTCTTACATATAATTATTGCTCATCTGTATGGCTACTTTCATACCTCTTTATTTGTAAAAATAATCTAGAATCACACCGTATATGTATACATATATATATATATATATATATTTGCAATCAGTAGGAATATCTAGTAGTAGCTAATTCGATTGACTAAGCTTTCATAGAATTAACTGATGATGAAATACAATTTCCTTATTCTCATTAATTCTCTTATTAAAGGATTAAAATTTAAAAAGACAATAAACGTGGATAACATCTCTCTCTCTCTCTCTCTCTCCCTGATTAACATGATCAAAAATTGCCATTAGCAGTAGAAAAATCATAAATGTTTGTTATAAATGTCTCCAGATGTTTTATTCACACACACACGCACACACACACACACACACACACACACAAACACACACACATATATATATACACTACTGGACATTAAATATGCTACACCAAGAAGGAATGCAAATAACAAAACAATATTTATTGGACAAATACATTATAGTGGAAAAAACAAGTGATTAGATTTACAGGAAATTAGGATGTATAGATCTTGAGAAATCAGTACCCAGGGTAGCCACCTCTGGCTGCAATAACAGCATTTATCCTAGGCATGGAGTCAAACAGAGATTACATGACATATACGGGGATCTCAGTCCATGCAGCTTCAACACTATGCCACAGTTCATCGATAGTAGTGGATGGTGAGTGATGGCGTGCCAATCGCTCGGTAACCATTGACCACACATTTTCAATTGGTGACATATCAGGTGAATGTGCTGGCCAGGGTAACAGTCGAACCTGTTCTGTATCAAGGAACTTCAGAGCATTACGGGCAACATGCTGTCGTGCATTATCCTGTTGAAACAAAGCATTAGGGAGGCCTCGAAGATAGGGAAGAGCCACGGGCCTTAACAAATCGGAAATGTAACGGTTGCTGTTCAAAGTGCCGGTAATGCGAACAAAAGGTGATTGAGACGTGTATCCAATGGCACCCCATACCATAACCCCAGCAGATTGGCCAGTATGGCGATGTCCAATGGAAGCTGGCAATGCGCGTTCTCCACGATGCCTCAAAACACGAATGCGGCTATCATGGTCCTGTATACAGAACCGAGATTCATCTGTAAAGATGACGTGATGCCATTCCCGCGTCCAGGTTCGTCGCTGATCACACCATTGAAGGCGCTCCTGTCTGTGACGCAGCGTCAATGGTAGCCGAAGCCATGGTCACCGTGCACACAATCCATGCTGCTGCAAACGTCTTCGAACTGTTCGAGCAGAAACTTGCTGCCTTGCAAATGACTCCATTTCTCGACACAGGGTTCGTGATGTGGCTTTACGATCTCTTGTGACCATGCGGATAAGATGTCTATCTTCTCTGCTGTTAGTGATGGGGGGTCATTGAGATCCTGCATGACGTTCCGTATGATTGTCCTGAACCCATCGATTTCATATTCTCTTAACAGTCATGGGGTCTCGACCGACGCGAGCAGCAATATTGCGGTACGATAAACTACAATCCCGGTAGGCTATAATTATCCTCGATCAAAATCAGACACGTTCTGATAGGCATTTCTTCTTCTTACACGAGGCATTACAACAACTTTCTTTGCCGAAAACAACATTGAAACGGAAACTGATTATGAGAAAACTGCTGTCAAATCTCTGGTTTTATACACATTGTAAATGTCGCTACTGTCGCTTGCTTTGTATGAATACGCTGAAAATATAATCATTTGCATATCACAGCAAGTTCTACCTGTCATGCAAATTTCACGTGTGTGGTGTGCCGCTTTCCTGGTGTAGCAATTTTAATGGCCAGAAGTGTATATATATATATATATATATATATATATATATAAGAATAATAACAAAGAGTATAAAATAAAATCTATTTATTATACTCACTTATTTGGAGACTCACACTCTGTATTCATATCAGATCCAAGAATTTGATTTACACTTCTATTATTTGTTTAATTGTGAAAGTCTAAATGAAAAAAATCACCATCAAGGAAAATTTTCTGACATTACCAAATGTTTATGTGAAATTCCTTGTTTTAAAGGGGACAACCCTTGTCACGCCAATTGCAATAAAATAACTGCAGGAAAGAGATAAAGTTCAATAGACAAATGTTAGTATGCTAGAAGCTGTAGGAGTTAGTTAGTAGGCTGGATATTTACAGGCTGTAACCACTCGCTGGATACAGTGTCCAATATAATGGTCTCCAATTTGGATATCGGATACGATCACGAAAGAAATCTGAACAAGGTCACTCAAGAGACACAAAATCTTCAAAGGATCGTTAAGTGGTTTTAAATGGATCGCACAACAGAGCTATTACTGCTGGGCCTCAAAACTTTACTGCTGCATGTGGAATAATGACATCGAGACAAACTGAGTTCAGGCAACTAGTGAAGTGCTTTTAACCCAGAGACTAACGGTGTATGTTTTCCTACGGCAGTTTCACAAAAGTGATGCACTCTTGCAGCGACACTCTTCAGTGTGAATTAAAAGCAGTCTAACAAAGAACTCCAAAAATGTTCATTGCCATATACTCAACAATATGTGTTTGCTATTACTACTGAAGTTTTATGATTGATAGAGTGCTTTGTAAGTTTGAGTCATGACATTAACAATTGAAGGCACGTTTGATATAAGAGTGAAGTTTAAACATTATATATTTTATACTGTTTTTAAGCTTGTAAATGAATATTTTCTTCCTTATACGAATAATTTTTATTTTAAGTCTGATAGACAGGACACTAAAATTTATACTTTTGTAAAAATTTTTATACATATTCATAAAGAATTAAAATTATTCAATTTAGTTTATTATTTGTATGTAAAAAGAACACACAGTATACAGATGAAAAAAGAATTATTATATACATTTTTAATTGATCATTACAGTATTTATTATAGTTAATTCATTATTGGACCATTATATGCTTAACATTAAACATGAGTCTCATGGTATATTTTAATGCAGATATGTGCAGAGTAACGCGACTAAAATTAATTCAGAGTAAAGTCAATCAGTTATTGGCATTGAAAATATAATTTTTAAAGCCAAAAGCTTTTGTCAAAAATTCTTCTCAACATAGTTATGAGCTATATATTGAGATCATATTCAACGATAATACGCGCCACAAGATGTAGAAGAAATAAATCACAGTAATTAATCTATGAGTACCATGTCTATTTAGTACAAAAATTTCTATATGCATAGAGCTAAAAATAGTGATTAAATATGCATTTCTTGCTTCTCTAAGAAAATACAAAGGTAATGAAACATAATTTTGTAATTATGTACCATTTTAAATGAAAATCAGGTTTGTTACCAAAGAGTGGCACTAGTTTTAATGCCAAACACCATATTTTCTCCATCATTAAATGACACCAGTCTAATAATGTAAAACAAATATTTTACATACTCTATTCTAGGTATTAATGCATGCAAATATTCTCTTAGAGCTAAATAAAACTGTACAACTTTATAAAAAAACATTTGGGATTTCAGTGATGGATTCAGTATTTCAGTATTTTCACCAAATAACATATAGCCACTCTACTGTATCTAAGCAAGTTATTTTTAAACCTAGAGTTATTAAAGTTCAAAAAATAAAATGATTGGAATGTACTTAAAAGAGCATCATTGCATAAGTAATGTATGTATTTATATAAAATTCTTTGTAAAAAATTCAGATCAATATTATTTATAAATTATGAAAAAATACTAGGGGGATTCAGAAAATAAGTTTCCCCTGTTGACTGTGGTCAGAGTTGAGTATGAAAGCAAAAAATAAAATGAGACATTAAAGATAAGACATAACATTATTTTTCCACATAAGTACGAAGGACATCGAGATATTTGTCATACCACTTGATAAGCTTAAAAAAGCCATCCAGGAAAAGCTCACGGCTTTGCATACTGAAGAACTGTTTAATTGCTTATTCAACTTTAGAATTACTTCCAAAGCAACTTTCATCGAAGTTCTTCTTCAAACTCCGAAACAGAGGGAAGTCACTTGGTGAGAGATCAGGACTGGTGGTATAGGTTCTCCACACAAACCAAGTGTTGAAATATGATTTTATTTTGCCGCCGCCTAATGTGGTCTCGCATTGTCCTCGAATATCAGATCTGAGAAACACAGGCCGCTTTTTCCGAAACACCTCTTACAGTTTTAACAGGGTATCACAGTACCATGTAACACTGATGGTTCCAACCTCCAACAAGTTCAGTAACAGAAGTCCTTGGGAGTTCCAGAAAACGGTGAGAAACACTTTACCAGCAGTGGGAGTTGTTTTGAACTTCTGTAGGACATGTGATGACGGATGTTTCTACTTCATAAACGCGGCCATTGAATCGGCGTGAAATAGTGAATCCACGTTTCATCCTCGTCACAATCCGAAGCAGAAAGTCATTACCATCTTCATGGTAACAATCGAGATGTTCGACAGACAGACTGCTATGCGTTGTTCTATGTGTGTCAGAAACAGTGTCATGGCAACCGTCGTGTTGACCCTTTCCTGTATTGAAGAATGATCATGTGAGCTCGTTCATGTCCGATACCAAATTTCTTTCGCTACTCTATTGAGGGTGATACGGCGGTCCGCTTTAATCATGTCATCCACCTTCCTGACATTTGCAACTGTATTGGCCGTGAGTGCTCGTCAATGTCTCCGCATGTTCTACACTTGCTGACGACCATCACTGAATTTTCGGCACCATCTACTTCTATATCACATGTGGCCCATAGACTTGCACGAGTAGTAATGAATTTCTGCTCCTGATACTTCATGTGTCCATTCACTGCGGATAACCACCCTCACTTCCTCCTCTAACCAAATTCAAAGCGCTTCTTCTCTCCTTACCTACCGGGACCAGACTAAGAGGCTGGTCTCCGCACTATGCAGGCACTGCAACTGCTTCATCACGATTGATCTCTATACCCAATTGTGTATCGATGTCTTGTGCGTTAACCTGCTGCGTCTTCTTAAGCCCATAACCGTTCAACGCTTCGTCCGTATGCAGAGCTCAGAGTTTTTCTGGAAGTCTTTTTAAAGCTTATCAAGCGGTATGATAAAGGTCTGAATGTCCTTGGTACATGTGTGGAAAATTAAAGTTATGTCTCATTCTATATTTTTGAATTGAGTAACTCTGACCACAGTCAACAGGGAAAACTTATTTTCCAACTCCTCCTCTTACACCTGTTGCAAAAAGTTTTATGGCTAGGAATATAAAATTAAGTAATATTAAAAATAACTACCAGTTATACTTTTGTTGCTAAAAACTGAATATTTGAAGTCTCTCTAGCATCATTGTCATTGATAAATTTACAAATTCATTTTTAATGAAAAAGATATCCAGTGTTATTATTAAAGTATGATAGACAAGATAAAAAGAGTAAATTATTAATAAAAAGAACTGAAGTTATACAACCAATGTAAATGTAAAATTGAAATACTGAAAATATGAATAATTTGCTAATCAAGGAATTACCGTTTCTTCCTGTAAATAATCCGCGGATTATGCGTTAAAAAAAAGTTTCGAATTTCGTTGTGCGTATTATACGCCGCCGCGGATAATCTGACAAAAAAATATTTTTCATCAGAAAAGTTTACGATAAAATTTTGAAAAAAAAAGCCGTTTATGTTTCATAAAATAAATAACAGATGGCGCCAATATTCAGTTGACTTATATTAACTATAATCAGCATTGTCCAATTACGTTCAAAAACTTTTTCAATTCTGAACGGTTATTAAAGTTGCAATTCCTTAACGTCATTTCGCATTCTGTTTTGACATGATCTGTTTCGCTCTGAAAACATTTAAATTAATATATTGTCAAAGGAAAGTGCAAGTTAATAATTCAGAATAAATTTTAAATTGAAAGCTATAGGGGAAGCAAATGAAAAAATGTCGACAAGCGTGTAATGTAAGGTGAACAAAACATGCGCGGTACAAAAGAAAAAAATTTATTCCATGTGCAGTAATCCATTTCTTTCATTTAACTATTAACGTAGCACAGACACACAAATATAGTTTATTTTAAAAAATGTTTCTAAGCCACGTTCTGAAAGTTATTGAAATCTAACAATCGATTAAGTTTTACTAGAATCTTCTCGGACATATAGATCGATATCGAGCTTTCATCACAGTTAATCGCACTTTGCGTTGAGGTGGATTCAAGCAGACCTTTATAAATGTTTTTTTTTCTGTAGAATTTATTATATTTTTAATTATTATGATTGTATTTTTTATTTTATTTGGCACCAAATTATCAGCAGTATAAATTTTCGACTATTCGTTTTAAGAATTGCCGCGGATCATACGCCGCTGCGGATTATATACAGGAAAATACGATAATTGGAATCTTATACTTTAAACATTTCTTATTGTCACAGTCATTTTATTGTATTTATAAGTTAGTAACATCAAAAAATAAATAAATAAATAAATTAAAAAAAACTGCAATAAAATGTAACAACTTTAATGTAACCATTTAATGAAATGGGCGAAGCAAAAGAGTACAAAACATTTAACTCAAAATATTTTTATTCATTCAAAAGTAGTCTACAATTTCATGAAATATTTTTAATACTATATATTTATATACATTCAACTTAATTTTACACTTTCAAGAGATCATTTTTTTTAAATAAAATAATGGAAATTAGACAAAACAAAATTTAATGCATAGGTCACTCACTTCCTTAGTGCAGGGGCAAAATTTTTCAGTAAAATGTAAAATATACAATTCTAAATACCAACATTCAAGCTTTGCAACAATTGTTTAAAAAATGAAAATCACAGAGATACAACAAATAAAAATTGCACATCAAATAATTACCCCATAACATTTACATGTAATTCATACAATTTAAATTTACGATAAATTTAAGAACAAACAAAAAATATATGATTATTTGAAATAAATCATAAATAATACCCCAAGAAAAATATCAAATCTCATATATTTAAGAAAAATTGGAACAAGTATATAAAGGAGTTAACCTATAATTTAGTCATTTTTTCCTGCTGAAGAAAATATAACACTCAAATTTAGAAGATAGTAAAATATATCAAGTTCATACACAAAGCATATCAATTTAAATTATGCATATATAAGACATATTTTCAGAAATAAGTATAAATAAATAAAAATTAATTCAATTTTACTTTATAAATATTTTCAGGCTTATCTAAAATTAAACAAATGTGGTTACATTAAAGGCAGAATTTATTGCAAATTGTTAATTAAGAATTTACAGAAACTATATCAAACTCAGAAATATAGATAAAATATAGTTTCAGTTGTCTCTTGAATTCTCTAAGAAAGTTCAAAATAACGAGAATACTATTATTAAACAAGGAGATGGTGATTTTAAAATGCTTTCCCACATTTTTACATCCCAAATTTCAAATGTGGTATTTTTATAAAATGAAATTATATATATATATTGTAAAAAAAATTGGAATAAAATTGCTACTAAATTATATTAAGACAAAGAAAATATAATATTTATAAAGCTTTAATGATTTCGAGCATAATTGTATAGTAAAAAATTGGAAGGATGATAAATTAAGAGAAACATAATGTTATCATGTCATCACATAAAATTTAAATGTTTTTATAGGTGAAGTAATATAGTTACTAAAGCAAAGAAAAACATTCTTACTAAATGTTTACTGCTTGCTAAGAAAATTCCTTTTTAAGAAAATTTTCTTTATATTTTAAATTTTCGAGTTTTCATGATAACAAAGAAATTATCAAATTGCAGATTAATCATTAAATTTTAAAAGTCTGTCAAATTCCTCCAACTCTTTCATAATATTTCAGTGTTAAAAGTATTACCAAATATTATGTATTTATCTAATTTATAAATAAAATGTTTAGAACAATTTTTAACAAAATACTCACTCCATGTAGGTAAAAGACTTCCGATTTTGACAAAACAAATTGAAATTACTTTTGTAAGTTAATGAAACTAACGAAAATTGTCTATTTATTTATCTATTTAATGTATCTATTTTAATAAGGTTTCTTCTTAAATGTGTTTGTATTTAATATTTAATTTTATAAACATAGATATCCTAAAGTATTAAAATTAAAATATATTTAAAAAATTCTTAATATTCATTAATATGAAATTGTGTTTTTATAATTCATATTTACATATATATAACATCTATTTCAAACATGGACTTTAGCATATATATTTAAAAATGATAAAGGAAGCAGTTTAAAAAAATTACCATATTTTAAATTTTCAAATGCAAATTATTAAAAAGAAGTGACAGATAAAGAAAATATTACAATCCTGATATTTATAATCTAAGCACAGATACATATATACATTATTGAAAAGCATCTAACTAACTGTAAGCTTAAACTTGGTCAGATATATTTTACAGAGCACAACACATAAAAACTAGCTCCTGAGAGCTTGAAGTCTTTCTTGCATGTCTGCAAAATCTTCAGTTTGCTTAGCAGAAGAGGCAGCTATAGCTCCTTCTTCTTCAGCATCAGGTAATGACTCAGAAACAGCAGCAGGTGCTTTCCCCAATTGTCCTAAAAATAAATCTATAACTATACAGAGTTTTGCATTAATAATGTGAGATTTCACACATTCATATATAAATATACATAGAGGAACCTCATTTATAAATTTCTCACAATTTTTCTTGAAATAACTTTCCCCCTTTAACTTCTTATATCATGTTATGCTAAATCAATTAAGTTTCATTTTACCATTCGCTTGTTTTTCTCGCTTATGTAGAGATTTTTACAGGCAAATATCAAAAAATCGTTTCAATTACTATATGCATTTTACAATCGTTTCATTTTTCCAAATAAGTTCTTCCTTTTTATTCTTCTTATATTATGGTTATGTTTCTTTCAATGTATATTTACTCGCAAAAGTGTAGTGATTTTATAAGTAACATAATTTGCTTTAAGTTAAAAGGCAATTAAGCTCTTCTAAATTTATGATCTTTTACAAAAAATACAGCTAGCACAGTTCCTCCAATAAAGTTGTGGAATTTTTCTAATCAATGTGAAGTATAGTGTTTTTTAAGTCACACACAGCATAACATTTTACAAGAATTTATCAAATATAGTATGAAAATGTATTGTGATTTTGTAAATGAAAATGAAGTTTAGTAGTTTTCTTTTCTAGAAATGAAATGAGAAGAACAGCTTAGGTTTCATTATTGTGCTTTTAAATGTGGTTGATGACATTTGAATGAAACACAATGATGTCTAGCAAAAGGTAATTTTTGTGTTTCAAAATGAAATGAAATGATGTCATCTAGTAGCATAAAATGTATCAAAAAAGGTATAACAGTATTGACATCTAAGTGATAAGGTATTTAATTTACAACAGTAATCATGAAATCATGGTCAATACTTAAAGGGATGTACGCAATTCTGAACAAAGCAATAACAATACTAATAAGGTCAATATGTTTTGATTATGAATATGCTATTGAAAACACATTTGCTCTAGGTATGAGGCTATCCTTCAAAAAAATTTCCTAAAAATGTATGATTGTTATTGAAAAACTTTTGTAAAAAAACAGCAGAAATAAAAGCCATAAGCATAAGTAAAGGAGAAAGCAAGTAAACAATTCAGTGAAAATTATCTAATAGATATTATCTGAAAAGAATATCGTTTGCAAAATCATTGCATATGGTTTAAGACATTATTTTCAGTGAAAAAGGAACTATGTATGTTTATAGAAAATTAAAATATATAATGAAATTTTTAATCCTTTTTGCTATGTTTTGAAAAGGCAATTGAAAAGCTGATAGACAGATATATTAGAGAAGCTTGCTTATTGGATAAACTACTTTATAACTCTCAATATGCATATCAACCCAGTAAATCCACCAATAGTGTGATCTACAATCTGTCAACTTTGGATAGGAATTTTAAAACTAAGGAATTTGCTTTAGCTGTTTCTTAGATATTGAAGGTACCTTTCATAAGGTACCTATTATAATTATTTTACAATCTCTTGCCAGAAATGGAATTAATGACACTATCTTTTTTTGGATTTAAAAAAAACTACTTAATAGCACTTTTGTCAGTGCCTCTTTTTTAGGAGAAAAAAATGATGATCCAAGCCCTCCCTGCAGACAACCAGAAATGGTTGTCTGCAGGGAGGGGTTCTTTTACCCAACTTGTGTTGTTTTGTAGATTCTCTTCTAAAGGTGTTAAAAAAACAGGCATAAACATCATTGGATATGATGATTTAGTTATTATTGTCAAAGATAAATTTGGCGAATTAATATTTAGAATCATGTCCAATGCCCTCAAACAAGGTGAGACTTGGTGTTACCAAGGCCTTTCTGTGAATCCTCAAAAAGCTTCCATGATTGCATTTTATGATTCATTTTCTTTGAGTTTCTATGATTGTGCAAAGAAGAAAGAATCTTAATCTGAAAAAGATAACTTTTTATGGTCAATAATTAACTTGTTCCAAAGAAGATAAATTCTTAAGAGTACTTTTTGGCATGAACTTAAGTTGGAACAAACATTTCAACTTTTATGTTAAAAGAGCAAAAAAGTTTTCTGGTCATGTGGAAATGCATTTGGAAGAACTTGGGGCCTAAACTCTAAAGTTATTCAATAGATCTACACTATGATCATTTGTCTCATCATTACCAATGGTTTAATGATCAGATAGTCTAGAATTAGAAATGAAATTGTTATGGCAGAATTAACAAAACTTTAAAGATTTCTCTGGGTGTATTAAAATAACTACCATTTGTACACTTGAGCTTTTGCTTGGTATGCATCCTCTTTACTTACATATTGAAGCAGAAGCAATAATTTGCATGAAAAGACTTAAAAAGGCAAGTCAGGGGAAGGACTACTCCAGATTTTTGTTTAGGGGAAACCTTAATGCTAACATAATTAGTCAATCTTTAGTAAGTGACATAATTGTTAAATATGAATTTGATAAATCATATATAATCAAATTTCTGTAGAAAGTGTGAGTTTCACCTTCTCAAGTAAGTGTGTATTTACAATACAAGGAGTCGAAAAACATTATTAATAGCAATAATAAATTACTCTGAGCAATCAGTCATAGACAAACATTTCTAACAGAAATAAGTTTCTAATTGGGAATTATTTTAATTAGAAAAGTGAATTTTTATAATACTAAATCTTATAGCACATTGAATCTAAAGTGGCATTTATTAATATATTTATAGTAAATATAGAGTTTTACTGAAAATAGAGAGAAATACTTGAAAAACTTATACATTAAATAGTTTTAAAAATAAAATTACCAGCAGTTAACTCCCAAAGAACTTTATCCACTTCTTCTTGAGCTTCTTCTTCCAGATCCTCTTCATCAAGGCTTTCAAATGTATCCTCCATCATTTCTTCGATGATACCGGCCTGCATAACAAGTACATAATGACAAGATACACATTTAAATTAACAAATAAAAATATTAAATAATTTTACAATATAATATATTATCTATTAATTTAATTTACAAACACACATTTATTTTAATAAAAATAATCTGTTTATTAAAAGCAAGAACTAACATCGCAAAACTTTAAAAAATGTGATTCAAGTTTACAATGAAATTTTTTCTCAAACAAAAAGTAAAATCCTAGGAGCCAGAATAGGTTTGGCATAATTTCCAATCTTCACCAGAAGTTCTGCACAGTTATCCAACCTAAAGTCTCACTTTAGAGTGGCAAATCAATAGTTAATCCAGTTTCCAAATTCCTAAGCACTCCAACTTGAAATCTGAACAATGCAATCTTGCATTATTTTATATTTCAAGTATCAAAATTTAAAATATTTCATTATTATTACTTACTATGGAAGTATTAAAATACTAAGAAATAGAAATTAACTCCATGAACACACAACACTCATTTAAGTTAATAACATACATTTTTATGAAAACTTGAGTTTAAGTCTTATAATTTACGTTAAACATAAATATATTTTTACACAATACTCAATAAATTATACAAAATATTACATACAGCAGCAATTTTAAATGAATAACACAAAAGTTAAAGTAATCACTGTACCATCATCACTATCCATCTTTCATTTACGATACACTAATACTAAAATTCAAAATTTTCAACTTGATATACACTTTCAAAACAACTTCAAATACTTAAATTCAACCATAAATGAAAAATGCTTCAAGGGCTACTAAAACACCAAACAACTTTCAAGCATGCTCACATGAGGTTACATTATAAAATCCCAGGAATACATTATGGCTTAGTAAACCACAGCTTGGCTCATTTATGGTAACTTAGGCTCCTAGGATTTAGCCAAACATAATTTACCTTCATCATTTCTTTAGACATTTCTTGCATTGTTTTTGATATTTCTGGAATTTTAAGCAAATTTTGCATGCTTTTCATGACATCAGTACTCTTTTCAATTGCTCCTGCTACTCTCAAAGTGGCTATAACAGGAATACAAAAACAATTATATATACAAAGAATTTTAAAAGAATGCATTTAATTTGTAGTAATTACATAAAAATCCAGTGAAAACTGTAGCATTTTTATAATTAATAAAATGTAGAGATCTATAGAACTTTTTTATTTTTTTTATAATCATTTCTTCAGACACTACTAGTAACTTAATCAGGAATCACTAACATAAACTGTTCTTCAAGAAAGTTTAAATCAGTGATTCTTAATTAGTGGTAACTCTACCAATTTGTTCAGAAGAATACAATAAGCAAATAAGAATAAATTATGTAAAGGAAAAAATAAATAAAATAAGAAAATCCCAGTATACTGAACTTTCTTTGAGAATTTGAGAGACAACTGAAAATATATTTTATCTATATTTCTGAGTTTGATTTAGTTTATGTAAAATCTTAATTAACAATTTGCAATAAATTCTGCCTTTAATGTAACCACATTTGTTGAATTTTAGATAAGCCTGAAAATTTTTATAAAGTAAAATTGAATTAATTTTTATTTATTTATACTTATTTATGAAAATGTCTTATATATGCATAATTTAAATTGATATGCTTTGTGTATGAACTTGATATATTTTACTATCTTCTAAATTTGAGTACTATATTTTCTTCAGCAGGAAGAAATGACTAAATTATAGGTTAACTTCTTTATATACTTGTTCTAATGTTTCTTAAAAATATGAGATTTGATATTTTTCTTGGGGTATTATTTATGATTTATTTCAAATAATCATATATTTTTTGTTTATTCTTAAATTTATAGTAAATTTAACTACTTTAAAAAATGTTGCCAATGGCGAAATTACAAGAACTTTAAACACAAAATGTCTAAAAGGCAATAACCCAATGAATTTCACCAAATCAATGAGATTGGAAAAAAAATCTTAGTTTAAAAAATCCTGATCACATTTTTAATCTCCACCTTTGAATATCAAAGTCTCACAATATTTTTTATTCCAAATATTGATTATTTTACTGTATATATTTATTAAAAACTATCGATTATTATCGAAACTAGAGGCTATAAGATTATATGCACATATTTTATAAAATTTACATATTATGAAACAAATAGAAATATATAAAAGTCAATACTATTGTTTGTAAATGGTAACCAAATATTATTTTTTTAAATTATCTCTTAATTAATCAAAAGTATACACACACAAACACTTTATAAATACACTATATATAACAAAACCATGAAGGGGGGGGGGTATCAATAAATGCACAATAAATTATATCAATAACTTAAATAATATACATCTTTATGAAAATCTAGGTTTCTAATTAACAGGGCAATGGTGTCCATCTTAAAATAACATTCTCTAGTTTTAATTCGTTGATAACACAATTTAACAAGAAACATCTCAAATGCTTCTACTCTATACCTAATAAAAATTACATATTTTACAATATAAAATAGCAAATTAAATAGAATAACACAAAATAAAAATATTGATCTAATTAACTTTCTTCATGCTCCAAATTAAAAAAATTTAAATAATTTTCAAAAACATTAATTTTGAAAATAACTTTCAAAAATTGAACTACAAATTAAGTGATTTTATAAAATAACAACATCAATAATCTATATCAACATAAATAACATACAACAAAATTTTAAATTGTGAAAAAATTAAAATTTCACACAGAACTATTTAAAAATTACCTTAGAAAAAAATAAAACACATCATAAGTTTCAAGGATTACTAAATTTCAATTGAATCACGCTTATTGTAATATGTCATTGAATCAGTAAACAAATTTATTCTGGTGCAGTAATTTACAGATTTGTCGCATTTGAAACCCTTACCGACTTGCAGGATGAAGCTCAGATCACGAATTTTACCTCCCTACTAAATGTTGCAAAATATCATCAATTATAACTAATCCATAGTGTTTCATACCAGGTGTATGCATATCAAATGAATGATTGCAAACAGATGTCGCTAATTGGAAACATTACGAAACCATAAAATGTGAATTTTTAAATTTGTTTTTTTATGTTTGATCTTTGATAGTCATGTTTAATTTACATTTGGATAAATTTCAGCGTGCATTGTGTTCTTTTTTTTTTACTGTGTTGAAAATGTCGAATTTTAAGCTTTCAAAACCACAATTTGAGAACAGCATTAATTTTTTTTTACCATCTGAAGAAAAATACTGCTGAATCACATCAAGTGCTTGTAGAAGCATACGATGGCAATGCTCTGAGCCGTACCCAGTGCTACAGGTGGTTTGAAAAGTTTCAAAATGGTTATTTTGATGTAAGAATCGAAAAGTGTGGCAGACCAGCAAAAAAATTTGAAGATGCTGAATTGCAAGCATTGCTAGATGTAGATGATGACCAAACGCAAGAACATCATGCAGAACAATTGAATATTGACCAAAGCACTGTTTTCCATTCATCTCAAAGCATGGGCAAGATAATAAAGGTCGGTAGATAGGTACAACACGAGCTAACGGACCGTCAGCAGGGAAACTGAAAAATCGTCGGCAAAATGTTGCATGCCCATTACAAACACAAGTCATATCTCCATTGTATTTTGACTGGTGATAAAAAATAGATTTGTTTTGATAATCCCAAGCTTAATCGATCATATATTGACCCCGGACAGCCATTCAAATTGATCGCAAAGCCAAATTGCTTCGGCCACAAGACAAAGCTGTGTATTTTCTGGGATCAGGAGGAGCCAACCCATTATGGGCTTTTCAAATACAGTAAAACCGTTAATACTGATCACTACAAGTAACAATTACTTGATTTGAACGATGCTATACTCGAAAAACACAGCACAAAGTGATTTTCCTTGATGACAATGCACCTAGTCATTATGCTAAACCAACCAAGAACATCGTTAAGGCACTCAGCTAGGATCCTTTAGCGCATGCAGCTTATTCCCCAGACTTGGTTCTTTCCAATTACCACCTATTTGCATCACTGGGACACACATTGGCTGACCAGCGCTTCACTTCTTACAAAAACATCAAATCTTAGCTTGGTGACAGATTGGTCTCAAAAGACAGATTTTTTTTTTTGTGATATTCACAAATTGGAGGAAAGATAGGAAAATTGTGAAGCTAGTGAAGGATATTATTTTGAATAAAGAAATATCAACAGTTTTTGCAAATTTATTGTGTGTGTGTTTTTTTTTAAATCGTCTCATTTCATTTACACACCTGGTATACTAGTTTGCTGGATTCAGCCAAAATTAGATATTTTAAAGAAATGAATAAAAAACAGAATAAGTTAACCACAAGAAGAAGAAAAGAAAAAATGTTTGAGAGTAATTTATTGTTTTACACATTACTTATAAAAAGATCAGTGAGACTTTAGATAGAAATGGGAATTCTTAAAATGTAAATTCTAATCACAGTAAATCATAAAATTTTGGTTTAAGTGGAAAAAATGCACTCTAAAACTACAATCAAAAGTAATATTATACAGATTCGCAGTAACACTTGTGAAAATTACTTGTAGATCACTAGATTACACCTGATCAATGATTACTTAAAAATTCAATTTGGTTTTATCAATTATAAGCCATAAAATTGAATAGTTTGAGGCAAATAATCAAGCCAATTTAACTTTAAAAATTGGAAAAAACTCAAAACCTGATTAGTGTAAACAAATAATAAAAAAAACAATAAAAACAAATTATAAAAAAGCACATGTTTTATAAAAATCACTGCTTTACACTTAATCTATTAAAAATTATGACTAATTAAAATAATTTAAAAACCTACAATGGGAAAAATGAGGATTCTTAAAACTACAAAAGAAAGTTTAAACTAAATAAATGTTTGGTAAAAACCAAGGAGCCTGACTGAGTTTAGCAAGCTTTCAAATTTTATGGCAAATGCTGCACAGTTACATCGTTAAATTAAATTACATCACTTCACACAATATCCAGTTTCCAAATCCTAACTACACTCTAACTTGAACTTTAAATCTTGTATTATTTTAAATTGAAATTTCAAAATTTTAAATACTTTATCATAATTGTTTACTACCATGGGAACTAGTAGGGTATCCTCCTCTATTGGCAATCATTGCAACTTTTTTCGTCCCCAAGTGGCGACAAAAAAAGTAGCAACCCAGAATGGGTACCAATCAGCATTAGAAACCAGGGTTTTCCCCAATTTTGAATTACTAGGCTTAACACTACATAAGAAAACAATAATAACAACTATGTAAATAAAGTGGGTTGTTGTAAAATTATGTAAATAATAATATAACATTTATAATATTTACCCAGCTGATGATTCATGCTCATCATTACTGAGTTAATATGTGCCTTTGATGTATGAATTCTATTGATTGCTTTTCTTGCACGAATTACTTCTTTTGCCAGAACTTTGCATACATCAGCATCACCACGCTTTGCAGCTTCTTTCAGAGACCTCTTCACTTTTTCTTCTTCCCGTTGAATACCTTATAAATGAAAATAACTTAATAATATAGAATAGAAGGCAAAAATGTATATCTAATTGTGGAAAATATACATAAAAAAACAAAAACTATATTTTCCTGTACAATCTAGAAGATAATACACAGTGGCATATTATCTGCAAGACATTTTTTTCCAGTAATGCATAAAACAAAAAAATATGTAATTATTAAGAATACAGTAAATTGCACACATAAAAAACATTTATCATGAAATTATATCCTGGGATCCTATTTGGTTCCACCTCAATGCAAAGTGGATGAACTTAGATTAAAGTATCCAATTGATTACTTAGAGTTATAATAGCAAGATTAAAACTTATATCTGTTTTTATATTTTAAAATGAGGTTGTATATATTTTTAAAATGGAATATATTTGATTTGATAAATCTATAAGATATATGTAAAAGAAATATTAAATGTAATAATAAATATTGGAATCAAAAAGTGTTAGTGAGAAAAAAAACAATCATTATTTTAAAAATAATATTTTCCAAATAAAAAATTTTATCACCTCTGATTTGTCGATCTAATTGATAGCCTTCTTTACGTAGACTAGACGTCCACTGTTTAACCTAAAATAAGAATTTCAAAAGGAATTGACAATAAAATTTTGGCAATTTTAGAAGAAAAATTATCAATCTCTTGCAAAATATATTAATGAATAACGTAGGGAAAATAAAGTTCAAGAAAACTAAATTAGGACTAAATAACCTAAGCTTTTCAATAACTTACGCTTAACTAATCGAATTCATTTTCCAAAATCATTTAAAAAATTTTAATTAAGAGCAAAATTTTGGAAATGTAAGAAATTACTTAATGACATATTTGGTAAAAAATTATACCTTGTTCCATAACAACTTACTATGTAAATAATTGAAATAAAAGTAAAATTCTAATGAATGAAATTATGTAGGAAAAACCAGAATATCTGTATGAAAAAATATTGAAAAGAAGAACTTGAAAGAAATGAATCTTGAAACAAGTTTGAACTTTAAATAAGAATTTTTTTCGCTTTCATTTAATAATACTATTATATTTATTAATAAAATTTTTCAACTTTTAATGAGATAAGCAACAATTAATAGACCGAAATTAAACACTCATGATGAAATTTAAAATTCGTTCCTTCCAAGAATTGTAGAAAGAATGAATGATTGTAGTTTTTAATTAAGAGGCATTTTAATATCATATCACAAAATGCGGCTTCATAAAAACTTAAAAGGCCACAATGGTTTATAAATTTATTCAACTTGTATGATTTTCTTAAACATGATATAATGACACGCATCTAAAAATCAGATGAAAATAAATTCTCATTTTTATTCTGATACAAGTAAGCAATTGTTAAAGACACGAACCTGATCTTTGGGGTCTTTCTCATTTTTCCCAAATAAACCCATATTAAAAGAAAATTAAAGCCTTATTAATTTATAATCGATAATTCATGATAAATTCACTTCAAAGGCAATTATTTTCTAAGAAAATTTTGTTTGTTTACAATTCTAGGATAATGGGATTCTGCAGACAATATTGTATAATACTGTTGCCATTCAGTAAATTTTCACTGAAAAAGTTTAAAAAAGTTTTGTTAATGTACAAGAAGCTATTAACAAGGCCACATTTAAAAACGTCTTTCTAATTTCATTCGAATTGCAAATGTTATCATGTTTTAATGTCCGACTAAGTGTCAAGGAAATTATGACATTTAACAAATAGAGCTTAAATATTCATCTTTTTTTATGCCGATACTTGCAGTGTTGACCCTC
The DNA here is from genome assembly GCA_037975125.1 of Latrodectus hesperus. Taxonomy (NCBI): domain Eukaryota; kingdom Metazoa; phylum Arthropoda; class Arachnida; order Araneae; family Theridiidae; genus Latrodectus; species Latrodectus hesperus. The sequence goes on from CM075859.1 coordinate 12,286,727, forward strand.
AATCCTGTTCTAACTATGTGTGTGAAACCTAGCCTTTCTTACTTTAGAGTTGCCGATATTTCAGTGAGAGCAACACCCATAGTTATATTACCTTATATTACGTGACGACAGAAGTCGAGTCTTGGCAATGTGAAAGCCTTGTCCAATGAATGCCTGAGATTTTTTCAGATTTGCTATAAAACATGCTGTGACTGTAATCGCTTAGATTTGGCAAAGAAGGCAATGAAATGTGTCATTTGGCGGAGGCAACACGAATACCCGTATATCTCCAAAAAGAGGAGAGTTTTTCCGAAGTCGTGTTGGCGAGGTAAACTGTAACCGTACTTGGTATATTTTGGCGACGTTTCTTATTTAATACAAACCTAAAGAGGTAGTCTAAAAAGGGGTGTGGTGAATGGCGTTACCTAGTAGGGCGGTTGTAATAATGTAAGCAAATGAGGAAAACTCTAACAGAAATTTTATGAATCGAAAAGCAAATGAATGCAATAATGTTTAAAATCGCTTTCTATAATGATACATGTATTCAATTTTTTTCTCTTTAATAAAAGAAATTAAATATTATTGGATCATAAATTGTTAATCACAGAATAATTGTAAAATTTATCTTTTTTTTAAATTGCATAAAATGTGTATGGAATAAATTCTGTAAGCAAAATAGGCCCAATTCAATTTACTTTATCTAAAACCATGTTAATAATAAATTTTTATTTTATCAATTTAATTTGCCATTTATTTGTAGCTTCAGAATTTAAATTGAGTATTTAATTTCAAATCCTTTAAAAGTGTGGAATTAACTATGTAATAAAATGAAACTTATAATTGGAATAAATGTTTAAAGATTTGTACTCATCCAAAGAATAGAAAATTATTTTTTTGATAATCACCATTCATTGATTAGAAGTGAGCAAAATTATTTCTTTATTACTCCATCTATTACACAAAAATGAAAATATATTATTAATACTCATTCCAGAAAACAATAGTTTTATGTATCTGTTTTTAATCGTATCTTTTACGCATAAGTTTACACAAAAATAAGGCAGATTTTGAAGTTCAAATTTAATCAAATATTAAAAAATTGTTAATGTCCTTACACTGGAAAAAAATTATTGTCAGATCTGATAGTCATAGTTAATAATTTAATTTTTCTTGCTTATGGTATTTATATCTTTATAGAGTATCATAAGATTAATGTAATTTTCTTAAATCTAAAAATTAAAATTTCCTTTTGAATAAGCAATGTTTTTGCCTTATTTTAAATTTTTCTTTCAAAAGAAAAATACTCATTTTAGGAAATGTATATTCAAAGAGAAATTCTCAATGATATAAATTATTAAAAAGTTGCTTGTTATAAAAGTATTTACCTTCAGCTAGTAACCAAATATAATTTTTCCATTATTTTCAAAGAGTGTATAAAATATGAGCCAAATCACAAATACTAAATAAAATAAAATTATTTTTCTTTCAGTAAATATATCGTTTAAAATTTAAAAGACATTCAATTTTTCCTAAAATTATAGCTGATGATTTAACTAACTTAAAAATTAATTTTCAAGATTCATTAATGTTGTAATTTTCAATAGTTATCCTAGAACAGAATTTAAATATTAAACAATTAAATGAATTTCAATAACCTAAATATAAATTGCGATTTATTAATACATTGTAATTATTTTGCAAAAATTTAATAGTTTCAAAAATTTAATTTCAAAAATTTATAGTAAAAGAGAAAAGTATATCACGTTTGCACATTATCTGATAAAGAAGTAATGCTTCTGTAAATGTAATATACCTACAATTAAACTATATATATATATATATATATATATATATATAACAAATGTTACTTAAAAATATTATCCCCGAAATGTACTGGCCAAATTGCTTTTTCTTAATAAGAAACAAAGCGTCCTTAGTTAAAATATTACCTCTAGTAATTTACAAAATACCTCAAAAAATAATAAAAACTGTACTAAAAATACGCAAATGATTATGGAAAAGGAGGAAAGTTAATGAAAAGAAACTTTATTTTTCATACTTTTTGTAGTTATAAATTTAAACATTTGAAATGTCTTCTATTTTAGTTTAAAGTTATATAGTCAAGTTATATAGCCGAAGTCAAGTTACATGTCTATAAAAAATTATAATATTGATTAATCAAATAAATCTTTTCTAGTCCAAATAAAGAATATAATAACTAATTAATATTGTTTCGGCTGATAAATATGTCATCAGCACTTCTCTCTGGATGTAATTATTTACTATTTAAAAAAATCAAAATGAAATTTTTTTTAAATATTTTAATTTTCTGAAATATTATTTAACATTCTATTAATTGTTTATAAGAGATTAGATCCTTTTATTTAACAAACAATAATTAAAATTTTATATTTTCTTTTGTAAATATAAAATGTTAACTTTTAATTGTATTTTAACAACAATAGCATGATTAGATATAGCTCTCAAAAGAAAGGGGAAATAGCATGATGAGATATAGCTCTCAAAAGAAAGGGGAAATTTTATAAAATTAAAATATCATTAATGAAAAATTCTTAAAATTAAATTACAAATAAAAGAATTGCGTTAGATGTCCTTAAAATTTGCATCCTTACTAATCAATAAGAAACAGATATAACACCCTGTATAACACCCCCATTAGCTCTTGTCAAGAATACAAACGCCTCTAATTATTGATGGGACGTATTTCCGGCTTTACACTAGACCATCTCAAAATAATTTCATTGTAATGACTTACAGCGGGGAAGTCCATCAATCGTTGTCAGCTGAAGAAACCAACATGTGTTAGTGGTTTGCTTTGTGAATGTCCGGCTAGAAAATTTCTACAAGTCCCTGTTATAATTTTTTGCAACACTAAATATGAATTTTCTTTATTTAGAAAATATTATCCGGAAATTTATTACTAAGCAGTTTTTGTATTTAAATTCTAAAGTAAATATACATATATATATATATATATATATATATATATATATATATATATATATATATATATATATATATATATATATATATATAATTTTCTTTTGATATAAAAAAATAAAAAATATTAGATTGGATCAAATGATTTTAATCATTGCTCTAAAGTAGTTAAATGCATCATATCTTTTAAACAAAAAAATCAGAAAAACCTTTAAATATCTGTAGTAACTAGTTAATTCATTGTTTAATTGATAATTAGCTTTAATCCGTGCTACATCAATATTATATTTCTAAAATCATCAAATAATTTTCAAAATTATTAAAAGAAGTGGTTTGAATGCTTTAATACTTACAAACTGAAGAATTTTAACAAAATTGTATATTTTTAATTATTAGAAAAAATAATAAACTAACTTAATTGCCTAACAATAGCTTTTAGGGGAAATAGTAAGCTACTGACTTCAGTTTAAATATTGGGAAAAAATGTTGATTGTAAGTTTTTCATGTTCCGAATGATTTCTGTTTCTATAATTTTGTAAAAAATATCGTTCCTTACTGGAATCTATGTTGTTATTATATTTATTTTAGTATTTCTTGAATTGTTATGCCTAAATATTAAAATAAATATATCTCACGCATGAAAATTGTTTTTAGAAGGAGAATAAAAGCAAAAATAAAAATGGGGAAATCTTAACGCTACTATTTAGAATAATAATTTAGTTATTAAATATTTTATATAAAACTGTTAATATCACACATTTTTTCACATATATTCAAATTTATTCTACATTAAATATTTTTCCCTTTACCGAACTATATCTACCTTGATATGCAAAAGATCAGAAGTAGTAAATTTCGAGAAGGATTGTTTAAAAAAATAATTTTGTAAAATAATGTTTTAACTTCCTTCTTCATTTGATAGTTATAAAATATAAATATTTTGCTTCACTTGATTGCATCAAATGTTTTTTTTAAATAGTTTTGATTAAAGTACTAAATATTCATAAAATACATTTTTGTGAGCATAAATTCACTAATCGGAAATAAATACTCTACCTAGTTTCGACAACATTAATTTTGCTTTAATGTTAACCTATTAAAAACAAGTATCTTAATTTATTATCTTACCGCAACTATAAAATTTATTTCTTATATTAGAGATATTTTATTCAAACTCAAATTTTTTAGCTTAATATCAGAATTTACTCATTGAAATTTTATTTCTAAAACACACGAAAGGATTGATCATACCATAGTGTTTATTTGCAATATTCTATTTCAGCAATGTAAAGTATAACCTTTAGTATTGCTGTTATTTATTGAAGTGCTTGAAAATAAAAAAGTAATATTTAAAATATAGTTCTTAAATCATTAAGTGAAAATATTTCTTTTACTGATGAAGGAAATTTAATATTTTCCGGAATTTGTAAGAAGCATAAACTTTTAATCAATGATTATATTTAGGGAATATTAGTTTAAAATATCCTAAAACTTACATAAACATTTATTAAAATAATTTTGAACCTCACAGTTAAGAAATTAAATAATTTATCTTGTTCTCTGCTGTTTTCCTTATACAAAAGAACGTTTATTATTACGAAATACAAACACTTTTTATATATTTAAATTTGATCATTAATTTATGGTAACATCATTTTATTATGTTTTTGAAACAGATGTGCATTTTGTAAACATCTGTTGGAACAAGTGGTTACTAAGTGGCGAAAATTCTATACATTATAGAAAATTAATATTGTTTTAAAACCTTATTTTTTAAATTTGAATATTTGATTCCAATCAAAAATTATTAACCAAATATTACGATATAGAATTAAAATTAATTTAATCGTGTTAAAATTTATGTTTTTGATTATTTTATATCTCTCGATATAATTTCATGTTTTTAGTTAGTTCTTATAGATAAATGTAATAAATAAACCTTGAAAGTATAATTATAACATTAATTTGCAAATATTTACATTTAAAACATTTGTGTCTTCAGTAAAAGTATGCATCATGCTAATACCTAAGCTTTGTTTCCATTTTCAGATAAATATAATCTTGTCACAAGATATATATTCATCAGAAAAGGTAAACGAAGCTCAGGTATTAGCATGATAATGACATAAATATAATTTTTCTATGAAAATAATTTCATTATGAAGAAAAATTTAAAAATATTAATTACAGTTGTGAATGTTAAAATTTTATTTAAAGTTTTATGATTCGTTTTAAAATCAAGTTTGATCGAATTAAATTAATTTTACAAAGTTATTTTTTAACGTTCAACAAAAATTCATGTAACCTATATTATTTTATTTACCTAAAAACATATCTTTTAAAACTAAGATTTTCCATTTTTTGTCGATCATTTATAAAATTATACAAGTATTTAAAATGATAATTTTATGAGCAAGCTATTCAATTTTTATATTAAAATTAGATTTAATGTAAAATTAATTAAAAACCTAGAAATCACAAGGATTAAATATTCTTAAGTAATATGGTTTTGTTAAAAACGATGAACTTGGTTCGAAAATTTTGACTTTTAAAAATCTTGATTTTTGGAACAAAAAAAAAATAAAATAAAATAAAAAAATAAAAAAAAATCGAATTTCGTTTTCTGTCTAGCTCGTATTCTTTACATTTACTTATTTAAAACCTATTTTTAATTATTACAATTTATAACAAAAACCTGTTTTAGCTTAAGAGAAATCATTCTGGAGGAATATAATGAAATCGGGCATAATTATTGTAAAAAATAATGTTCGATTTATGCCGATTCTGCACTGTAAAAAATTAAAAAGATCTTAATGTATAAATTATTAAATCAAAAAGAAAATATGCCATTGCGTAAAACAATATGAAAAAACAAAAACAAACTCTTTTGAATAAAAAAAATATTTTAAAATCGTAAGAATGTCCTATTAAAAATTAAAAATAAGTAGACATTCATCATTGGTAAAGTAAACGACTGAGAAAATTTCGCATAATCATGAGATAAGAATGTTAAAATTCTTGTCTAGTATGAATACCTGTATTGATTTGTTTGTCCTTAAACGATCTTTTTTACACGAGGTCTAATTAGATCGGGAACAACAATTAAAAGTCTAATTCCCAATAAGAATTTTACTCAATAGAAAACTTAAATACTGAGTATATCAGTTTTTGAAAAATAAAAAATATTACAAATTTACATGTTTTGGCTGAGAATATTTATGATTTTATTATAAAAAATATATAAGTATATAATTCAATGCTCCAAAGAAATTAAATCTTAAACTCCATTGAAGCTTTTAACTTGCATAATCTAGTATGGTGAAGATGTTATTAAAATTATGAGTGTACAGACAATTTTTACTATTTCAACGTCAATTGTTAGCTGTGAATGTTCGTTCAGTAAATTAAAATTAATTCTGACATATACGATCAACCATGGGACAAAATAATTGGAGTGACTTAGCATTTTTAAGCAGCGAATTTGAAAAACTTGAAGTGATCAACACTGATGAAGTAATTAATCAAATTCATCATTAATGGCAAATGAAATGTATGCATAACTAATTAATTTATCCTAACTAACTGTTATTTATAAATACATTTAATCTATATATATTATATATTAACATCATTCACTGCTGTAAAATATACATTTTTGAAAATAATTATATTAATATGTAAAATTAATAATTATTTTAAATTATTTATAAATTATAGCAAGTTTTATTATTCTCTTGTTACATTTCTGAATCCAATTCTAGAGTTCTGATTATTTTTTATTCGATTTTTGTTGTTTCAAATTAAAAAGCATAACCTAAATCTTCAGAACAATTTACAACTTGAATAATTATATTAAAGAAAGTGCTTTTATTATTTGCATTATAATATCTTTATGAGTTTATATTATATTACTATTTATTGTGGGAGAGCACCAAAATAGATATCCTTCAAATTCTCATGAACTGGGTAAAACGCAAACAGCATCTGTGTCTCGATAGATCATTTTATAATTGCTTACTTTATTGACAGGAGATATTCTGGTTCATGGAAAAGTGTTATCTCCCCTAGTTTGTTGATCGATTTTAAATTATTACCAGATGTGGGAAAATCAGTTTAACTTCCTGTGGTATTTGTACTCAAAATTTCTCAAGGGAGGCTGGTTGCCACTTTGGTTGCCAATTTTTCTTTTTTATGTTTATTCAATATCATGCAAAGAACTCTCGTTGGGAGCACTTTAACCTAAGCAAAATATTTTCTTAATCTTTTGTGTTTAAATAATCTTATGTTTTGAAATCATTATGTTAATCTCAACTAAAGTTAGGTGTAGAAAAATTTCTTAGCAACAGAAGGTACATGGCCATTTAGGCTAGGAACCTAACAAACACTAGATACACTTCTTCTTGCCACTTTGGATGACCGAGTTCCAGTGCTCCAGGCGCTCACCACCAATTTATTTGCTTTGACTGCCAATGGGGTGTAATTATTAGTCGCAGGGAAAGATTTTAATGAGGATATAACAATTATTTCCATTTACCTATCATTTGGTTAATCGTCGAGCCATGTATTTTCATCTGGTATGGCCAAGCCGCGTGACATCACACTCATTCATATTCTTTATAAATAAAAATAAATAGGGACAATTTACAAGGTCAGATATCTTGCATGCATATTCTTGAATAATCCATACATTTAGTAGAGTTTATTTGCGGAAAATATTTCTAGATTATTTTAATTATAAAGTATACACAAACAGTAAATATTATTTCATAAATTGATATAAGTAAAAATTTCTTTTTTTTCAATACACTTGTTCCCACTATTTCTAGATTAGATTAGTAATATAAATACTTATACACACATTTTTAACAATATTTACAGTAATGGTCAGTAACGCTCTGCACATACATTTAGATGCAAATAGTAATGAATGTGAATTAACTTAAAGAGATTTGCAAGAAAGAGTGATAATGCCTGAATTCTGACTAAGTTTGCTGAGTTTTCAGATCAAAATTTCTCAAGAAAGTGTGGGAAAATCTCTTGTCAAAATTAATTTTTTATGCACAAGAATAAACCTACAAATTGCACGGATGTTAGTAATAAGAGTTGAAGACAAATATCCATAATTATTGATAATAGTTTTTTATAAATTGATTTTTAGTTGTTACAACCCTTTAGTTTCTTTTGCATATTTGTAATTACTTATATAATCTTATGAACTTGCAAAACAAACTGTATAAATGAAATAATTAAAAATCAGTTAAATAAATATATACTTATGTGTCGAGATTTATGTGATCTGGGCAAAAAAATTGGAGATTAAATTATAAGCTCAGCAAATGTTACAAAATAAGTGGTTTTATTGCATTAACAAGAGTTAATATCTTATATCTGAATGATTTGGAGTTTGAATAATGAGAAATGCTGAATATGCTATTGCAAAAAATTAGTGATTAGTAACTTCAACATACAAATATACACAATAAATATATTTAATTCACAGGTTTAATTCAAAAAAATTTATTCCTTTATTACACATATTTAATTTTGGTAAGTAGGAGAATACATATGTAAATTATAGTATTTAATGATACTTATGTAATATGTTATATACTTTCATAAAAGATATAAAGTATAAATATGCTAATTTTTATTCATGTAATTTATGATTATCAGATATATTATGGCAAAAACAATTTTAAATTTAATTGCTGAAAAAATAGGGAAAATCATCAATAAGTACTTAAACTACCATGCCAGCTGCAATTTAAATTATCTAATTTCTCTTTTCATTGCTTTTAAAAGCACATGATGAGTTTTGATGGAATAATTTTATTTATAGAAGATAAGTAATACTATTGGTTATGTTACATTTAACTTTTTCATTTAAAGGTCCAAGTACTAATATTGAAATGTCATAACCACTGGTACCAAATACATTAATAAAATCATTGTTTCAAAAACATGAGTTACACCAACAAGAAAAGTATTTATTTAAGTTCTTTACATCATGTACGCTTGGATGTAAGATATGATAGATTGTTGTCTATGTTTTTGTTGTATCATATTTATAGTTACTTATTGTGTTATGTTATTTACAAATATAAAAATCAAAAACTCTTTTATTATCAGTTATTTTTACTAACAATAAATGTTTTTGATTTTTATATTTGTAAATGAACGTCTATTAATGCCGATGAAATACTTTTAATATTTGAAGAGAAAAATTGCAAAGAATTATTTTTTGAATCATTTTCCATTATATAATAAGACAATCGCTTTATAAAATTATCAGAAAACTCCTAATATATTTATGAACGAAATACCTTAGAACAAGAAAAACGCTGCTAAATATACTACGTTCACTCACATGTCATAATGATGTTTATTTCTCCACCTTATATTTCACCCAATCACATTTTCCTCGGGCAACGATAGCTCCGCCTACAGCTCATCGTAGCTGGGTTACCATGCTGTAACTGTAATCGCTTAGATTTGGCGAAGAAGGCGATGAAATGTGTCATTTGGCGGAGGCAACACGAGTACCCGTATGTCCCCAAAAAGAGAATAACTGTTTTACTAGATCTGATCATAGATCACTTTTCTGTCAACAAATATTAAAGTTGTCACATATCAATGTATGAAAAATTTTCCCTTCTGTTACTTTCACAGTTTATTAAGAAAATAAAACAAGTTCTTCAATATGTTACTGAATTTATTTACTATAAATTTATTATCTTCTTTTATTATAATATTAATATAAACATATCCTTGAGACAACATTTTATAATTGACTGCTAAATATTTCACGTTTTCTACTTCCTTTAGCCATAGTATTATTTCATCGTCTGACAGAATACGATCAAAAATGTGCATTCAGACATTCGAGTGTCTGAATGCAATTTTTTTAAAATTAGACTTCTGTCTGCATTCTTTAACAACGGACAGTTCATGGGTGAGAAACATCGATAAATACACTACGCATAAACATTGAGCAGAGAAGATTTAAAAAATCTAATGAAAGGAAAAGTGTAAATGCAATTTTTATTCATAATAAACATTTTTAAAAGTTTAATCAGATATTTTCGTCTAACTATTGAGCAGTCAGTACTTGATGAGATTTTTATATTTAAACATTTTAAGCAAAATAATTTTAACTTCTTAAAGAAGTTAAAACTAAGTATTTAATATGAATACCATTTAATAGAAATTTCAGAAGTCTATTCAAAACAAATGTTTTAACTGTAGTTTAGCCATTCAGGTTAAATATTAAAATGGGTACGAAATAATTCTATTTGAAAGTATCATTCAAAACCAAAAATATCAGCAAAATCCAAAAAGCAGTACTTTTTTATAAAATGATTATTTTTCACGAGCTTAAATTTTTAATTTTTTAAATAGCATAAAATTTAAATTAAGTTAATTAGAAAATAATATGAGTAACAAATATACAATATTTTAATAGTACTAAATTTTGATATTTTCTTCATTACATTCAATTGAATGCAATGAAGAAAATATCAAATTTAAAAAATATATTATTAATAATATATTTTTAAATTTCTGCATGGCATTTTTATTACATAAAAATATATCCCATTAAGTATATTGGCATAAATATTTTGGCTAATTTACGAATTATTTAAACAAAATAATTTGAATTATTAAGCAAATTATAACGCTAATAACTTTCATCTAGCATGAGACTTGAGGAAAATAAAATAATATTGAAATTTCAACTGCGCAGCGGTAAAAAAATCTAAAATACCATTGGATGATAAGGGCAAATTTGCCGCAACTCGATCTATGACTTCACGTAATGTTAAGTCTATTGGGAGTTGCAACTTGAACTTGAAAAAATTATCAGACAATCTATTTGCATTGTTGATCTTCATATAGATCAAAAGGCAAGCTTGTCTCATCTGGCTTGGAGAAGTCAGAATCAAATTCGTCAACATCATAAAAACTTTCTTCCCTAGGTTGATCTTCTAATTATTAACAGTATTTGAATTTCTATCAAATATAGAAATTTAAAAGTTAATATTTACTTTAAATATTCATACATGTAATATACAGGAAAGAATCATGACAAAATTTAATCCTTAAAATTAGTGTTTATCAGATCAACTAATGAATTTAACAAAAGATAAGAGATTATAGTAATAAAAAAATACCGGTAAAGATCTTCAATCGAGGTAATTTAATTGAAACTATTACTTTTGCTTAAAATTTTCGTTGAAAAAGAGCAATATTCAAAATAGTGATATTTAAAGAAATATTACCAATCATAAAATGGAGAATAATAATAAACTTCAATAGAAAAAAATAGATCCCTACATTTCTTTTGTATCCATATAAGGCAAGGCAATAAAACTTTCATTTTAATGTTAATCAAAATAATGACTGATATAAAATATTCATGAAATACAAATATTTTATAATGAAAGTATATATAGCTATATTTTATTATTAAACATGCCAAGACTACCAACCAGAAAAAACTATTATCTATTTCATGATTAAATATTGATAACAGGAATTTTTTCCCATTAAAATTAAACACAAGGAGAATAGTAATAGCGATATAGAGCCATAATGATTTGAATGATAAAAAACTAGCTTTATTGATGACATAATTGTCACCATCAAATAAATACCCAATTAAATTTCTTTCAACAAGAACACCATTCTGTTCAGAACTTTGGGGAAAAAAAGCAAGTTTATTATTCCCTTTATAATGGGTCAAAATTTCTAGAGAGATTGAAAAAACTTTTACAGTTATAAACCTAAGTATATATTACAAGGATAAATAATTAATTTAAAAAATATTAAATTAATTAAAGATTATTGTATAAATAAAATTTTTTTAAGAAGTGAAGTATTAAACATAAATTGTACTAGAGAACCAGCCTTTCCTGCACATTGCAATTTTGTAAATCAATGCGGTGATAGGAGGAATAAAGCCAAATGGCAATTAATGCGTTAGGTTCTTCTTGTCGTTTTATATTTTCTAATTACCTAATTACTTTACGTTTAAAAGATTTAAAATTACTACCTGAAATGATGAACTAATTTCTTGTAAAACAACAGTTATAAGAAGGAAGTTAATTTAAAATTATAACAAAATGTTGCGCACAACAAATTACACTAATTTTGATGAGACTTAACAACTAAATGAACTTTATTTGAAATTCAAAATTCACTGCCCATTATCTTCGCTTCATTTTAAATAAACTTCAAATCGTAACAAGAATATTAAAAATATTCAATAATGTTCGCAGAGTAATATTGCAGATAAAATATCATACAATGCTTTATTCAATATTCAAAGAATTTCTAGGGAAAATGTATGCATCTTTCATTAACTTAAATAAGTTTTAAAAAATGGTTTCAAGTCACTGTCTTCTAAAATAATACAAGTAAATGTAATTTATAGACTATCTGAATCGAATGAATTTTTAAATATTATATAATATTATTCAATATCAACAGATCAACATTCGGCATTTATTGGCATTCAAAATATTAGCCAACATTGACAGAACATTGGCCAATATTTCTGCGCTTCTTGGGTCTGTCATATTCCAACAGGTTAATGCATGTCCACTTGTAGCAGACAACGTTCAGGAGTTTTTCATTAACAATCATATCGAATTGCTTTCTTGGCCTACGTATTCTCTCGACCTATCACCAATCGAAAACGTGTGGTAGATGCTTCGACAACTGGCCTGAGATACATCATCCACAGTTACACTATATCATATTTATGAAGATGTTGCACCCACATGGACTTCAATAACCCTAGGATACACCCAAAGCTTCTTTAATACTATGTCGAGACATGTAATAGCTGTTAAAGCCAACAATGGTGGCAGCACCAACTACTGATTTTGTTGTCAGCAACACTTCTGAAGAGCTACACTTATTATAAAAGCCTATTAAATTAAATATCGATATTAATTTAATTTATTATTAATGTATAGAAATAAACCGAATGCTTATATACATAGATATCTTTTTATATTTTGTTCCAAACATTTAATAAAATATATTGAATTAAATTACTATTTATTTCAAACTAAGATTTGTTTACATTTTATTATTCAAACATTTTCACACCACACGTTAAGAATATCCTTATGTATCTCATTATATTTGTTTACTAATAATTCTAATACAATTTTTAAAATTTGTTTAAAAATACGTTTTTAGTTGTTACATTCATATCAGAAAAACTTTCAATAAAAGTATCATATCTTTATATGATCTTATTATACAATATATATCTACAACTTGATAATTCATCGTATGCTTGATAATTTATGTAGTTTTAATAAACGATTATATGTATATTAAATGTAGCAATTTTACAACCCTGGGCAATATAAAAACTCTTATATTTAATACTTAAAATATGAATAAAAGACTAAAAATATCTGATTTTATTATTAAGCTAAAATTAAAAGGAAGAAAAAAATGTTTTCTCTCTTATAATGGAACGTAAAATGTTACATAATTTATTTCCTTTTAGAACTTATATTTTCTCCAAAAATATTTTTGACTTTCTATTAAAATATATCAAGTAGAATGAATAAGTTGTGGCCGATTCTTATATTCTAATATTTGTATTTTATATGATATTAAATCCTTACTTACATCTGTCCCGTTGATTTGATTTTTAAAAAGCTGAATTAAATGTGCATAATATTTTTATTTGATATAAGTTGGGAACTTTGAATTTGCATCAAGACAATTAACCCGCTTCTATATCTGAAAAATAGGATAAACATAAAACCTAATTTCTTAAGATTTTTATAAGAAATAATAGTTGAATAGTCTAAGTTCAAAGCATTATTAGCACTATTATGAGAAATAATGGATTTTCGAATAAATTGTATTTGTGTTTATTTTAGGAATTTATTTATTCTATTCTTGTTTTATACAATAACAGAAATTTTCACTAAATTGATTTTACAAAGTACCATTTAGATTTATTTTAAATTAAATTCCTTATGTTTCCGAAATAATATAATTAATATAAATATATTAATTTCAAGTAAAAAAGTGATAGCAATAGAAAAAATTTGTAAGCAACTGGAGGAAAGTTCGAGAAGACATCTATCATATCATTTATAAACTAAAAACACAAGAAAACTTTGGATAGCGAGTTTTAATTTCACGTTGTAAACAGGAACATCTTTCCGATATTTTTAGACTTCAATTTATAAACGCAAAATTTGTTCTCAACAATAATCATTCTGAATAACAATTGAAGTTTCACAAAGATGACTTGCGAAGTTTATCATATAATCAAAGAGTTGGAATGATTTATTTTTGATAATGTAAATACGTACAGATCTAAGCCCATTTTGATTTTGTTGGTTGGTTGGGTTTTCTGGCGCAACGTCCAAATAGGACAAGTTGCGCTACATATTGATTTGGAGAAAAAGCTGTAGGCTGGTAAAAGTTTCCCCAAAATTTCCCATTTTTATTCAAAGGAATTAAGATCCAGAAAACTTGCTGACCATGAAATATGGATTATAGATTTTGGCTTAAGATATTGGATTATGAGTTTATTAGTTTTAAAGTGAACATTATCTGTTAACGAAATCAAGGTCTCTCTGCTTGTGGAATTATAAGCCAGAATCGGGATTTAACATATCGTCTCTGAGCATTAAGAATTTCATACTTACATGCAATTATGTTTGTTCATATAAAGACGCTTCTCTTCAGATAAGAACATTGATTGCTATGTATCTCTTTCTCTCATTGTAGATGAAATATATCTTATATTTACCTATCTCATCATATGTAAGGAAATCGAAAATAATTCTATAAAAAAACCAGAAAGACATCAAGTCTCTATTCCTTTTTTCAACAAAGCAATTAGATTTCCATTAATTTTTCAGTCTAGTTTACTTCATTACATGTCCAAAACGTCATTGAAAAGACATCTCTCTCTTCGGTGGCGGATATAAGGCAGGAAGCTCAATAACAAACGCCGAGCATACAAACTTCCTGTATGCAGTTTTCTTCTTACAATCCTTCCTTTAACAGAAATAAGCGAAGGCTTAAGCTGTGATAGAACTACAGTCATAGTACGAAGAGCATAAGGTCGAAAATACCAATCATCTATGAAGAGGTAACTGTTTTTCAGATATCCTATCAACAACATTGATGTAAACTTGATAATTTAGGTATAATAATAATTTTATAACTTGGTATGTTTCGAGAGGTTGAATCATCATTTAGAAAAAGGTCTCTGGCTTAGCATTCAGTGGTAGACATTCAATCCTCTTGTTGCTGTTGTTGTTGCATGCCCCCGAGGTCAGCAGCACTAGACCAGGTCCATGAGAGCGTACACCTTCGAAAAGTCCAGCACCATAAGCGGATTTTCCATCAGATCTCTCCCGGAGAGATCAAGGCATTGAAGAATATGTTCAGGAGAGGCCTGTTCATTTAAACACTTGGAGCAAATTTCGAATTTCTTCGTACCCTCGACGAATTTCAAGTTAATAAGATGACCACTTCTGAAATGGGTAATTGCCGTTTGTTCTTGTCTATTAGATCAGTAGTCAGGGAAGTACCTGGACTCGCGCAGTGGTACGAATGATGCTCAGGAGGGACAATCCAAGTGGTTTTATTATCGTGTCCAATCATTGAGTGAATCTCCTGAAATGTAAGAGGAGCCGACGGCACACCGTCCTCATCCACACCAGCTTTGTCCAAAGTTTCCACAATCTCATTTCCCTTGAGATCCAAGTGGGAAGAAATCCACTGTAGGTGAATATGATGTGATGCGGACAGCCATTTTAACATATGAAGTATTGAAACCCCAGTCCTGTCTCTCACTTGTTGCCATCTGGCCAAATGTTGTATTGCACATTTACTATCAGATAAAATCCAAATCTCAGCTCCATGAGGAAGTGAATTCAAGGAGTCCGGAGCTTCCTATATGGCAATAAGCTCACTACGGAAAACCTAGCAATAATCAGGATTTCTCTTTTTCAGAATTAAAACACTATATTACTGTTTGATGTAAATTCCGCTGCCAGTACGATTGAATTCATCTTTACTGCCATCCATATAAACCTGTATGGCATCGCTCGGTATTTCTCCAATTCTCTCAAGGGCCTTAGATAGTCGGGAATATCAGATCGTTTATTTACATGAACCGGATGGAAAATGACACCATCTAGATCGTCCAATGGGTCAAGACATTGTTTCAGGTGATGTGGTTCCACTGCATCTTTAGATATGTTCAGATTGGCTATTTGGCTGAAAGGGCTATTTCTCTTGAATCTCTGACAATAACGCCAACCCCTAAAATAGGTTGAGGTGTGATTATTGTAATATTTGGTTAGGTATGCGGGTCTTCTAAGGCTAAGCGACTGAAGACCTGTCTCAAAAAGTACTAAATCTCTGGGAGAGGAATTTCTTAAACCGGTGATGATACGAGCTGCGCTGAGCTGGACCTTTTCTAGTTTCAGGAGATTAGTATCGGAAGCACAACAATAAATTGGAATGCCGTATTCCAGAACTGGCCTAATTAATGAGACATAGGTGTAAGGTATCAGTGTCTGATACCCAGTTTCGACCAAAATTTACCTCAAGATGTTAATCCTTTTTCTTGCCCTTAGCACGAGGCGATCAATATGTTTGCTGCCCAAAATGACCGGGTCCAACACATATCCCAAGTATTAAGGGTGTCTATCCACAGTCAGCGCATGATCATTCATATAGATGTTGGGTTGGAAATTATACAGCTTTCTATTGGTGGTGAAAAAGCCTACCGTTGACTTAGTTGGGTTAAAATACAGTTTATGGTTCTTTGCAAAATCCCAAATGTCTTCAAGGACTTGATTAGTGTCTCTCTCGAATCTCCTCAAATCAGTATCGGACTTCCAAAGGACAATATCATCCGCAAAGGCGCCAATTTTACAATGTAACTTGGTGATTTTCTCTATGCCTGATAGATAAAGTGAGAACAGGGTTGGACTTAGGACTGATCCCTGAGGAACACCCTGAAAGATTCTGAAACTCTCAGAGAGAGAATTGTTTAACTTTATTCTGATACATCTATTTCTCAGAAAATCATATATCCAAGTAAGGGCTCTTCCGCTGATGCCAAAGTCCTTAAAAAGTTTCACAATAAGTAAATTATTCCACACCCTAATGCTTTGGACAAGTCCAGAAAGATCGCTACAGTGTGGTTAGGGGATTTCCTAGTGTGAGAATCTCTTATACCCTGACAGAAGTAAAGCAGTTGATCAGTAGTGCTATGTCCCTCTCTGAAGCCGTACTTTTCATCCGGGAGAAGGTTGTGTGATTGTAGATGACAAGCGACTCTTCTGAGAATCATTTTTTCCATAATTTTACTCGTTATACTGGTTAAAACAATTAGCCTAAAGCTCTCTGGAGTACCATCAGATTTACCAGATTTCTTGAACGGTATAACGGTCACTCTCCTCCAGTCTCGAGGAAGTTTTCCTCTGCTCCAAGGCTATTTATAATATCAAGTAATCTTTGTCTACCAATCGAGCTAAGTTTTCAATTATTTGACCATGTACTCCATCTGGTCCAGGAGATTTATTTAAATTAAGTATCTTTCATTACAGCCTCGAGTTCACTAGTTCTAAATGACTTACTGAAAAGGTTTTTTTCACTTTGAATATGGCTACGACAACCATGGACCAAATTACTAGCCCTGATTTTGACATTTCTATCGGCAGCAGTAAAATCTAGTTTACTGATTTCCTGGTAATGCTGCCCCAATAGATGGCCACTTGCTTGTCATTTTCGGCAAATCCACCATCTTCTCTTTGGATAGTGTTACTTTGCTCCACCTGGGGTTGTTCGTTGTTGATACCTTTAACCAACTTCCAAAGTTTGCTATTAGAAGATCTTGAGTCAAGGCTAGAGCAATTCTCGTTCCATTTGTCCTGTTAGATTTATGTGTATAATCTCTTAATTTTTGCGTTAATTTTATTTATTCAACTCTGGAAAAATCCCCATTGCTTGTATCTCTGTGGCCTCAAATTTTTTTTTCTCTCTTCCAGTAGAGTTTGTAATAAGGGTGATTCACTAGGTAAGTAAGGTTTCCTTTTCCTCAGTTGTCCTCTTGGGATAGACTTTCTGGCTGCCATTAAAATCATATTTTTAAAAGAATTCCAGTTCATTTCAACACAGTCACCCAGAGTTTTCCCTCAATTTCATTATCGACTGTCTCCGTGAATAACCACCAATTCGCTTTCTTAAAAATCCATTGCCTGTCCCTACTGGTGGGGACTAATTGTCTCTTTTCTAATTCGATTAAAACAGGAATTGCTGGTAATTAAAACAGGAAGATGATCGATTAAAACAGGAAGATGGTCACTCCCCAAGTTTTCTAGGATCGTCCTTCTACAGCCAGGCCCTAGATCAGAGCTGACAATTGTTATGTCCAGAGCTTCTTTTGTAGTATAACTATATGAAAAATGAGTGGAGGTGCCATCGTTAAGCATTATAAAACTCTTATCGTCTATCATGTCTAATAATACATTTCCCCTTGGGTTTGCAGTTGAACAGCCCCAAATGGAGTGTTTAGCATTCAAGTCTCCCAAGCAGATAGTATCTGCAGTGAACAGGTCTCGAAGGTCGTCTGGTAGACAATTGAGATCAGGGGGGTGATACATATTAAAGATATTAAGTGGCTTCACTCTCCAAGTAATCCTGATACCCTGGATCCCAAAATTAGCTCCGTCAGTTATTGTTCTGCTGATATTTATGCTTTGATATTTAATATCTGTGATAAGGAAAGCAATGGATGGAAGTTTCTGTAAAGCTTAGAATAGAGGGCGCTACAATCGTGGAAATCTAGAAAACTTCCGGCACGGAAGTTCCTGCTTACTGTTCCATTATTGTTTATTGATCTGAAATATTCATTTAAAAGTAACGATCCTAAACATTTTTAATAAGCAGAAAACAAATAAAGATAGTAGTTGTTGTGAGACAGTTGGTTGCAATATGCGAGATGGAACAAATTTACTTTAGCAAGTGAAAATGCTCAGTTCCCAATGGATCCCGAACGTAGTATTTTGTGGGAAAAAGCTGTAAATCTGGAAAATTGGAACTCAACGAAGTATTCAAAGTTGTGTAGCAAGCATTTTATTACAGATTAATATATTAAGACTTCATATATATGTATATATATATATGTATATATATATATATATATATATATATATATATATATATATATATATATATGTATATATATATATATATATAAATAATATATATATATATATATATATATATATATATATATATATATATATATATATATATATATATATATATATATATATATATATATATATATATATATATATATATATATATATATATATATATATATCTTATTTCTAAAAATATTTATTTTAAACATTTTCGGTCCATTGCTCTATTTTAGAAGTTTTAATTTCAGTATGATAGCAAACTTTGGCGACATTGATGACGCCAATATAATATTTTGGCCAATTCTGTCCAAAGTATTTGAAATAATCTAAAACTTATAATAACTATTTCATTATGTTCAATTGCTTTTAATGTTAAAAAATGCTTTAATTTATATATAACATTGTTTAATTTTTAACATTAAAAGATGATCATGATTTAAATATGATTTTAACGGATAAAGTCAAAAAAATTTACCAGAAGTAAGAATAAATACTTAAAAATATGTAAGCGAGCATTTTTCCGATTGTATTGATTTTCAATGGGAAGAGAGAAAACCGGAAGTATTTGAGATGGCTTCCGGTCAAATAAGGTTTGTGTTTGTTTACATTGAACACTCCATCCATACCACCTCCACTCCCATCATGTCTATCTAACCTAAAAATATTGTAACCCCTGACTTTAAGGGTAGTATTTGTCTTCAGCTTTGTCTCCTGCAAAGCAATGATTTGTACTCTCTTAGTCATTGCCAGATCAAATATTTGGTCTAGTTTAATCCTAGTTGCTCTTGTTGAGATTCCGGTTAATCATCTTGTAACATAAAGTATTGCTGATTTGCTTACAAGCGGTTTATGGATCTATAAGTCAATTCTTTAAACAATGTCCCATTAAACACACGTTTCATGCTTCTACTGTCTCGAAATTGCCTAAAATGCTGCCGTTCATCAAGTAGTGACTCTTTCTAACCAGTTGGTTTTAACATGTCATTTATTTACTTAAGCTGATAAGAATGCAACTCTTTTGTGCAATGTTGCTAAATTCATCTTTGAAACATTTTCAATATATACAAAACTCAAAAATCTTAAACTACTTTAAGACAACCTAGATTTTTTAAATTCTTTGCATAATTTTTGTGAGCCAATACAATAAAAAATATTTGTTTCTAGCATTACTGCATACATATGATTTTACAACTGGGTTGACAGTTACCCAGTGGTAAGACCATGCTCTTCATATTGAAGGTTTTTATGTTAGATCGTAATAAATATTGAACAATTAGAGAAGGGGTTTTCTCTTCTGCTTTTTTAATGTACATCTGATGAGTCGGGTGTTCAGTTGTTTTCCAGTTTTTTTTTCCTTTTCATTACGGAAATGCAATCAGCTATTTATGAAAAGAGCTCCAAGAAGGTTATGCTCGGTAAGCATTCAAATATCTGTCAATGACCACTAGTTGTTAGATACTTTATCCTGTGGTATCAAATATATTTATCTTGAATTTTCAGTATGTTGCATAACTTCTGTAAATATAAGAATTAGTTAAGTATTATATATGTGCTTATATATAAACTATGTGCTTATATTATCAGGCTAACAATTACAAAAGTTTAATTCAGGACGTTTGTACACGTTTTAAAATAAAGTTTGTTGGGATGTCAATTAAAAAATGAGATCTACTAAATTTTATTAAACAATTCTAAAACTAACGCATAATATAAAATACATATTAGACAATCATTTTTTTCTGTTACTTTTCAACCAAGTAAAGTTATTGACACTAAAGTTAATTGAAATATAAAAATACAATGATATATGTTGTATTTAATTTATTCTCATATTCATAATTACCAATGTAATAGTCTATTAAAACTTAGGCTTTATCTAATATTTTATTTATGCTTATTTGACAAAATTCCTTCCTCAAAAAAATAGTTCTGTTTTCTCTTTATTTATTTTAATTTTAAACAAATGAAAAGAAATAAATAAAAATAACAAAATAAAAAAACTTTTTTTTTTATAAATTTATCATCGAAGTAACTTAGAGTACTTTACATAACTCAAAAGAAATGAAAATTCGAGGAAAATAATGCTGTCATCTGGTTTCACGTTAACTGAAAAATATTGTGATGAATTTGCAATACTATTTCTCCTCATGAATTAATTCACATTCCTTTATACTTTTCTGAAATTTTCATGGTTATTTCATAACATCATATTTAATTGAAAGTTTACATATTGCTGAAGAAATAGTGAATAACTGTGTAACTGTGGACAACAGAATTGAAATCATTGTTATTATCTTTTTGAAATTTTGAAAATCTTAAGTCATCTGCTGAAGATAAATACAATAAAAATTATTTTAAACAAACATTTTTTAAAAATATAACAAACATACTTAAAATAAATAGAATCATTTCAAATATGAATCCAAAAAATCCTATATTGCTTTATTTACAAAATTAATTGTGCGCCTTTTATTTATGATGTGCTAAGATTTTCATTCCAAATTGATTTCAAAGCTATTTTTATAATTCCGAATGAAATTCATTATGATATCTTAGATAAATGAAAGTCTTTTAAATTATAATGACACAAATGATAACAGATGGTTTGATTATTGTAGTTTGTGTATTGTAGTATTGATTATTATTTCATTCTATAGCACGCTTGGAAAGCTAATGACAAAGATAATAACTTCTAATGCCATAGATGATAATTTTAAGGAGATAAATGATAACTTATGGTCTGGTTATGCCTGAAAAAAGAGATAAATGATAATTGATGTGATCTGGTTATTCCTAGAAAACTAAATTAACTGCTTTAATATTATTGCAGATTAATATTCTATACTTTAAAACATTTGAAACTTTTTATAATAATTTTTTCCAGTTCTTTAAAATTATCTTTAACTTTTATTTTGTGAAAAATGTGAACATAACATATATAAGTGAATGCTAAAATTTTTTAAAGAATTCCTTACATACATTATAAAAAATAATATATAAAATTTCAGAATCGAAATTTCAGGAAAAACAATTCTGACGAGTGTAGCACGCGGCTTAGAAATTTGATAAACGTTCTCATCGACTTTCAAAGTGGTTTGAAAAAAATGATTGATCGTGTCACACACATAAACACAAAAGTACTCTATTAATTTTAATAAAATTTATCAGATAATTCCGTGAGAGAAAGATATTTCTTAAGAACTCTGAACTAAATTGACCTTGCGATCAAACATATTTTCAGTAAAGACCAAAAATAAGCCTTATCTCTTTCAAAAATGATAACAGCAATAAAATACATCGTCTAAGCTCAAAAGTCATCTAAACAAAAGATAAATTTCACCTCAATTCATTTCCTCCTTAAATAGGCACTTACTTACTCATAGAGAGATAAAATTCTAAAGTATTTTTAATATTCTTTTTTTTTGTTTTGCGGTATCTTGGCACCCCATCGAAGTAATTAAGTTCAGTAGATATGAAATTTCCGTCTTGCTAACTTAATAAGAATTTTATCTGTTAATTTGAAGAACACTAATGGAAGTAACTAATTTATATCTCAAAACATCAAATAAATGTGTGAGATATAATTTAAATGCGATAAAATTCATGATTAAAAGTGATATCTGCATATGATTTGAAGACGACATTTGTCAAATACCGAAATATTCCATAAAAAATCATTTTAAATTATTACAGAATTAAAAACTATGTCAAGATTTTAAAATGTTTGGCTAATGGCCTATACAAAAGATTGGTAAATGAAAATATAGGCTCTGTATAAGGTATAAAGTTAATTTTAGCAATGATTCCAGGTAGAACAGTGGTGTGACCTGTGCTAGCTCTCTGTAATAGCATGTTCTTTCCTAGCTTAAATTTTCTCTTTGACGCAGCACATAAGAAAATTCCTTCTTATAGGGTAGAAAATCTTTGAGAGGGTTATTGACTCACATGTGCTGACATTGCCTCTTAAAATGGTTAACAATTACGAAAGCGTTTTTTCCAGAACTTTCTTAATATTTTTATAAGTTTCTTTCATCGTTAAAAGTTCGGTAGGTTAGTGGTAGCGTTTCGCACTGCCAAGTCACGGGTCCGAGGTTTGATCTTAGGGCTTTGCAAGGTCGACTCACCATTTCCTCCCTTTGTTAAAACCTATGCTAGTGAAATAAAAATTGGAGGATTCGCATTAGGATGACCACATAACCAAGGATATACTTCGCACTACAGGCGCCCTCACTCAGAGAAACAGATATGGGTACTGTAGGCCTTGACCCACATATGGGCTGTGGGGCCACTGAGTTTATTTTAGTTTTCTTTCATCGTTATTGTGTTGTGTAGCTTTACTTTACAAGATACTTAGACTCCTTAATTTAAGGTTTATTAAATATAATAACCAGTATTCATTATATATAATATATAAACATTTTTAAGTTAATTAATTAATATTTATTATGTTTATTTAATAATGTTAAAGAATAAAGAAAATTAGGTTTGAAACTATGAAATCATTTATTACTTAAGGAAACTGAAGAGATGGGTTGCACTGAAAATGAAAATAATTTTACCAATGTCTTTATAAATACTTTTTTTCACAGTCTTTTACCTTTAAATAAATTTGTTTCTCAAAAAATGTTATCATTGACAAACAACTTTTGAAATTATGTGTCCAATAAATATGTCCTATGCTGTAGACTCTTTATCCTTTATCTAACAGTAAATATTTAAATTCTACATGAATACAATGGAGAAATTACTAAAGAGACATCGAATTGATTAAGATTTTCCTTTACAGTCACCAGTTACAATTAAGAACATTTAAGCTAGAGACAATAGATGGTTTGTAAAATAGATGGTATGAGTAATTCGTGACCGGCAATGGTACGATGTAAACAACAGTTATGCAATATAAGGAAATAATTAATACAGGCAAAGTCAATAGCGAATAAATTGCGGGAATCTTGGATCTGTTTGCCATGGAAATGCTTTTAATACTTCTTACAGCATAAAGCTAGAATATTTGTTACCAGTTTGTATATGTGATTTTGTATACTATTAAAAAAGTACCTTTAATTCAATTTCACTAATTACTTTGTCTTATTAATTTACAAATCCCAATTTAACTTTTACTAAGCTTTTTTTGCTTAATTTTCTTTATTATTAAAATTATAAATTCCCTAGTATTTTATATTATAATGAATGTGTAATATTAAATAAAATTGTTCTACAGCTGTTTACTGGTGAGACATGGCATCAGAAAACTGTAAAATTCTGTGGAGGACGTAATCCAGGAAAGAAAACTTCTTTTCGTGAATGAAATGTGTACTATACTTAGATTTGATACCAGCTATTGTGGAGCAGTGAGTTACGGATGTGTTGCATTTTTGCTTTTGATGTTTGCAGGAACATCTGTTGTATTCACTGATTGAATATATATATTTTTAAAAATTAATTGAATTCTCCACTTTTTTTCCTCTGGCTGGATATTCCTTTTTATATTTCTTTCTCCTTTTGATTGTGTGTGCGTATCCCGTATTATTCCCCATTCTCTCCTTCCACGAAGTGGACAGCCTGAATGCAGGACTTGTGAAAAACTGCTTAGAGTGAGAGGCGAGGTGACGAGATTGAAGATAGACAAGTCAGAGATGGCAGAGGTGAGTTACGAAAGAAAAAAAAAAAAACCCTGAAAACCACGCAGCTAAGAAGGACTCTGTTCGTTATTCAAGTCTGACGTTCTACTGGAATCTAGAATCTGTAAAATCACAAAGTGGAAACAATCAAATCCTATGAGTTTTCAGACTGGAGAAGAAGAGATATATTCCTATAATAAGAGTCACACTGAATGAATGAATTACGTAAGTTTTCGAAGCTCTGAAAATAGGCTGACTCGATAATAAAAATTTCTTAAGTCAACATTTTTTTTTGTAAATTATTTTTCCAGCCAGTAGTTTTTTAGGGTGGTATGAAATCTAGTTTATTACTTTAATTAATTAGTGTAAATTATTAAAAAAGTTACGTAAGTACTTAACCATGCTGTTAGTAAGGCTCCTAAATATTTGAAATAATATAAGTAACCAGAAATTTAGTATGTCTGTAAATGGATTTGTAATTTTATGATTCTATTGAAACCAATTTTTAATTATAAGAACAAAGCCAGTTTCTACTTCTATTTTCAAATTTGAATCTGGGAATAAAAAATAATAAGTACACTACGCAATGTTAAAAAAATGCATTATTTAAATTCAAAATATTATCTGTAAACACTATATGATAACGGTAATTATCTACACAACACATATTTCAAAGTGAGTCCTTGAAAAATTTCCGTTTTTCTTTCCTTGATGCTAATACATTCTACTATATATAAAAAGACTTCCGGTAAGGTAGATGTTCAAATGCCTTAAATGACCTTCAGTTATTAGTTTATCCGCGAGGTGGTATCAAATATTGGCTCCAAGAAATCAGTGTAGTTTAGTAATAAGGCAGCGCGCTTTGATGTAGAAGGTCTCCAGCTCGATCTCAGACACAACTGAGCAACTTTTTGCTTTTGACGATTTGGGCATATCTATCGAGGTTGGTACACGGGAGTATTTCAGGGATTTTTTTCTTTGTTGCGTATAAATATTATCAAATTATCTATGATCTCTGTTGTGTGATCCCTGGACAACGTGTAGAACATGTGAGGCTGCATTATATAAACAACAGATAGCATTTAAGTCACAGCTATTTTGTTTATGAATGAAAAGTTCATATCTACTTTAAAATATACCTTTTAATATGCGCATTTTATGACTAGATATTCCATTTCTCTCATAATAAATTACAATTTATGAAATAAGTGCGATAAGTTATAATTTACGAAAATATTGGCAGCTAAAAATGTGGAAAATTATAGTTCTATTCAATACATTCTCTACAGATACATACTAAAATCTAAAATATTTTTAATGTTTTCATTTCGTAGAACTAATGTTATTTAAAAAATTCTTTTTAGAATTTAATGCATAGATTTCATTAGTCTGTGGAAGAATTACAAGTTAGAGTGAGCAAGAAAGAAAAATAAAGTTATCAAATAAGGTAAAAAATGAGAATTTAAACTGGTGAAGAACCCTAAGAAGAAATTACAGGATCACACATAAAATTGATAAAAATAAGGAAAATTATGATAAGACCCGTTTTTGGAAAGATCCTTTTATTTTTGAATAGAAAAATATCCCAAATTTTTAAGTTTGTGAAAAACTCAAAACTGAAACACAGTTTCAACCTACATAAAGATATAAAAATATTCTATGTCTAAGTTATTTATTCAGTCTTTCATGAATTTACCCAAAAATTAAGTATAGGTTTGCGTCATGTAAACTGCTTGAAAAACTGGAATTTTGAAAGCAAATTGCAAAAAAAGGGAGCAATAAACTGATAGAACTATACTTTATAATAAAGAGAAATTCAATTAAGATTAACTTGTTCCTTTTTTATATTTATTAAAAAAAAGATTAAATTTTTAATTTACAAAATAAACTGTTCAATATTATAGTTTAAGCAGCAATGAATATTGCAAAAAAGTATCCTTGAACTTATCAGAGAAACTAGAAAATATAAAGGAATATTAAAAAATAGTAATTATTATAGCAAGTTCTGAACTGAAACTGCACCAAGACCATTAAAGTTTGGTTTAAAAAGAAAAACTACACATCATGCCTTAATGATCGAAGCAATTAAAGTAGCATAAAAACATTTTGAGTAGCACTTGAACAGAAAGTTTTCGGTGAAGGATAATGGCAAAAAAGGTGACATAAAAAGGAAATAAAATTATTCTTTTTATAGAATCTTAAAAAAATGAAGTAAGAAAAACTCGTATGAAAACCCACACACGAAATCATATTTGTGATGTGCTATTCCAAAATAAAGTTACAAAGTTACATCAAATATCAAATGTCAATAAAGCCTTTGATGTAACTTTATTTACTTTTTGATTATGTTTATATATATATACATACAGGGTTAGCAAGAAATAAGTTTCCCACTTCAGAGGGCTGTAGAATACGTTCTATTTGTCCAAATGAGATAAAATTTGAACTACAAGTAATTCAAATGATGCGCTTGACATTTAGTAAAAAAAAAACAGTACAAAATTTTGCCGATAGATGGCGTTGTAATACACATAAAAACCTTTGATATGTTTTATAAATGTTAAATAATAATAATTAAAAAGTAGCATTACAGCTGTTCAATATGCCCCTCTTCATTTTCAACAATGTGCTCTAATCACAGAACCATATTTTCGACAGCAGACTGGAGTGAGTCTGTCGGAATATCAAGGATATGGCGCCGAATGTTGTCCTTCAGATCTGGTACAGATGCTGGCCTTTTAAGGTAGCCTTCAAAAAACCCCGCAACCAAATGTCGCAGGGGGTCATATCCGGCGAACGAGGAGGCCATGCCGTAGGGAAATGACGGCTGATAACCCGTGCCTCAGTAAAATGCTGTGTTAGCAGTTGCTTTACACGATGATCAATATGAGGAGGTGCGCCATCCTTGATGAAAAAGATGTCCTGAAAGCATCCACGCTGCTGAAGTTGTGGGTAGGTTACAAAATGATGAAGCGCTGCTGAAGGTTACAAAATTCCTCAGCATATCTTGGTACCATTGTCCTGTGATCGAACAGGTTTTGATTCTATTTGCAGTTACCTCTTCAAAAAATATGGCCCAATAACAAAAGTAGCCGTAAACCCACACCATACTGTCACTTTTTCAGGGTGCAAGGAGTTTTTCTGGATAGCGCGAGGGTTTTCTGCTGCCCAAATTCGACAATTGTGGGTAAGCCCATTAAGTTGAAAGTGGCCTTCATCAGTCCACAGAATATTCCATGGCCAAGTGACGTAAACCACCATTCGAGCAATGAACTGAAGTGCAAAAGTTATACGAACCTCTGAGTCCCCGTCTTGCAACAAGTGCAGAGGCTTGATTTTGTTGGGATAAAAAAGCAAAATCCACCGTAAGACTTTTCGTACAGTGGAATACGGCATATCCAATACACGGGAAGCAACTGGCACACTCACACTACCATCCGGCGACTGACTGCTGGCTTCAACGACCGCGGTAGCCACATTTTCGAGGCTAGAAGACTGGATTGGTTTTCGTCCTCTACCGGGAAGAATTGCAAGTTGTCCAGTTCTTTCAAATTTCTGCATCATTTTGCGTAACACACATAGAAACGTTGGACCTCTTCGTATCTGCTTCATACGGCGAAATTCTTTTACAGCTGCAACGAAGTTCTGCTGGTAGAACAATTTTACAAGTAGCGCTTTTTCTTGGAAAGAAGGCATGATGTGCAGAGAAGTAACTAATGCTCGTTCAGAATCCACCTTCTTTTTACCCAAAGATAATGCTAATAGGCATGCGCTGTAAAGCAAATGACTTTTCCTATTTTCAGTATATGCAAATAAGTACCATTAATATTACAGCGCCATCTTTCGGTGAAATTATGTACTATTTGTTTTTTCAATAAATGTCAAGCGCATTATTTGATTTAACTGTAGTTCAAATTTTATCTCATTTGGACAAATAGAACGTATTCTACAGCCCTCTGAAGTGGGAAACTTATTTCTTGCTAACCCTGTATGTATATATATATATATATATATATCCTTTTAATAAGCTTACGACTATGTAAAAAGTTAGTAGATCTATGTTCGTCATAACACTGATTTCCACAATCAGTGCGAAAACTCAGTCCGCTTAAGCCAAAAAAAAAAAAAAAAAAAAAAACATCCACACTAAAGCAGTTGGATTTCCACTTATTGCGGTAACATTTTAAAATATTCACTTTAATAATTTTCCCCTAATGAATTGCTTTTTAGTTATACACAAAAGCTTATAATTTCAAAATTCATAAAAATTTCAATTCTTCAAATTTTTCTGAATTTTAAAAATTTAGAAAAAAGGAAAAAGAAATTCTTTAAACCTTTTACAAGTGTCTCAGTTTGATTTACATTAAATAATTCAATAATTTCCTGCCAAACCTTTATTTATATTTATTTTGAAAGCAATAATAAATTCTATTATTGAAGTGAAAAGGAAAATGTAAGATGTATCAAAATATTTTCCAAGTTTAAATACACCTAAATTAGAGATTCTCTTTTTAGGATGGAATAAGATACGCTTCTCAAAGTTCTTACTAGATGCAATGAACACGATATATGAAACATATTTCTAAAAATCAGATTGAGAGTAAAAACATTGGGTTTACTTGATTTTTTGACTAGTTGAATATTGTTACTCTGTTACACAAACGGTGAATCAATCACGGGTGAATCACAAAAGTTTCAAATGATGGTTTGATTTGTTGATTTAACGTTTATTTTTTCACTAGAAGGCTAATTAGACACGAGACTATTATTTACAGAAGAGTCCAAATTACCGAAATTATCTTCACTGAAGTGAGTCTCAAAACCATGAACTATTGAACAAACGGCCATGGCATTGACCATTCGCTTGCTAGCACGGTGTTTCAAGACAGTGAAATGTTAAATCAGGAATACATATGATGTCCTTAATTTCGAAGAAGCAGGGCTTTCGAAGGAAAGTCTACGAAATAACAAGTCATCCTTGACAAAGAGGAACAACTAATGACCTCGTATGCAACTAATAATGGAAAATACTTAGTGATGATAACTGGAGACAGTTGTGAAGCTGCAGAGCTCTATGTAGCAGTGCACTTTCTATCTTCACAACTTTTCTTTGAGTTTTGGGTGGGATTGGAATGCGTGTGTGATAGGACTGATTAATTTAAACCCGTATCTCACTCCTATATATATATATATATATATATATATATATATATATATATATATATATATATATATATATATATATATATATATATATATATATATATATATATATATATATATATATATATATATATATATATATATATATATATATATATATATATATATATATATATATATATAATATATGTATATATATATATATATAAATATATATATATATATATATATATATATATATATATATATATATATATATATATATATATATATATATATATATATATATAAATATATATATATATATATATAATATATATATATATATATATATATATATATATATATATATATATATATATATATATATATATATATATATATATATATATATATATATATATATATATATATATATATATATATATATATATATATATATATATATATATATATATATAACATATGCAGGCTGAACGGGAAAGTTGACAATCATTTAAACTTCAACTTTTTACCTAGATAATTTAATTCTTCATTATTTTTAAATATCAGTAAGTATTTTTACCCCAAAAATCTAGGAAGCTTAGTTGATTGCTTTTATGATAGAGTGTCCGCCATCATGGCAGTAAAAGGTGACTGTAATGCAAATTAGTTTTTATACAAAAAACGCATGAATCTTTTTTTCACAAGAATTATTATATAGTAGTCCAGTTCACATTAGAATTAAATTCTGAATAATGATGAATACGTCTTTTATATTTTGAAAAAGTAATCATGTCATACGTTCGTTTTATTTACATCTAATGTTATATCATTATATTGCATATTTATAATTGTTTACTTATTTGTTTTATTTTATACATATATTTTAATTTTCTTCAATTTTGTAAATTAAATAAAAGTTTGTGAAAGTATACTGTTACTTTAAAATAGAATTCTAAAATCACAATATTTTAATAACATTTTTCTTTTATTATAAAACTCAAAACTTTTAATGAGCTTGTTTGAATGGAATTAGGTTGTCTTTTGCTTTATTTTGCTCTAATCAAGCTTAAACAGAAAAATATAAATGCGTCATGCTAGAACAATGTTTAATCTTTTATTATTCAGATATGCGTCTAAGAAATTTTGCATTTTTTATTCTTCTAATGATTATTTTGATAGTGGTCAAAAAATAAAGTATCGTGAATTTTTGTAAATTTCATGGGATTTTATTCACTTCTCCTATTATCTGTTATTTATAAAAAAAAGCAATTCGTAAAGAATCTGTCATTCAATTACTTGTCGGAAAGAACAGAAATCTAGATTATCACTTATATCTTACTAAAGTTTTAAGATATTTGGAATTTTTTTTTTATAAAACTTGTAATTTATAGCTGATTATTAGCTTATAAAGAATGAATGTTCAGTCATTAGAGCTACCGACCGATGGCTGAATATTTAGCGTTCCTGACTCCTGAGTTGTGGGTCCCGGATTCGAATCCCGGTTCGGGCATGGATGTTACTTTCTCTCTATGTTTCTCTGTCCTTTCTTCTGAGATGATGTATGAATGTGGATCACTCAATAAACGGGTTTGTGGTGGTATGTCGTGGGTAATGCTAATCACCTCCGTGATTTGGTTCATAGGTGCCCACTGGGTAAAGACAAATTAGTAGCAGTTTCCGGCCTTGTTGTGGCGTAGGTTTCGTCACCCTAATGCCTGCCGTTGTTAAAAAATGTTATTTGAACTGTAATAAATTATTTCACATAAACACACGTATTTCTCATTAAATAATAATAACCGTTATTTTCTATAATCACTTAAGTTTTTCAATAGAAGTATCAGGGTAAATTTAATTATTTCAATTACAATAAAGTGAACATTTTCTGAAATTAAAAAAAAAAAAGAAAACACATGGTGCAGTTGTGAGAAAGAAATATGTGCGAAAATATTGTGAATTTTTTTAAATAAAATTAATAATTTCAAATGCTTACTCTTTTTAAAAATGCATTTATTTAAATATATTATACTTAAATTATAATATTAGTAATTGTGAACATTTTCCCAGATTATATTTTGAGCTTATATATTTCAAGACACAGGCAAAGAGAAATTATTGTATTTAGAAAAAAATATTTTATAAAAGAGAAATTATTTTCCTAAACAAGGGCCATGTTGAATATACATTGCATCAAAAAATACTTGCATATTTTAACCTTATAGGAGGTTAGGCAAGTGTACGAATATATGATATATACAATAATTAGGTATCCCTGAACACCTTCCAAATTTACAAAGAAGTATTACTACACGATAATGTATTTTCTCGAATAAAAGTTTTCTCGATGAATAAACTATTGGGTTGTTCAGTAAGTAATTTCGTTTTTTATGAGACTGGAATACGTATAACTAACAAACATTTTACTGAATTTTATACTGTCAATTTTAATCCAATACTTTCTGCCATCTTTTTGGTGGTAGCATGATTCCACACTCATAAAATGAATGGTTTTTACTAGCAAAAAACTTATCCAGGTGAGTAAAACGAAATTACTTTCCAAACAACCCAATAGCATTGAATTCATGGAAAACTGTTCAAAAGTATAAAATATATAGCTAGATTCGTGATTTTTATCCATCCCAATTTTCCTAATCTAATTTTTACTTCAATTATAATCGACGTACAACCTGCGTTGACCTATGTTACATTGACACTGGGGAACATTATCAACCACCGTGGTGACCCTTGACCTAGAACTATCAATTGTTTCACCTTTATACTTCAAATCAATAAATTTGCTTTAATGTCCCCATTCTCTTTCATTTTACAAATAAGTGAATTAGTAGTTTTTCTTAATTCAAAAATTGAAGCATTTTTTCTAGAATGAAAGCTTTCCAACAATTACAAATAAATTATGTTTTAATCCGAGTGATCTTATTTTCCCTTTGTTAAAAGCACGTGCCACTTCTTGCCAGAAAGACTGAATGAAATGATCGTAAGACTTTCTTCTTGTTTTCCCTCGTGATGGGAATTCTGATGGCTTTATGAACTTTGATCCTGAAAGAAGAGGTCTTGTTTATTTTCCCAGTGATTGTAAAGTTTGGAATAAACAACAGCCTGACTTGACTGCAGTTCACTATACTTAATAGAACAGGCGTGAATCGTATGTCTTAGTTGTTGAAGCAAACAAGAAAAACACAATAGTGTTACTCCAATGTGAATAGTTAAATTGTTTTATTTAATTTTTTTGAAGATAAAAAATTTCTTTCTTTATTGTTACTTTGAGATTGCTTATGGTAAGTTAGCTTTATTTTGTTATTATGTACAAATTATTTTCTAATGATCATTTTATTTGTATAATTAATAAAGCAATTTTAATAAGCGTTCTTTAAAATTGTTATTAAAAGAATTAAACTAATTATAAATTTTGCAAAATACTGCAATGATGTCAAATATTATAGTCACTGATTTGTAATTTGTTAATTTATATTTTATTTTACATTTTATATTAAGAAGGAAAACTATATCTGAAGAATAAGTAATTGTGAGTTAGAACTTCTTCCGTACAGCATTCTTCTTTTACAGCATTAGCATTCATTTCTCTTTAAAGAAATCCTAATTTTACTTTGGCGTCCTAATTTTACAAATAAGTGAATAAATAATATTTTTCTAACCAGAAAAGATATAAATTTTTGAACAAAAATAGAAAAATTATATTTTGTATATTCATTTTATTGTAATACTATTAATGTTATGTTCTCAATTTGATTCGAATAACGTTCTAATTTGCCAATAGTTTCTACTTTCTAATTAAACTTTATACAAGGATATATATTTTATTTTTCAAAATGAAAACTTTAAATTCTGCTGGTTTTTGGGCTCTTCAACACTTATTGGAATAATTTACCAAGTAGATTTATACATTTCAATAATACATAGCATTAAGTAATAAAATGAAATGTTAAAATATTTTTTTTCTAATGCCGACAGTTAGGATTTGCTCGTTTCAGCTTTACAAGGGGCGGAAGTGATGGCTCATTTATGGAGTAGGGTTGGCAGTGGGCGTGCCTCCACTATCCAAAAGTGGGTGTTTCTTTGTAATTTAGAAGCAATGACCAAGCAGCAAGAGAAACATATTGACGAGACTTGGTCTGCTACCTCTAGAGGTATCATTTCACATGGAAGATATTGCGACCATGATATATTTTAGGTATCTAATCAGTCATTTATACCATGATGGATCTTTGGTTAGGAAGAGATTCAAACTCTCTACCTCCCAGTGGGAACTACGTCCTAATAAACCAGGCCACCGTGGCTCACGATTAAACATAAAAATAGAGAGTTTCATTTTTTAAGTCTCAAATATTTAAAAGCAATAATAATTAAGAAAGAAGAGACATTAGAAACAAGTAGATATGTGTGTGCTCACTTGCATACTTCTCTGTAGCTAACTTCCAATCGTGATCTGATGACCTTATGGACTCCATTTAATCTTTTTCACTTTTACTAGCCAGTTGAGGAGGAATGGTATATGCTTGCTAAAACTAAGTACACACCAAATGACTTCCTTCTCGGTCTACTGTTCCTTGCACCTAGCTCAATGTTGGGCGCTACCACTTTGGTGGAAGCTGCTAGGCATAAATCTTCGTAATTTAAAAGTAAGGACTAAGCAGATAACCCAAGGAATGGTTGCCATCCACAAAGATATCATTTCACTTGGAAGACATTGCGACCACGACCTATTTAATCTGCCATAGCCATTTTTAATGAACATGAAGAGTATTTAGTTAAGTCGGGATTCGAACTCACTACCTTCAGATAATGAGAACGATACCGTTACCAACCCCAAATCACTTACGAATCAACTGGTTTGATTTTTGTCATTCAATGATAATTTTTTGCACATGAGCGCTAATTAGACCGGGACCTACAGTTTAGTGTATAAACGGAACCACCGATATTTTTTTGTTATTTCCCTATATATATATATAGATCATAAGTTAATGTGTTCTGTCTCATGATTCCATTAAATTTTCTTTTTATAATAAGCGAATTAAAACTATTAATAATAAATAAAAAATATAACAGTATTCTACATACAACGTAATAAAATACGGAATACAACAACGTAGAAATGCAGCAATATAAACATAAAGAATATAAATACTAGACACGCAAAAAAAATTACATTGAATCTATAAATTTTTACTATAAATACCATTTTAAAGATTGGCGTGGATATGTGTTAACAGATAAAAAATAGATTCAATAAATATATAAAGTTGAGAATACAGTAGATGATAGATAGACACTGACTGGTTTAAAGTAAGTTTTGTCTGTTCTTGAATAATTCATAAAAATATGTCTGTTCAGGAAAAAATTTTTTTCTTATAAAATCTTTCTGAAGATATCAGTGCGATTTCAAGCGAGACTTCTTTTTATTCAGGCAGCCATTTTTTAATTAAGGAATGCATTTTGATAAAACTTTCCTCGTGTCTTTTTTTAATGTTATAAAAGCCACTTTGAACAAATTCTATCAAGGACTTGTGGGTTTAAATGAATATTTATCTGTCAAATCTCGTTATGTGACAGATACTTCTATGGCTTATCGGTGAAGGCAGGTTTAAATCAGTGAGTTGAAATCACTTGCAACAGATTAACTGGGAGTGAAACTTCAATGAGTACTATTTTTATTCTAATCTTTTTAATACCATTTAATGCAAAAGGTTGGAATGAAATGTATTCCTAAGAAATTAATTCCTCATGATTGCACTAATAATTAATGAAGAAATAAAAACAACAAAAAATGAACTTAGATTAATTTATAGTAAAAAAATAACAAAATTACCATATTATTTAAATTATTATCTGAAATTTCTTATTTGCATGGTTTAAGGTGGTCATATAAATTATGAAAAACCTGCTTTTGCAAAATGAAGTGACATTAAATTTCAAAATAATAAATATATGTAATATGCATGGTTTCCCGATATTGCTCAATAAATAACATTGAAATAGTTTTCATATGTGAGATAAGTTCAAACGTATTTCCAGTTTGATTCAACAAGTTTTGAACAACAGGAAACAAATGTTGGATTTTTCGTTCCCTGTTTCAGGTTGGTGCTTGGAAATATTCCGGTTCTAACTTTCGATATGCTTCAATACATACTATTATGCGATACATATCTGTGAATCTATAAAAATATACATATGTATATATCTTAAAAGCACGATGGTATAGAACTTTGTAACTAATAAATATCCGTGTATGAAATTCATTCTCAAAATAATCAGTGCTGTTGTTTCAGCAACATGTACCTAGCCCTGAGTTGGGGTCTACCAGTTCGATAGAAGCAGCCGGGGGAAGTCTTCTTAATTTTGAAGCAAGGATAGACCACCAATACTTGGCCTACCACTCCCAGAGTTTTATTACACTTGGAGGACATTGCGACAACGATATATTTAACGTGCCCCAATCACTGTTAGCAAACAAGCTTGATCTTTGGTTAAAGGCGGGATTTGAACTCACTACCTTCCAATAATGAGAATGATGCCCTAATCAACCAGGCCACCGCCACATTTTTGAAAATTATAGAACTTATTTAAATATTTTAAGATTCTTTCACCAAGTCTTACCATTTTCCTACAATAAATATTAGAATAATTACATTCTTTTTGATAAACATTAAAACAACTGGTTAATATATTAGTTTTACCACTTTTTCTAAATATTTAAAATTAATACTAAATTGATTTTTAAGCCCTTCTATACAACTTTACGTTATTTATATATTTTATTTTTATTATTTTTGTTTAGCATTTAAATCATGTCAATTTAATTGTTTCATTTTTGTGCAGTAATATTTTTACTAAATTTGATTTCACAAATCATTCATTTAATTTAGATTTTTAATTTGGTTTTTAGTGTTACATTTCTAATGTTAAATTTAAAATATGTTAATATTATTTACTCAAAATGATTGAATAGCTTGAATGTTGGTTATTTCTGAATGGAACACCTACCCACCCGAAGGTATGCGGTGAGTGAACGTCGTTGTGTAATCCAGTCAAGCGATGCACCACAAGGCCGAAGCCAAGGTTCAGGTGGTCGCAAAGGTCAAATGATCGAAAGAACTCCCAGAAACCATTCTTATAGTGGTGGGGTGACCCAAACCACTATAAGAAAAGGCTCAAAGTGATGGGGCGAGAGAGACGTTCATTGGATCTTGCTCTGACTGGAAGAGGGGGTCTAATTTGGCCTATAATAATTAAATACAAACAAGGTTACAGAACAGTATGATACAAGATAAAATACAAACAAGGTTACAATACAATATGATACCAGATTAAATACAGATAAGAAATTTTACATATGTACAGAGAACAGAAGGGGTGGAGTCAGCCAGTGAATTGGTTGTGCATCTCTTGCAATAGAATCTCCTGGATCCCCTTCCGGAAGCCTTTGTTGGAGAGGAGTTGTGGGGCTCTATCAGCTCTGGCAGAACTTGGGAAATGGCGTGTCCTGACATCAGCGTAGTGCTCACAGTTGAACATGAGGTGAATGAGGTCTTGAGTCCCTCCAACATGTGGGCAGATGTCCTCTTGTCCATGGAATCGTCTTCTATAGGTTCCAAAGGAACCATAACCGGTGAGGAACTGGTTGAAGTAGAAGTCTGCAGAGATTCTTTTTCTAGATACTTTAGGAAAGAATGAATAAAGTCTCCTAGTCTTGGGGGAGCACTCCCAGAGATTTTGCCATCTGTGCAGTTCGTCTATATTGGTAAGGGTGATAAGCTGTTGCCTGCTGAGTCGGACTGTGATTCAAATTTCCTCATTTGTAGTTGCGTCTTTGGCGGCTTTATGCGCTTCCTCATTGAAACGGATGCCCACATGTGCTTTTACCCAGTGAAAGGTAAAAGTTTGGGCGTTGATCGTGAGGATCTCCATAATGTCGCTGATGACGGCACTATTGATGCAGAGGGCCGAAAGCGCAGATTTAGAGTCTGTGTGGCTGTGGCAGACCGGAACATTATGTTCCAGAACGTATTTCATGGTAAGAAGAATGGCAGTCTTCGTTTTGCAGTCACTGTTTGCATAAGAGTGTTAATTTGACAGAGTTTATTGCTTGAAGGGAATTGAGATGTACATAAAATTAATCTTAAGGGGACGGAGACATTCAATTTAAGGGGAAGAAGGCGAAAGTCGAAATATGTAAAAAACACAAGTACATAAGTGTAGTCCAGATGTTATATACACAGAACGTATTTAAAAATTATCGGCACTTTAAAAGATTCGAGTGTTAAAAACTATATTATTTTCATAAAACTATATTGTAAAATATTTGAATTTAGTGAAAATGCTTAAATTAAGTAAACTATTAATTGTTGTTGTTGTCGTGTGCCAGCTAGGCTCCCAACATGGGGTGCGCTGCTCCACTTAAACTATTAGTAAAAATATTATAATATTCGTAATATCGCTTTTCTCAACAAACATGTTTTTTGAAACTCACCATAAGAAGTGATACTAACAATAAAATTTATAATTTAAATAAATAATGAAACGAACTTACGTAAATTTATGCAAAAACACTAGCTACCATTTGTTTTATAGAGATGATCAGTTATACAAGAGTGAAATAAAAATGTTTTCGTAATCATGCGTGTATCTTTTATTGATTTTCAACTTAGTTTGCAGATTTGTTAACAATAGTCAGTGGAGACACGCAGTGTCTGACAGAAGTCACTTTAGCGATTTTGTTGTTAAGATGGCAGGCAGATGGATGTAAATGGGTTTGTCACAGG
This sequence comes from Latrodectus hesperus, assembly GCA_037975125.1. Lineage (NCBI taxonomy): Eukaryota > Metazoa > Arthropoda > Arachnida > Araneae > Theridiidae > Latrodectus > Latrodectus hesperus. The sequence goes on from CM075859.1 coordinate 12,325,451, forward strand.
TTGTGTGTGTATATGTGTGATGCTGCTAGTCGCTTTAATATATCTCGCAGTGTGGCCCACCGTCTCTGGAACATATATCAAAAAGAACATCTGTATCCAGAAGACCCGTTCCAGATCACGAGCTACAATGGCTGCAGAAGAAGGCCATGATGGCCTGGTTAGTTAGAGCGTCATTCTCATTATCGGAAGGTAATAAGTTCGAATTCCGGCTTAACCGAAGATCAGTCGTGTTCGCGAATGGCCGATGGCAGGCCAAGAATTGGGGTCTTCTTCCTGATCCTTGCTTCAAAATCATGAAGACTCCACCCGGCTGTTTCTATCTAACTGGTAGAGCCCAACTAAGGGCTAGGTATAGAGAAGCATGTTGATGCATCAACAACACCTGCAGATGATCGTTTTATAGTTCTTTGGGCTCGAAGTAGAAGCATTTTTGTGCCGCAGATTGTTGCAGACCATGCTGTTGCATCAGGGAGAAGTGTACCCACTGGTACAGTGCAAAGGCCTTATCCCCATGCAGGTCTTTATTCAATGTAACCAGTTGTGTATCCCTTCCCCACAGGATGAAAGAGAAGGGTCCACTTATCTTGGGCTATGGCATTAATCAAACACTTTGGAAAAACACATTATCGAAGTGGAATAATGATTTGGGCAGGGATCTCACTCGTTGGTCCCACTGATCTACATGTCTGGTGTGAAACATCGAGATGAGATCCTTGATCCATATGTCCGCCCATATGTGAGGGGAATTAGGAATGAATTCATTGGGATACATGATAGCACACGATCCCATCGAGTTGTAGTTGTTGAGGAATCCCAAGAGGTCTTGGTTTGGAGCGAATTTGATGGCCAGCTTGATCTTCACAGCTGAATTCAATAGAACGTATGTGGGTCTATTTTGGTAGACAGGTTGCTGCTGCTTTATGTCCTCCTTTAAGGTCTGTAGGAAAGCTGGTAAACAGTTTACTCCGTGTCTGATCTTTGCTTCCCATTTCGGTAACCGAAAACTTAAGTGACAGCATTGAAAATCGATGCCGCCAATGTATTTAATCTAGAGGTGGGCATATCACTTATTAAAACTCCTTTTTATTATGTTTATATGACATTTTTCTGTTATAAAACTGATTATTATTTTTTCTAAGATTAGATTTTTTAGAGAGATAGCTTTTCTTGTTCTAAATCATTTATGCACTTTTCTTGTTAACTTATATACTGTAATATTACCTGTTTTATTCACATGTCGTTTAAATTCGATATTTCTAGATTCATTCATTTACAAATTAGGCTTAAAACACCGGTTGTTTCCTAACTTTTGGATGCCAGTACATATCAGGATGGTTGTCTCTGGCAAACATGTCTGTGTTTTATTTTGAAATTTGATTATACTTTATAAACGCTGATTTGAAATCATACTACTGCAAGGATCACCATCCTGGAAACCTGCTTATTTCAAGGAAGGAAGGAATCCCTTTTAAAACTGTCATCGATGAGTAATTTCTGAAAATAAGTGTAGCACACCGGATTCCCTTCTATTACTAAATTCTCAATATATAATTTTCCATGAAAAAAGTTATTAATGTTCATTATTTTTGAAGACGTAAGGCTTTTGCCTAATGCAGGAAACCTGCTCACGACTTTCTCAATAAGCCGTCGATAAGAAAAGATTATAACGCGGATGAAAGGGGTATCCAGGATTTAATATTTCATAATTGCGTAGCTAAAATAAACTTACCAAAGTTTTACATATCATTCAATTAATTTTTATCTGATCTGTGCCCGTGACCTCATTTCCTGATGCAAAACAGTGTTTAGAATAAAACTAAGCAAATAGTAACTATAATTAAAAATAGTAAATAGATCACTTATTTTTTAAATCACAATTTTTTCTTTAAAACTATGGACTTTTTTCCAGTGGAGCAGTGGCTCTTGTAAAGCTAGTTTCGACTGTCAGTGTTAGCGATTGATTTAATGTTCATTAATCCATCTCTAGAAGTCTATGATGTCAAAGTCTAATAATTGGTTATAGCATTCTTAAACAACGGTTACAACTTAAAATTTTGGCAGAAGAATCCTTTAAATTCATTGTTTTTGTTCGACTAAATATTTTTGCGATTGTATGGTGGTTTTTTTAAAACATAAAATACTTCTGTCGTTGTTTTAGCTAAGAAATCAAAATTTAACTTTTAAATACTGCTAAAAATCAACCACAAGCTCTTGAAACACAATCTAAATGTGTATTTATTTAAAAATGTTATTCATGTTTTTTTGTTTATTTATTTATATGTTTTGCTTATTTATATGTGTGTGCGTATTCTTTCAAAAACACAGAATTAAAGACAATTAAACACAGAATACAGTATCACATAAAGTTTGAATGTTTTTCATATATATATATATATATATATATATATATATATATATATATATATATATATATATATATATATATATATATATATATATATATATATATATATATATATATATTATATATATATATATATATATATATATATATATATCTGTGTTCCGAATTTGAAAACATGGTAATACAGAAGATAGATTTCACTTCAACCTTGATCTAATTACACATTAAATTTTGTAAGCGACATTAAACTGAACCTGAATAAAAATAATTTGTGACCAAACTAAAAACCATTTAATATTAGCCATATTAATGTCATAATTGTGGCAACCAGGTGAGCTCACTATATTCACCGCCTTTTATTGAAACTTTTATGAATTCTCAGTCAATTAGCGGTTGCACTTGTTTTTTAGAACGATCCTAATTGTTTATACAATTGTGCTTCATGGAAAAGCTGGAAAAGTTATGCTACATATTTATTTTCACAAACACATTTGTTGGGGTAGGTCCTACCTTGAGTTTGACCCTCGCGACACGCGTACACTGATTACTAAACATAGAACATACTTCGGAAGAAATTCCACCATGAACTTTAAAATTGCCTTACGAAATTTCTGATTATTAAACTTATCTCAATATGATGCCATTGTTATTGTAAATTGTCTAGTAACTCAACTAATCCAATAATGAACTCAGGATACTGTTTCAGATTAATTATTGGTATTTCAAAAAAATTTTATATTCATTATTGCTAAAAGATAAATTTAGAAATAATTTTGATGCCACAATGTGGATAGTCTAATGGCTTAAAGTTGTGAGGTACTTTAATATCCACGTGTAAATTACCATTCGGATGGACTTCTCAAAGACAAAAGTGTGGTTGTTGTGTGGACAACGATTGAGCTCAAGTGACTCAGTAGCTCACACCGCTTCTCGTTATGATTAGCAAAGTGAAGTATCGTTTACCATGGGCATGAAAGGTGACCACATTCACCCTCAATGGGCTACTGGATTCGTGCATTGGGAAAGTCTAAAAGTGCATTGGGAAAGTCACGCCACAACAAGTCCATCCGTTGTTGTGGCGTGGATATTGAGAGAATGGTGTCAGTTCAGGTGCGAACTTGTCACCTGATAGTGGTTCAAAATTACGAGTAGCTTGGTGATAGGAGAGTGTTTCAAACCCATTAACCTAATGGTGCAGTCCAAGGCTCACCTGCACAGCTTCGTATGTATGTATTCTCGTGTCATAAGAGAGCAAACGTGGAAAACTCCCAAGCATCTACCTCAACAGCCATTCATGCAGATGACACACGCACAATATCCATTTCCTACTTTTTGATAGAGATTAAGATTGAATCCAACCCGAAGATCTGTTTCCAACCACGGCGAATCTGTATTGTTGAATTCTTCACGAACTCACGAAACAAAGATCTTAAAAGACAAGATTTTTGCGTATAACCGTGTATTAATGAAAAATAACTCCTGGGAGGTCTGTAATACGACATAAAATATGTACTTTCAGTGCATCAATGGCCTCCTATTCTATTTTAGAGAATTTGGCATTATCTTGTATTTTTTAATGTATGTTTCATTTCGTATCACAAAATATGTTATTTTTTAAATAATGTATTTTGTGTTACGCTATGGTAATTGAATGAATTTAATTGTATAGATGAAACTTCTAGTAAAAATTGTGTTTCTGTTACTTTTAGAAAACTTCTAGCAGTAGGAGTGTTGAAATGAAGAAATATTGTAATAGTTGAATGCTTTACTGAAAATTTAATCTTGTTAAATTAACGTAAAGTTCACTCAATAATTTTTATTAATTGATTAAGATTAGTTTATTGAAAAAGTCACATTTTTAAAACGACTCTTGAGAAAAATAGAAAAACACTCTGAACGATCTTAAATGATATTCATTGAAACTAGTGGTTATTCATGAAAGAATAAATAATTACTTATGAAAAAAGTAGGCCAATGTTATGTTAATTTCATTCAAATTTCAAGATTTACATATACTTCTTTAAAAAACAAAAAAATATAATCAGATCTCTTGACAAGGAAACTACCTCAAAGTATATATATTAATCTCTATATTTCGTCCATAAAATCTTTAACTTCGAAAAAATTATGACGATATTTACATTAATTGTAATCGTTTTCTTTGCAAAAAATATCCTGTTACGCATCTCTAAAAAGGTAATGTAGGAATTCATATCTAATTGTCATAATGTTTATTATGACAGGAAGCAGGTATGTATTACGTGGAGACATAATTAATTTAAAAAAATAACATTTATGAGGAACAGATGCCACTTTGAATTTACCTCCCAATATAGAAATCTCATTCCCAACCTAACCCCATCGCAACAGCTAGATAGAATATTAATAAAGATATAATTAGTTATCACACACTCAGATTCTTGAACGTGAGATATCCTAATCAGATTTTTCAAGGACTTGTTATCACCATCATAACAAATTTATCCGCACAATCTATCGCTGGATTTATTTCCACGTGTCCGAAGGAATATAATATTGGCTAGGGCATGTCTCATTTGATAGATCTCGAGCATGGGGTGGCTCGGTAGAGTATTCTTCTTTTCCAGTTTTGGGCAAAAATAAAAACTAGATCAGTTGATAACGGAGCATTTTGTTGCGTCATTCTTATAGGGTGGACAGTGTGTTTCTTTTTGTTCAGTTCTCTTTCTCTAGAACACCATGTTTGCAGCAGTACTGGTGCTTATTTCTTTTTACGTGGCTATACGGTATGCACTTTTCTTTTCTTATACCATTTACATACTGTTGTAAATTATTTGTGACACTATATAAAAGTTGTTTTATATAACTGATAGCCTATATGTACTTTTTATTACTTTTGCTTTCATGTTTATATATTCAAGTACGTTTATGTGAATTTTAAACAGAAAATATAAAAATTACATAAGTGGCATATTTTTACTTTAACAATAGCTTATAAAAACCACCCAATTTTTGGTGAGACATTATGGTTCAACTAGCATTACATTTTTGAATTTTTTCAGTCAAGATTTTAAAATAGTCATATTGATATATTTTTAAGTGATATATATGTATATATATTTCTAAATAATATATATTGACATATTTCTAACTATATATATATATATATATATATATATATATATATATATATATATATATATATATATATATATATATATATATATATATATATATATATATATATATATATATATATATATATATATATATATATATATATATATATATATATATATATATATATATAACAACTTTAAGTCATATTGATATATTTCTATCAAAGGTGATAGATTCAAAAGTTACGAAGATATCCTTTGTATGAAAACTGCAAAGTTTAAAAAAGATGCAACTTATTTAAGAATTATGCATAAAATATTTAACTGTTTGTAAACTTCTTGATGAAAATTGTATTTAATGTTACTGATATCCTGACACATTTAAACTATTTTTTTCTTTGCTTTCATATTTATGTATCCTGATGTATTTTCAAAATTTTTCAACAGAAAACATAAAAATATCATTAGTGGTATATTTGTATTTATGAAAAAACTTATAAAAATTACCCATTCTCTAGGGGAAAAAATCGGGGTTCACTCACAGTTCACTTTAAAATTTCCTGTAAAATTTTGTAAAATAGAAAATATTCAGTTATATCGATATATTCCTATAGAAAAAATAGTATATTTGAAAGTATCACCTGCATGAGAAAATTACCGTTGATCAAAAAAATACAATTTAACTAAATGTTATGATAATATATTTAACCGTTTAAAAAAGGCAATCAATACACAATAAAATATTTTACTACAAATTTATTTATTTAATATTTAACAAATTTAAAGATATATGTGTTAATATCGCAAAGTAGACAGCATGAAAGATTGACAATTCATTGACTTACAAACATAATACACAAAGATATGTATAATATATATAACTCCTCATTTCCATTTTATTCTTCATTATAAAATCATTGAAACTCAATTCTTACTTATTTGTTTTAAGTAATTTCAATGTTCTACGTTGATATTTCTTAATAAGTATTTAAAATCACAGTTTATATTTTTACTGATTCTTCTAATAAAATTTGGGAAATTTTTTATCATTTATTGATTTATCATCAGCCAAATTGAAAAGCTTAAAATTTGTATGATTTGTATGCATACTTGTCATACAGTAATCATAAAAAGTATTAGAAAGATTTCAAAGAAAAAGAAATATATCTGAGTAAAAAAATAATTTTTTGTGCGTTTGTATTGTATTCATTCAACAGATTTTAAACTGTGAATATATGATTAGAATATAATTTAAGACTTACATATTTTATGAAAGAAAAGTATAAAAAAGTTTATTACATTTTTTGATTGTTAAATCAAGAGTGTGGTAGTTATCACACAACACAGAAAGAATTAAATAATTATGTATGCTCGTTAAATAAGATTTAATTTTGAATTAATCGTTTATATCTACTTAAAAAATTCTTGTTTTTGTAAGCATTTAAGAGAAAAAGACATTTTTGAGCTTGAACATTGCCCGTTTTAGTTTAATACGATTGTTTTTTATTTTCCTATCTTTTAATAAGCAATGGAAAGTTAAAGGAAACGCTCTAAATGTTTTAGTAAGAATTTTTATAAAGAAATATTGAAATATAATTAAAATGATATAAAACGTTTTCACAAAAGGAAATATGATTGCAAAAATTAGTTATTAACAAAGGAAGCATTTTGAAACTCAGCACTCCAAGAAAGGCCAAAAAAAAAGAGCGAATTCCTTTAAACACTATCATTGTCTGCTACTTTTTAGCTCTTTATCTGGAATATTTTACAGAAAATTCCTTAAAAACGATTTAACTGTTAAATATTTAGACAAATACCAGTTTTGTTTCTTACTAACACACATATTAAAGTCTTTTAGCATCAGTGACAATTTTAATCACCGTCGTGGATTATAAAATTCCCTGTTTTTAATTTGAACTAGCTATATGCGTTAAGTCACTATCCGAAAAATTTATTACAAATAATCGCAAAGGCCAAAAATATTCAATATTTCTAAATTCAGTTTTGGGAAATAACAAGGCTAAGGTTAAAAAATAATTTATGAAACTTCAAAAAATGAATGAAGATTAATTTACTAAATACTAAATAAATGTACAAATATTTTAAACACGAAATGATTCCTAGTTACTGAAGTAAAAGAAAATGAAGTATTTTGGCTTAGAGAGGAATGATATACGACTAAGAAAATTCAGACTGGGATATATTTCATAAGATAAAAACAAGTCAGTTTATACAGACGCACATTCTGTTTTTGATAACAAATAGAGGCAAAGATCAATCATTGATGACAGAATATTTTTTCGCTACGAAGAGTTTAGTGGTACCGAGTTGTATATTATATAACCAATAAAATGATCGTAATTTTAGCTACTTAAACGAAATAAATTATTTTTAAAATATAGTATTACAGAAAGAGATAAAATTTCATAAAAAATATAATAGTAACTTCACGTTCTATTTTATATAAAGAGTGCAGTTAATAACAATTAACTAAATTTTTGAGTTAGTTTACAAAAATATCTTAGATTAATATTTTGCTTTTGGTAACAAACAGATTTAGAGAGATCAAACAGTGGTAACAGAATATTTTTCACAACTTAGTATTTAGTTTTACTAAGCAGCACAGTGTGTAGCCAATGAAATTATATAATTATATATATATATATATATATATATATATATATATATATATATATATATATATATATATATATATATATATATATATATATATATATATATATATATATATATATATATATATATATATATATATATATATATATATATCAACGAAAAGCAAATTTAAACCATTCTTATTGATTTACATTTTAAAAAGACGATATTTCATCGCCTTTTTAAAACGAATAGTTGACCTTAGAAAAGACGTATAGTTGACGTATATTTGAGAAATATGTAAATTTATGAAACCCTGAAATAAATTTTTTGATGTGCTAAAAGTCATTTTAATGCAGGAAACTTTTTTTAATTTTCTGTATACTTTTCCAATTTTAAAATTGATGTCATTCATGATACTGCTTTATTATATACAAAAAATTAAATTGAACAGTTTGAGAAGTTTATATTCAACGAAAGAACAGAGAAATTGATTTTTGAATAAACAAATTTTAACATTGAACAAAACATTTAAATTATATTGCTATGTAATTATCAGAAACACATTTTTAAAAATTTTCACTTTTTATTTTTACAGAAATATTTTAAAATGTACTAGTGAAAGCAACAATAAATATTTGTTATTGATTATAACTTGAACCTTCGTTTCACAATGATTATGTATATTTGAAAGCAATATGAACAATTATTAAAACGTAAAACTTGTTTTTTAAGGCAATTAAAATCTTATTAAAGCATAATACATTGCGTAAGAGAAAAAACATTTACTTTATTTTCCACTGTACGTTTTTCCAAGACTTTTAGCTTGATTTTATTTATTAAACGCTACTTTATGTAAGAAATTGAAAGATTTGAGAAACATACTGGAAATATACGAGCTGAAATGTAAAATTTTTAAAAGTTAAATACTTACATTAAGCAAAGAAATCCGAATTGCATTTTCGTGCATATCTAATTATCAAAATCAAATGTTTAATAATACTTAATATACGCTTTTTGTGGAATTGATAATTATCTATTGCAAAGAACTAATAATACTTTCTGCATTTGCTTTTGATATTTCAAAGAATAAAAATGTTATAGAAATAAGCTCATTCTCACGAAATCTCCTTAAAGAAACCAATTTGATTTTTTTATTCTCTCAAGCATTACTAAAAATTTTATCAATTTTTAGATTAACAAAATGAAAAATATTATAAAAATTCTATGTATTCATCTAAAACTTTCTAACCCAAGATTCATGAAAAGTTGGGTGTAAGAGCAGCTTCTGTTGGTACAGAGTACCTGGAGCACCCAAGGCAGAACCCAGGGTAGAAGTCTGACTTTGCTCCATTGCTCCAGGCTCTAGCTGGACATAGTGGAGTGGCCTTCACGACTTGGGTGACCCTACCAGGACTCTCCCGACGTACTTCACCCACTCCACCCAGGAACACCCCCTCACCGGCAACTAGTGCACACTATGAGGCAGCCTGTGGGACTTGAGGGGGAGATGATCTTAACACAAGAGATGTAGCCAAACGGGTTTGACAAGACTGCGAAGTGGCCACCTGCTTGCTCAGAGACACGTCTCTGGTACCAAGGTCTACCCTCTCGGTCCCAAATGTCGAGTAGTGCAGGCCTCTCCATCTCATATTTCTCAGTGCATTGGGTGTGAGAGAGGGGACATGGATTTGAGACCGGAGGTGGTGCTTGAGAGACTGACTATTTTTGGATTCATGGGGCTGGTGTGATGGTACTGTCACGCCAGTCGGGGATAAACAACAACACATGTATTCATCTATTTTATGCATTTTATGCATAATTCCATGTATTTTATAAAAATTCTAAGAAATACTTAATAATTCAAATCAAAGACTCTGAAAAATATTAGTATATATTTTTATCAATCAAAAGGAATTCCATTAATTTTGTCAAATTAATATTTTAATTACTTTATGAAAAATCTAAAAATTCTATTACTCTCAAGATTTTTAGTTTCAAATTGAGTTTTCTTGGACTGTAGCAATCATAAAACGAGCATCATAATATTTTGCATTCAAACTTAGCCTATAACTGCTAATTAAAATCATAGAAAATAATTACACTAATATTGTATTTTATTAAAATTAGAGTTAACCTAAGTTGTTTAAATATGGAATACTAAAACATTTACTTGTGGTTTTATAAATTATATTTGTTATTAAGTAATCATCATCATCAAGTGGGAATGAGTGACAAACTTTTTATCATGTGAAATTTATTATTCAGTGAATATAGCATGTGCTTAATTAAATTTCAGATTCTGTTATTTAGTTTTTAAACATTCCTATTTATTTTTCGAATATGAAGAACACATTAATATTTTCTTAAAGTATTACTATATATCGAAGTCATGATTTGTTCTAAAGTAAGCTTTATCTTTATTGACTCAGCATTTATTTCTCACAACTTGTGCGAGAATATTTCTGAATTCGCTCGTCATGAAGCTAAGTACCAAATAATGCACTCAAAAATTTTTTGTGTACCTAGATTTTCAAAAGAAATCCTTGTAAAATGTTTCATCTTCCGATAGAGTGTCAACCCTATTTCCATGCTTGAGTTTTTACATAAATTTCCTATCATTAGTCAGAAAGATATTTCATTGTAAAGAAGACTCGTTTTTCCCGTGTACGCTTTATGAAAACATAATGCTTTCATTTTTTTCATCGCCTCCTTTGTTAATGAATCACAAATGTTATCTGCAATGAAAAGAAAATTATTTTTTATTCTCTCCTTTCTTCGTTGTTGGAATATTTATTAAATTTATCTTTATAACTCTTAACGAATTTAAATTCTTGCCATAGTGTGTCACTTGGGTAAGTTTTTCAAGTTTGTATTTCGCCTGTTTTCAAGTTTGTAAAAATATTGATAAATTCCCTATTTCTTTGTTAAATTTATATTCTCGTTTGTTCATATTGTTAATTAACAATACTTTTTAAAAGTAATATGAGATAAATTCATGTAAGATATAAACATTGGTATAAATAATATAAATAGGTGTATGAGAGGCGTAATAATTATTTATAATAATGATTGATATATGAACCCAGACTTAAGAAAGATTTTTAAATTCGAAGCATTAAGTTTGAATTTATGCTCTTGAATTTCTTGTTACTAAGTTATTATTATAATTATTTAAAAAATATTCCTTAGATTTTTTATAATAGGGTTATTACTACACTGGCCATGTTAATTCTTTGTTGCTAAATATGGGTTTTTTATGTAAGAGAATTTCTTATTAAGAAATAGCAAGAATTTAGCTTTTTTCAAATACTCAGAGTATTTAATTAAAAAAATATCCTTAGTGTATTTAAAAACGTGATATTTTTATAAATTAACAAAGTTTGTTAAAGGCTTTTTAATTTATTTTTATGAAGCGTTTTTACCTTTTTATGTATTAATTAACTCAGGAATGGGTAAAATATTTAATGGGAAAAATGTGGTTCTATTAAAATATGCACATCGTTGAATTCTATATTATTTATTAATACATATGTAATATTTACTTAATAAAATATAGTATATGTTTACTTTAGAATTAGTATATATTACTACACGTAGACTGTATAAGCCTATGCCAAAATGGAAAAATTAAAATATATGCATTTATTTTTATTATGGAAGCTAAAACTCATTGAAGAACATTTTTCCTGTTACTTTCTGGAAGCTAACAGCAAAATATATGCTCGTAAAACATCAAAATTATGAATTCTGTGTAGATGCTTTTAAGGTAACCATTAAATAAAGAAACATTCGTATTCATTTCAAAGTTAAAATTGGATGTTTTTAATCCAAAAACGAAAAAGATGTCTCTTACGGATAGGGAGATCCTGGGTTCGAATCCCAGTTCAGGCATGGATGTACTATCTCTCTCTCTATCTATCCTGTCTTTGTCCTTTCTATGTATGAATGTGTTGTAAATGGTTGCCTACCCTATAAACGAGTCCCTATGGCATGTGTGTACTGAAGAAGTCGGACTCTACACCAAAATATGGTTCAGTTGAAAAAGTGGAGCAGCGCACCCCATATTGCCAGCCTAGCTGGCACATAACAACAGCAACAACAAAAGATGTCTCTGATTTAAAAATGGGGAAACTTTTGAAATGTAAATTTTTTTTCTAGTACAGAATTTTTTTCTACTATATTAGTTCCTTTTTAACGTTAATTAATAAATTTACAAAATTATGATGGTTGATAACTCAAAATATTGATGAAATAAAGCATTTGCAGTTATTTAGATTCTAAAATAGTTTTGGAGAAAAAAGTAAAAATACTCTGTTTACATATAATATGAAAAGAAAATGAAATTTCAACTTGTTCTCATTTTGTTCTAGTGGAAAGAACAGGGTTTTCTGAGAGGTAAATTTCAGGTTCACGATTATTGTCATTGCTTGGCGATGATAAGTGTAAATGTTGATTTTTGAATTGTTTATAAAGGTCTGTCAAGGAGGAGACTAGACACGTTTTCTAGGATTTATTCTTGTAATGTAACGTCATACCTCTGTAATACATTTTTATGGCTTGCTTTATAAGAAAACTCATTCCTAAAGAATTTTGGATCACGACAACGTATTGGTATTAGATATTAATCATGGTAAAGTATCAGTTGATCGCAAAACAAATCATTTGTTCATCATATATCCCCTACTTAATTCTAGTCATAGGATTCACAGCATTTACTTTTCCTACAGAAGATACAACAATGACAAAAAGTATTACAAAGTTTCGAGAATAAATAACTGTCCATCTGGAATATCTATCTTAAACTTTTAATGTATTGAGGCATTCTATAATTCTTTCTGTCAATAAGGCTGTCAGACATTTGAAATTTGTATATTATAGCACAGATCTTTTAAAAGGTATGATCAGTATGAAAATATTAAAATACATCCTATGACTACCAATATATGAAAATTTACTCTAATTAAAAGAAATGAAACGTAGATTCTTTCACTATCTTGTGGAAAGTATTCTCAAATAATTGGAGTTATGATGTAATGAATGACCTCTCTTTATGAGCAATGACAGACTGAAATAAAAAATTAATGACATTATAGGAAACTGAATAATATGCATCTATTAGAAAAAATATTAAAAATTTAAATGCTTCAGGAAAAAATTCATTTATTCAGGATTTTCCATATTGTGTAAAAAAATCCTTACTCAAAAATATTCTTAGTGACTTTTTTTATTTTAACCTTCATTTTAATATTATTTAATACGACTTAAATTTAAGGCACATATTAATTTCCTTTTAGAAATACACCAGAAATTACAAAGTAAAAAAATACAGTTCATTACGAATAAACGAACGACAGCTACACAAATAACAACAAGTAAATAATATACGAATATTATTTAAAAATAGCATTTTATTAATTCAAAAATTTAATGAATTTTAAAAAATAAATTCATCACAACTTTTTCAGTTGACATTAATAATTTATCCAGTTAGGGCCAGCAATATACAGGTAAAAAAAATTAGTTATTCTCCACTTTTGCCACATTGCTACTTAAGTTATAGAAACTAGGATAGAGTGGTAAGAAAACAGATGCTATTTAAAAATATGTGTATCTTCTTATCATAGCTGTTATTGCTTTTTGTTGCAATCTGAGGACATTAAGAGTAACAACATTTTTTAACGATTAAGTCCTTCATTTTGCTTAAAACTGCTGTTTTCCTTTCTGCTATGTGCAATTATATCTTTTGAATTTATTCAAACCTGTATATTTATATACTCGAAATATTTTTACACTTGAAGCAAAACGTTAGAAATGCCAACATTAAAAAGAGAATATCACAAAAGAAATTCAATTTAATAAAAGGAACAAAATGAAAAATGCAAGAAAGTTTAAATATGGTTGTAATACATGGAATAAAATGCCTTCGACAGGGTGTGTAGATCCCATTGACACAAAGTATGGTATTTCTGCAATGAACAATGACAAGTGTTAAAATTATCGCTTTTATTTTACAACATAATTATATACTATCTTATCATATTATAATATTTGTACTATTATAGTATTTACATTATAATATTTATATAACGTAGAATTCTACTTTCAGCAAAAACAGCTGAAAGTAGAATTCTACGTTATTCTGCTTTCAGCTGTTTTTGCGCTCAGTAAATTGCTAACCATTTACTTAATTTGTGTTTTTTCCTTCTAATTTTGTATTATATTCAATATTTCTAACTTTGAATAATATTTTTTTATACATACACACATTACTTATATAAGATTTCTAACGTAAGTTGTATTTTGATTTTTTGAGGCATTTTTTGTATTATCATTTTTTAATCTTCTATTTCCTATCACGATTCTTTTTTGTGATTAACAATTTTTGCAGCGTTATCGTCCAAATCTGAGTGAAAAAACATTTTCTTATCCTTGAAATCATCGAGGCATGATAGGTGAAAAAGCTTTCGTCTCAGATATTTCTCAGCTTATTCCAGCTCAACATTTAAGACATTCGCTTTGAAAGAAGGCATTGATAAATTAAAATCAAAATATCCTATCATTTGCGTAACTCATGTACTGGTAATTCAGTATCATGTGCTTTAATGATAAAAAATTCAAGGTTATGATGATTAAATATAAACTTTAGCAAACATTTTAAAAATACTTATTTTTTCCCATGTGTAAAAATCTTCATCCTTTAAATGAACATAATCCCCTGATTTACTCAGAAAACTGTTTAATTTTGAGTTTTTACATTTCTCTCTGACAGACACCTATAAATTTAATATGAAATTTGTTTGTTTGAATTTATAAGTTTTATATCGGGTATTATTGTTTTTTTCAAAAGTGCTTGGTTACGGAAATATTCTTTCCAAACAGGTAATTCGTTACTGGTATTATGTCAACTTTTTTCTTTATTAATCACGTATAATTCCCATATTTTAACTTTTAAAATTTCTACCATTAAGTAATGAAATTTTATCTCCATTTATGATGATATGGCCAAAAGACATCCATACAAATAAAATGCTTTTACTTTGCGTATTATATCTAAATAAAAAATACCATTAGATTCTTATTCTAATACAACGAAATATATCATGACTTTGACCCTAAACTGACTATTTTTTTTAAATATTCTTATTATATGTAATTATATCCTGGAGATATTTTGCATTTCATGTTTCAGTTCATAAGAATAAATGAATAGTGCTTATCTTCGTCTTATAAATTTATGATTTCTTAATTGAAAGTTTTGCTTTTATATTTAACCTAAGTTTTTACAATGATGATAGGTAGAAATATAAGTACAATATGTAATAAGTCGAAATACTTACGCCTAATTCGAAATGTAATGTCGAGAAATATTGTGTTCTCTTTATATATATATATATATATATATATATATATATATATATATATATATATATATATATATATATATATAAATTATTAGTAAAATTGATACTTCCAATTAAGAAGTAATTAAATTTAATTTACATAACATTCAGTTGAAAATTTTGCAAAACATGAAATGTTTACCAATTTAAAATTTAGGGTATCCCATTGGTAAGATGAACTTTGACTTCTGTATCAAAAATTTTTATAAACTACTCTTTTTTTAATAAAAAAAAAAACAATAAAATTATAAGTAATGAAAGTCGAGAATGAGAAAAATTTATTTTTAACATATCAGTTTCACGTAATTTCGCTTTGCTAGTTAATGATTTTAAATATAATGTTTTTGTTAGTAACTTCACATCTCCAGATAATCATTTAACAACTGAAAATTTGCATACAATAATACACAGTTGGGTATTAAAATGGCTTCTGTAAGAAAACGACACATTAAAGACATGAAATTCTCATGACTTGAAAACAATGCTGTAATATGCAAATGGTTAATTTTTCAAAGCATTCACGTAAAATATGTGGTAGTAGTGACACTTAAAATATGTTTAAATGCAGAAATTGTACAGAAGATTTCTCATACACGAATTTCATATGAACGTTTATCCCCTGCGGAAAGTTGTGTTTGCTTGGGTAAAAAGAAGAAATGCTTACCAAAACATTTATGTCCTTGATAATGATCGAATTGCAATTTAAAGTAAATGCAGTTTATCCTACTGCAGTACTGATGTTCACGTCGGTCGAAATCCAATGATTGCGTATAGAATATGAAATCGTTGCGTTTAGGATGGTCGTACGGAACGCTGAGCTAATCTGAATAGCACGCTGTCAGTAACAGCAAAAAAACATGGACATGTTACCTACATGTCTTCAATAGATCGTACACTCACATAACTCTGAGTACACTCTGAGTCAAGAAATAACGTCATTTGCAAGTCAAAAAAAATGTCTGAAGGAACACTTCGAAAATATTTTGGGTCGCATTAAATAGATTATGTTGGCTATTTCGCCAAATAAAAGGATATCTCGAGGTAGCAGACAAGTATTCTACTTGGACGCTGCTTCTAAATCAGTACGAAAACCTCAATCCATCAGTTTCCACCTAGTTGGTATAATCTAACTTTTTCCTAGGTAGAGGGAAGTATATTGTTGCACACAGTTTGACGACATTTACACCAGCCTATGCTGTCAGTTAGGTAAACATGGCAGCGTCTGCTCTTGACATTATATCACAGATGAAAGGGCTTTCATTGATGTGATCAGTGACTATCCTGTACTCAATAATGACACGATTTCCTGTTTTTAGATGAATTCTAGTTCTGTTTACATCATCAAGGTGATCGCATTCATGTTAGTCGTCATCGTGGATCTACACCAACTATTGCCCACGTATGCACGCCAGCAATACTTGTCATATTGACCTATCGCTTGAAATAATGATATGGGGTGCCATCGAATACACGTCTCTATTATCTCTAGTTCACATGGATGAATCATTGAACATTGGTTGTTACATTTCTGTTGTGTTGGCTGTCTCTTTATCCTTTATTAAAGACCTGCAAAACAGCGGGATAATATAATGTGTTTCAGCGGGATAATGTACAACAGCATGTTCTTGCTTAAAAAAATTCAATTATATTAATTTCTTATTATAGGAGTAAATAAAAGTATTTCACTGATCGGAAACCTGTAAAGCACTTGAAATTCTTGAACTTTTCTTTGAAATATGGAAAAAATCTGCTAAAGAAGCCCTAATATTAAAAAGTATTTTCCTTGTAATTCTTTGAATTTATGAAAGAGAAATATAAAACTCTTGAATTACTGTATGGAATACAAAAAAATATTTTTTTAAAAAAAACCCTGATATTAAAAGATGTATTTTGCTAATATGTTTACCAATGTAGAAATATGCTGGTAAAAATATTCACAAAAATGAATTTATTTTCAGTTATTAAATAATATATTAACTAATTTATATTTTAAAAAAGTTATTCATATTTATTACTAAAAGGTTAGTGATTGACACCATTATGTGATAATTTCTTCTAATCACCAATAATGTGTTGTAACGGTTTTCTATTAAAAAAAAATCCTATTATTTTGAAATGATATGGATCTAAATATATTTGTTAACTTCAGAGTTCCAAAGTACTGATAGAAAATGAATTGTTTTCACTCTAATCTTTAATACATTAAGATAAAAGATATCATAAAATAATTCAGTATGTCAACAAAAAAATATCTATCCATTTATTTGATTACTTTTTGATTGCAAAATATAGATTTTATGTTCATGCATATAAGAAACATTTACCGTGTGTCATTTGTCAAAAAAGTTTTGAATAAAAATCAATTTTGCTCAGAAAATTACTTTTCTAATAAAAACTTTTTAATATATATGCATATATGTATATATATAACCATTCCTTACATTAATAATTTCTATATAATTACTTAAATAGCAAAAAAAACTCTTCAATGAAATTTTATTTATTTTGAATGTCATAGTTAGAGAGCGCATATATTCATTATAAAGATTTTTTCATAAATAAATCAGCTTACAAAAACTATTAAAATAATCAAATCTTTCATAAGACGGCTCTTAAAGAAATGAAACATATATGGAAAGCGGGGTAAGTGTATAGTGATTCTTTATGTAATGAATGAAATTCATGTTTATTCTCTCTCCTTTTACTATTCGAACAAGGTAAATAGTTAATAATATTGAATTTTAAAAAGTGTAAGTCGTAAAAAATAAAAAATCCTTTTCTTTCCATTAATAAATCAAAATAATTACAACAAAAATTACTTTTATAATTTTGAGAGATTATTTGTAATAAATATCATTTAAAACATTTAGAATGTTATAATATGTTTATCAAGAAAATTCATGATTCAACTACATTTATCAACCGTTTTTCAGAGGTATGAACTTAGAAAAATATTAAACTTTTATCTGAGATTAATTCTACGTCAGAAAATGTATTTTTTAACGAAGAATATTTAATTAAAATTTTTATGTGATACCATATATAGTAATTATCGGGAAAAATATTTCAATTAAAGCTTTATCTAAGATTAATTCTAAATCAGAAATGTTGTTTTTGTAAAAAATACTAAAGTTAGCTTTTTATACGGTCCCCCCGTATTAATAATCATTTTTAACAAACTGTTCTTAATATATAAATATATAACACTTAAAGAACAGTTACTCTTGTAATCTTAAAATTGGTAGATAAGAAACGTTAAATTTTATGACTTAAGCTACTTTTCTTTATTCTTTTATGAGTTCTTTTGTCTGTTTAATAAACTCTACAGGTATGCACACCCAATTTTCCATTTCATTCATGTTTATAAGATTTATTACTGCTCTATATTATCATTAAATTTATTTATATTTTTAGATGAATATTTAATAAAATTTACATAAATTTTTTTATTGCTTTCTGATAACTTTTGCAGATTCTTTTATAAATTAAAATTTCACGGAAATTTTTTTATTGACTTTAACCATAATTTTTATTTCCTTCAAACATTGATATAACTAAATAAGTGTATTATTTCAGTAGCCAACATCAACTTTTCAATAATTTTCAGTTTAGTTTTTCAAAGAAATTTCAGCTTAAGACTAAAAACTAAACTACTGGCCATTAAAATTGCTACACCAAGAAAGCGGCACACCACACACGTGAAATTTGCATGACAGGTAGTACTTGCTGTGATATGCAAATGATTAGATTTTCAGCGCATTCATACAAAGCAGGTAACAGCAGCGACATCTACAATGTGTATAAAACCAGAGATTTGACAGCAGTTTTCTCATACTCAATTTCCGTTTCAACCTTGTTTTCGGCAAATAAAGTTGTTGTAATGCCTCGTGTAAGAAGAAGAAGAAATGCCTATCAGCACGTGTCTGACTTTGATCGAGGAAGGATTATAGCTTACCGGGATTGCGGTTTATCGTACCGCAATATTGCTGCTCGCGTCGGTCGAGACCCCATGACAGTTAGCAGAATATGGAATCGATGGGTTCAGGATAATCATATGGAACGGCATGCAGGATCTCAGCGACCCCCCATCACTAACAGCAGAGAAGACAGACATCTTATCCGCATTGTCACAAGGGATCGTACAGCCACATCACGAACCCTGAGTCGAGAAATGGAGTCATTTGCAAGGCAACAAGTTTCTGCTCGAACAGTTCGACGACGTTTGCAGCAGTATGGATTGTCTGCACGGCGACATAGCTTCCGCTAACATTGGTGCTGCGTCACAGACAGGAGCGCCTTCAATGGTGTGATCAGCGACGAAATTGGACGCGGGAATGGCATCACGTCATCTTTACAGATGAATCTCAGTTCTGTATACAGGACCATGATGGCCGCATCCGTGTTTGGAGGCATCGTGGAGAACGCGCATTGCCAGCTTGCATTGGACATCGCCATACTGGCCCCTCTGCTGGAGTGATGGTATGGGGTGCCATTGGATACACGTCTCGATCACCTCTTGTTCGCATTACCGGCACTTTGAACAGCAACCGTTACATTTTCCATGTGTTAAGGCCCGTGGCTCTGCCCTATCTTCGAGGCCTCCCTAATGCTTTGTTTCAACAGGATAATGCACGACCACATGTTGTCTGTACTGTTCTGAACTTCCTTGATACAGAACAGGTTTGACTGTTACCCTGGCCAGCACGTTCTCCTGATCTGTCACCAATTGAGAACGTGTGGTCAATGGTTGCCGAGCGATTGGCACGCCATCATTCACCATCCATTACTGTCGATGAACTGTGGCATAGTGTTGAAGCTGCATGGACTGAGATCCCCGTACATGCCATACAATCTCTGTTTGACTCCATGCCTAGGTGGATAAATGCTGTTATTGCAGCCAGAGGTGGCTGCTCTGGGTACTGATTTCTCAAGATCTATACATCCTAATTTCCTGTAAATCTAATCACTTGTTCTTTCCACTATAATGTAAGTGTCCAATAAATATCGTTCTGTTATTTGCATTCCTTCTTGTTGTAGCAATTTTAATGGCCAGTAGTGTATATCGTAATGCTAATTTCTAAATTACTAAGATATGGTTACCTAGTGAGAGATTAATACAGCTTATCTCAGCTTAGGTTTTGCCACATTGCTTTAGTTTTACTCTGTGTCAGGTTAAGTAAAATAAACTAAAAACTGGTTTCATGGTAACGTCAAATTCACGTATTTTCAAACGTGATCTTTCTCGTAAATAAGATGTTGAATCGAAACATTAAATCTATATTGTTAAAAAAACGATAGTTATGTAGAAAGCATTTTTAAAGACAACCAGTGTTTAATAAATGTTAATAAACTTAAATTATATATTTTTGAATGTAAATAAGTGAACAAACGCTAAAAGCCTTATTAGGAACTATACACGAGTCATTTACACGGGTAATATAATCATTTACACGAGTTTTGAGGGTAGATATTATACAGAAAGAAGAGTAAAAAAATTACTGAATGCCACCATTATAAAGTAAAAGGGACCATCTCAAAATTTCAAAACATTTCGTATTTCTTCTGAAAATGTATTTTACAAATTAGAATTAAGTGTCCGATAAAAATTTATGCTTAGTTTGATTTTTCTCCATTTTAGAAGCATTAAAAACTACTGTCCCTTGGAACTTTTCTCTAACTGACATATTACAGCATTACTCTTAAGAAACTTTCAAAATTTCCAACTGAATAAAACAGTGGTAATCTAAGGAAATAATTACAAATTTTTATATTATATAGAATTTACACAAAAAATAAAATTATTTAATTCATGGTTCACAAAAGTGAAAATTTTAAATTAATTGTATTAACACAAGTCATTAAAAATTAAAGTACGGTCTATGTAAAAATGTATGCCTGTTACATACAATTTATCCTAAAAATATAAGCAATGGCTAAAAATGTCTATATAAAAAAATAGAGTTTTCAACTCCTACAATTTATACATTTCTATAGATACATTACTAATTAATATTCTAATCATTTAAAAATTCTATCGAAATTAAAAATGTTTTTTATTTCGAATAAAAAGCAGAAAATTTGTGCTCTAAAAATATCAAGATCCTTTGTTGATGTTCCAATACATTATTTATAATTAATAATTAATTCAAATTAACATTTAACAACGTTTATATGTAATTTATTAAAATCAGGCAGTGCTCGTTCCATGGAAAATAAATTGATTGTACAAATTCAGAGGAAATACTTGATGTCATGCATTGAGAATACTAATTTTTAAGTCAATATCGAAAGGTATTGCTAACTATTTATCGTAAGCTTTAAGAGAAAATTAGCACCACCTGTTTTCTATGAAATTTAGTAGGACTTTGTAGTTTATTACATAAAAGCAGCTGTTAACTAATAAAATTAATATTAGTAAACAGCTTCTTTGTCCAAAACATTAACAAACATTAACATTATAATCATTGAAATCTATGGATCGAAAAGTCGTATTGTTGAAAAATGCAACTTAGCATTCTTAAAATCTTCTTAAAATTAACGAAAACTGCCCTCTAAAAAGGGCAGTTTTGTTTGTTTGAACATTTTCTTACTTTACTTTACTGATTGCAATCAAAAATAAAAGTGTTCTCTTGAATCAGGATTATTAATATTCCAGATTCAAGAGAATTCTCTGTTCGTTACTAAAAAAATTACTTAATGTTTTATAAAAATGTTTTTTGTCTATCCCCAAATTTACCAACATCCAGTGATTCAATTAAACCATCTAAGATTCATATATTTTCATCATTTAAGACTATACTTTGATACATAAGCTTTTTCAAAATATTTTAACTTATTCTGTTTGCTGTTCAAGGAGATTGTATTTTATTTTGTATATCATGTTTTTGTTGTAGCCTTGGTGTCAAATGAACTTTTTTTTTACGAAACATTTTAGGACGAAATCACATTTTTCATACGCATTTTTGTAATATTTACTAACCTGGACTAATCACCGCTTAGTGTTTGGGCAGCCGTATTCAGAACAAAAGTTTTTGGGTTCGATACCAGCCACTTTTGTACAATGGGAGATGGGTATTGTACTTCTGTCATATGGATACACATCCTTCTAGGTGAGTGCTGGAGAAATTTCAGAGTTTTACCCCTTGCTGCATGTGAATACTTCCCACTAGCTATGAAAAATCTCGGAAAGTAGAGAATATTAAAATGTTTCGATTATATATTAAATGACACGAAGAATAATAAAATCACTTAAAACAGTTTTTGTTCCTTAAATTATCCACTATATCTCGTCAAAGTATCCTCCACTGAGTAAAACTGTCAAAATAAATACTCATAATTGCATGACCAATTGAATTAAGGATGATGGACATTGTATTTATATGTCATTGGCGTATCATTTTGTATGGGGATTGAGAATTTTCCAGGTTTTCTCCATTGTGATTTTTCAATTTGACCTATTATCCGTGAAAAGTCTTCTTGAAAGGAAATCGGCGTAGCGGTTGTACAAATTCTTTACAAAGAAGGTTATTTTGTTAATAACTTTACACAGAATGATACGCAATGTCTCAAAATATCCTTCAATTTAATGAGTCTTACTATATCAGATTTTTGTTTTAAATCTAACATGAATTTTTTATGAGTTTAAAATTATTATACAATCTACATCTACAACGCAAATATCTATGTGAATGTAATGGAATGAAATTTAATTTAAATATTTTGAAATACTATGAAATAAAATAAAATTAAGTAGAAAAATACAGTTAGACACCATTTATGTATTTCTCAATTGAAAATCAATATTGATAAACGCTATAAATATTGCTCATCATTTATATAACCTGTAATTAAAATTGTAATTTATATTTTTGATTTTTAATGAATTGAATTGTGTAAATTAGCCAACTTTCTTAAAGAATTATTTGATGAATTTTTAAAAAGTATT
Organism: Latrodectus hesperus; assembly: GCA_037975125.1. Taxonomy (NCBI): domain Eukaryota; kingdom Metazoa; phylum Arthropoda; class Arachnida; order Araneae; family Theridiidae; genus Latrodectus; species Latrodectus hesperus. The sequence goes on from CM075859.1 coordinate 12,348,878, forward strand.
CCCTACAAAAAAAGCAATAATTTAAAAATAAATTTGTGAAAAATTAAAGGAAACTGTTTGTAAATATAAAAATATACTCTTTAGACACAGATAATCTGTGTAACAGAAATAAAGTGATTATAAAACTAAAAATAAATTCAAGAAAATCAATTTATTAATTTAATCCTTTAAAAATCAAGAGAGAATATTTTTAAGAATTTTTCATTTTTCAGAGAATATTATCAAATGCTTTGCCTCTTAATTTGAAAATTAAATATGTACATTTCCTTAAAAATCATTAAATACATAGAGTGATTACATTCGTTAATAATAAATTATCAATCTATAATTAATGGCAATGAGTATGATTAATAGTAAATACATATTTATATTATTAATATTTCAGTTATATTATTCTGTTGGAAATTTAAGTATGTGGTCTTTGTTTTTGAATTTCCTATGCAAAACTGCTTAAAATTTCTTAGAAAACAAAGCAGTCATACTATTAAAATGTGTCACGCTTTGAAGAGATGACGAATGTGGTCTTTGACCTGCACGTCCACTTCAGCCTTTACTGCTATCTTGTGGCGGTACCTAAACGTGCTGAAGCACAACGGAAAACGAGTTCTGTGTTTGATTTACGGATATTATTGTCTCAGCAAACTCATGTGTAGCTTTTGCACTACTGTAAGAATATTTTTTCTTATACCGAGAGAGCGACACACTTTTTTAAGCGCCAACGATGAAGGTTTTTGTAAATACGAGAACTCAATTTCCTCTCTATTGTTACTGCACAATCAATCGATTTTTTCAACGTTTCCCTTTTTTCCTACAAATTCAGCCTTGAGCTCAATCAGTTGAGATTCATTAGGACGTTTTTTTTCAACTAAATGAGTTAAAAATGTACCTCTAAGTAAGAGTAATTAAGAATATTTTTTAAAAAAACTATCATCAAGAATTATTTTTTCAACCTTTTTATAGAAAATGTGTTAAATTGGTTTATGTTTTTAAATGTGAAAAATAAACCATTTGTTGCGATGTCTTTCGTTGTAAAAATATACAGTGAACAAGAAATTAGTTTATTTTTAAGTTATTTTTCTTTTCCACAAGTTTTGCTTTTCGAAAACAATCAATTAAAAACGATGAAAACATTTTTGAAATAAAACTACCTTAATGCAAAGATATTAAAAATAAATCTAAAAAAAATTATCAGTAAAATCTGAACTGAAATATTTTCTGATGCCTTCTTTGGATTATATTAAATTGGTTTAGATTAAACTGGTTCATATTTTTGAACAAATTATTCATTCAACATTTTTTTAAATAAAAACTAATATTTGGCTATAAAAAGAAACACAGCAAACAACGTCTATATACAAATGGATAGGAAATTAAGAAATGCGTATTATCACAGGAGGAAAATCTGTTACTTTCCACGAAATATATTAAAGAACAGTTTAACATAATATTTTATTCTCAAGAAAATAACATGCCTCCATTTCAGATTTTATTTTTAAAATATTTAAGTTCACCAGTAAAAGTAATTATAAAAACAAAAATGCTTAAATACATGCTTATAGTGCCATAAAAATATTTATAACCATCATAAAAATTATTAATCAAATAATTATTGAAATTAATGTTATATTTATAAATATCAAATATACTTTAATAACTGGAACTCTTCAAATAGTTTCATTTGAAAAGAAAATAATAATTGGATTTTTATGTTAAAATTAATTGAACATTTTAATTTTATTGTACATTCTAGACACTTTTATCTCAAATATATATGCGTCATGTGTAGAAAGTTATTCAACAGAGAGAACCATCACACAATGATTCATTCAGTTTATAGCTTTAACTTCGTAAAGTAGTTAAAAAATCTTTTAGAACTCTTAGTTTCATCTATGACAAACATGCGAGTCACTGCGACTATCCAGAGAAATGAGCGTTCAAATAATTACTCAAATTTTTTTGTAATGTAACTTCCAATAGTAATAAATCGCTTTTGAAGCGTTTGCTTTTATCTCTTCTTATCAGTACAGAACCCAACTCATTCGTCAGTGTACACACGCATATTACAGACATCCACGTGATAAGCTGTCCTGTTCTCCATAACCCAACAAGTTCCTGTTATCCTTTAAGAAATGTCGAAACAAGTTATCTTCTGAATAACAATAGTCGATCATGACTACGCCTTGTTGTCTTACATACTGATATTGTTTGTTCTTTGGTAAATGATTAGTTTTTGTTGTTTCCTTCAACACACACACAATATAGTCAGTCTTATTTCTGTTTTGAGGGAAAATAATCAGAAAGAAAATTTTCAGAAAAAGCTGTTGTTTGTGACTTTAAAAGAATTTTTTTTCAATTTTTCGAACAAGAAACTATTCCATCTTACCGAATGAAATAAGCATTAACCCTTCTATCACACTCTCATATTCATATAATAAAATCTGTAAATGATTTTTCCTTTTTATAAAAGCTAATATAATTCTAACAAAAATTTTAGATTAAAATGAAAATATGAAGTTTTAAAAATTGATAATATGAACGACCTTAGAGTGTTCTGCAGTAAAACCCAGTTTCTTATGGAAAATAATATAATTATACTTTTGAAATTGAGAGATATCATATCGTTTATTTTATATCTTTTGAATTGTTTTTATATCTCTTCCTGTGAATTTATGGAAGCACAGAACAGGCTCTTATACAGACATTTATATAAACTGCATATAAGCGTTACCTTTGTTAACACAAGTCCTTATAATCAATTTAAAATAATTAATATCAGAATACGTAAATCCTTGTTAGAAAGTTTTATTGATATTCTAAATAATGATGCATTTTAAATTCAGGGACCCAATTACAGCAGGAGATGATGAAGCCCCTACCCCGAGAAATATCCGTCAAATGGATACTAAAATTTCCTCTTACAATCATCGCAGACAATTTTATTAGTTCATGTGTGAAATTTATTAAAATTAAATAGATTTTGCATAGTGTAAAAACATATTCCAATTTAAAAATCTAAACACACACACACACACACATATATATATATATATATATATTCATACAGACACGAATGGAATTTGTTCCAAAATAAGAACATTTTCATACATAAAACTCTTTTGAAAATTGAAATCATTTGTTTGAATTGGAATTATTTTTTAAATATTATCCATGTTCACAGCCACTATTTTCTTTTTTTTCCTTGCTTTTTTTTAAAATGATTACAATGTTTATCAAATTTTATTGTATTAATTTATTTAAAATAGAGTTTTCTCTCTTTTTCACTAGAACTCTTTACTCTATAATGAAAATTTAAAGGTTAAACCAGAAACAAAATTTTTATCTTATATTTCAAGGTATTTCTCTCTTTTAATAAATCATATATTTAATAATTTCCTCATTACTAATATTAAAACTCGAATATATTAAAATTTAAAAGAAGATACGCAACCACAAATAATATAATGCGTTTCTCTCACAAACACTTTATTTATTGAAACTTGAATTGATATATTGGTACATATGTACGTATTTTCTTGCTTCTCATTTATATTGGAAATTTAATTTACTAGAAGCCATAAAAAGTGCATTTCCTACTTTTCATCCCATTAGTTAGAAATAGTAAAAACTTTCGTAGAAATATTTAAAAAAACAACAAAATAAAAACTTTGTGTAATTATATTGTAACAAAAACTTGTAAAAAAATTTACTTTTTAAAAAATTATATAATATGTAACAAAAACTATTTGTAATTAAAAATTTTTTTACTTCTTTTATAAGTTGAAGAGAAATTATTTTATAATTTCTGATTTTTGGATAATTTTAAAGATGGTTTGTTTAACGGTTGTTATAACGAAAGCTCTTTGCTTCATAAAAAAACTTATTTTTATTTTCTTTAGTTCTTTTATAGATTGAAAAGGATACATTTTAGAATTGCTGATTTTTAGATAATGTAAAAGAATGGTTGGTTTATATATATATATATAAATATATATATATATAGATAGATAGATAGATAGATAGATAGATAGATAGATAGATAGATAGATAGATAGATAGATAGATAGATAGATATATAGATACATATATATATATATATATATATATATATATATATATATATATATATATATATATATATATATATATATATATATATACATATATATATATATATATATATATATATATATATATATATATATATATATATATATATATATATATATATATATATATATATATATATATATATATATATAATAACTACATTAATCTCTAGGTAATATTTCTGAAAAACTCAAATAACCGATAAAAATTGCGCTGTATGTTGATTGCAGACAGTTACATCATTTACAGCTTCAAAAACACTTGAATAAATATTTGATTAGCTTCTTGGCAACTAAAAACGCACACACAAATTTTATTTTGTTTTCTTTTAAATTTACTCAATACAAAATATATTTATAATGTATTTAAACAGTTCATTTCTTAAATTCTTATCAATAAGTTGCGACAGTAAAGAATCTACATTCCATTTTTAGAAACAGTGAAATGGGTACACAAAGACAAAGATTAACTTTTGTTATTATCAAACTATTTATAGAAGCTTCTTGAGCTATTTTATCTGTAAAAGACTCTCACCAATTTTAAGTGATGATAAATGAATCTAAACAATTTTGAGATTAAATATTATAGATACCACATACTCTAAACTTTAAACTATACCCTCTAAAACTTGGTTCCATAATTTGGCGAAGTGGTACGCATTACCTTCATTCGAGGGGAGTCCTCTTAAAAGAGTTCGCTTCAAAGTGTGAGAAAACGCAATCTCTAACGAATAACTCCTTGCTTTAAAACTTTATTACCAGAAAATTTTGACTCCATGAATAACATAGGTAATCAGTTTTTTTTATTTATTACACTTTGATTAATATTTTACTCTGACTTCGTAAAGCTATCATGTGATCTCAATTTATTTAAAAATTTAATTTACTTTTCCTATTTTTTTACGAGGTCCTATCTATAAGACTCCTTGAAATAATATTTAGAAAAGTACTATAAAATAACTAAATAAAAATTAATTAATATGCAGAAGAAAACTAATATAGAATTAAAAATTGCCCTTTTGTTCATTTTCTCTGAGTCTAAAGTAGAAAAAGTGTATTACTTATAGAATCTGACTAGCATGATGTAATATTTAATACATATTCATAAATATATTTCCTTTTACGTAAAATATTCTTCAATTTTTTAAATATCTTAAATACTATTGTTACACATAAAATAGAAACTAATATAAAAGCTAATTCATTAAATAATTTATAAATAAAAATCACACACACATAAATCTGAAGTAACCTTCTGGATTCGATAAAAATATTTTATTTTTGAGTATTTTCTGGAATTATTTTTAAAACTTATTTTTAAATGCTTAGTATTGATCGAAGACAAAATTTAATTTTCAATAAATTTTATCTTATTTTTTAAAATATTATTTCAAACATTATTAAAATTTTAGTATGTAGTAATTTCACTAAGAAATCGGTTATATCAGATGTAATTTCACTTAATAATATATTTCCTTTTAAAAATAAAAAATACTATAAAGAAATTATGAACAAACTTTTTCTTAAAATAATTTATAGTTATAACTTGCTGATTTTTCAGCTATAAAAAATTATTTAACAATGACTTGAAAAATCTAAAATAAAGGAATAATTCCTTAGAGTAAATTTTTGATTTTTGTGTAATTTAATTGATATTTTTTTCAGTTCTTCTTTTCTTAAATAAAGTTCTAGACATAAATAACATACTAAATTTTTCATTTAAATCTTTAGTGTAGAAGTATTGATATGTTAGTATAATGCAAATTAATAGTAATAAATAAATAAATAAATAATTTTTAAGAAATCTGGTATCTGGTGGTAGCACAAAAGTTCGAAAATTCCAAAAACGTTTTGAATCTTACATTTAATACCATATGATAATATTTCCATACTTAATTTATTCTAAAATAACTGTAGTTAATCCACTTTTTTTGAAAAAAGTAAAACTATCTCTAAATATTGTTATTTAAGAGAATATTAGTTCAGTATATAAGTATATTATCCTAAATGAAAATTGATCCTAAATGGAAATTGATTCTAAATTAATATTGGCTCTAAATGAAAATTCTCATCGATACCAATTTTATTTTAGAACTCATGTAATTATATGGTTTATTTATTAATCATTACAAAAACTGAATTTTATGCCGATATGTTGCAACAAAAAAATGATAAATTTCTAAAAGTTGAAAAGTTGGAAATGATTTAAGAAACAAAAATTTTGATTTTGCTTAAAATTTCTTCGAATGTGAAAGAGGTTTAAATAATTGCATTACCTTAACTCTAGAAGAAATTGATCTGTATATGGGAACTATCTATAAAAACATAATGTAAGCACTGTAATAATTATAAAAAACTATTTTATAAGAAAATATAATATTGGAAAAGAATATTTACAATTGTTTTCCATATTCATTGATATCATAATAAAAAATGGCTTAAACTTTTAAATTTAAAAAAATACGCTTCGAATATTCTTAAAAACTATTATGTTTAAAAAATGAAAAAGTTAGAAAGAATTTAATAGTGAAAAACTGAGCATATCCGAAAAATGTAGCAGTTTTATATATTGAGAGAAATAATATTTTTTCCAGTTGAAGTTTGTAATTCTATACAAACTATTTTTCTCAATGTAAATTTAAAATAAATGAAGTATTTGCTTAATATTTATTGGGAATAAAGGCTTATTTTGTTACTCTAAGGTTATAAGAAACAAATACATAAATAAATATAAATACCCTCATTTTCTTATAAAAGAGAAATTATTTAGTCAAATTCATTTACTTGGGAAATAACAGAGATAAAATTAAAAAACATACATTATTTATTTGATCTCATTAAATTATGCATGCAATATGTAAATGACATTTCAAAAATGTTTCATAATGAAAAGTAACGTTCTTCAAGAAAGCATTCTTATTTTATAAACTTTTATGAAAATAAATCATATAAAATAAGATTTCTAAGGTATATTACATTTTCACAAGTGAAATGATGCTCGATTTATTTATGTTTATTTGTTTACACATTTAGTGGCATTTTTTTCCCAAAATATCGAAATTGAGAAAATCAGTACCTTGTTATAAAAAATTACCATAATTTTAATTACCATCTTATTAAACAACAAGTACATTTCATTTTTTCTATTGTGTTGGTTACACAGTATCCCTAACATAATTTCACAGCATCCTTTACATAATTTAAATACTTTTTAACCTGATTATTCCTTTTAAAGTAAAATATTTGAATAATTAAAAATATGTATGTTTTTAAAAATCAAAACAAATTATATCTAAATAACATACACTTTTCGCTTTCCTATTATTATATCTAAATAACATACACTTTTCGCTTTCCTATTTATAAGGAAAAAGAAGTAACAGTTTGTCATTTTTACTTGATATGAAAACGTTTAATTTATTTTTATTAAGGCTCACATGATTCTGAAATTTCAAGCATTCACATTTTTATTGCAAACATTCAAATCATTTAAAAGCCCTTATTATAGTATTTATTCAAGGAAATATACATAAGGTATATTAAAATGCCTATTAATAAATTTCCTTCATAAAATATGCTCCTTAGGAAGTATTTTTTAAGTTTCAACATTGAAAATATAATTAATCCTTGGTCTATATTTTTGAATAAAATAAATTCTGATTCAGGAGATAAAATCTGTTAACGTTCAAGTTACACAAAAGATTTTTAAAAGTTTTATCAATAAAATAATTAAAGCAAACCAATTTTAATATTTTCTATGTCACTGAAATAATGAAACCATAAAAAATTATTAATTATTTTATTAATTGTAATAATATACAAAAATATTATAGAATGTTATTATTCTTAGGAGAAAAAATTAAACTAAACGTGAAATTAACTAACCCATTTTTTTAAAGTAATGAAATGTGAAAGTTTATGGACATTGTAACAGATGCAAGTAAATTCAATATCTTAATACCTCTATGATTCAGCACTTAATAAGAATCAGCTCAAAAACTATAAATTCTTCTTGACATACTGCTTGGAAAATAAATTGTTTATCATGAAATATAGTGTAAGATATCATTATTTTCTTCTTAAATTGATATAATTTTAAAATTAGTTTCTAAATTTAGAAATTAAATGTTTCAGAAACAGTTTTCTCAAATAATCCTAAAAGTTTCTCTGACTATAAGCATGAAAATAATAAAAATTTAAGTTTAAAATATTTGAAAATTTTGAGAAAACTAATTTTTGTATTAGTATTACAATATTTAATGTGTGAATAATAATTAAATCAATCATTTAAGGATTATTTTACTATGTGTTTAATTAACGTTTTATTTATAGGATTTCTAAAAATTGATCTTTCAATTCACTTTCATTATTTTTAAGTTATATTGTAGAGATTAGTAACCACACACACACACACACACACACACACACACACACACACACACACACACACACACACACACACACACACACACACAGAGATTTAAATTATTTTTATACTTGTGATTAATAAAATCTTGTTGAAAGTTGGTAAAAATATAGACAAAAGGCATTAGACAAGAGGGATAAAGTTAGAGCTTTTTTATTTTATTTTAATGCAAAGAAACTCCCTTTAATTGAAGCTCCTTTTTACGAAAATTATGTTAATAGTTAAATAGGTATTTACTCCCTGAAATTATAACTTATTGAACATTTTTACTGCTGCCTCTTTTAATCGATTTTATTTCTGTATAATTTTCTAAACAAAAATACTTAATGAAGGCTACATAATGTTAGTTTCATTTAAGACCTTAAGCACCAGCATAAGTGTAAAAGATGTTAGAAAGTACTTCAATGTAAGAATAAGTTGGATATTCCACAAGAAATTATATTTCTTATTCATGTTTTTTCCAAAATTGTATTTGAAAATTAGCATTTACTATAAAATGTTACAAACATCGTTTAATTTTTCTAATAATTTTTCTTAAATTGCAATTTTATTATGACTGAAGCGTCACAAAGATCTATTCTTTTTTTCATATCAAATAACTGATTTATTAAAGGGCATATTTTTAGTTTATTTTGTAACAATGCTTATCGCTTTTTCCATTAGGGTGAGCTTAAGTAAAGCTTCTCAAAAGTTGGCAAGAATAAAAGAGTCTTGGAAACAATTTATTAAATCTGGTCAAGTGGAAACAATGCCGAAATCCGAAGCGATCCCACGGCGCAGAACAGGACTGGTCAACAGCTTACCATTCCAGAAGAAGGAATCACGGAAATATACAAGAAGGGAGCTGGAGGTTCCATTTTTAGATACGGTAAGTTTTAAGAAAATTGTAAGGGCATATATACAATTCTTTGTCATGTATTATTGTTAAGCAAACATGTTTTATGATAGTTGTTTCATCATTCAGAATAAACCCAAAACCGGTAATCAAGAAAGGTTTTTACTTACGTGTAAATATTCTAGTAAACCTCAGAGATAATTTCAAAGATAATTTTAAAAAAAATAATTTTTATGAACTTAAATTAAAAATAACTGTAACAATACGGTTGCACTAATTTTTATTGACATAGGTGCTAAGTATTTTATTTCATGTATAGTCATGTATAATGATTAAATTTACGGAATGAATAGCCAAAATGTTAGTAAGTTAATCTCAGTGGATGTTTCATGGCACTAGATATCTTTAATTATGCAAATAAGTTTTAGATTAGTGTTATATCAGTTAATATCATTCACTGTCTCTCACTTTACTTGATTCATTCTAGTTTACCATCGTAAATTATTACATTATTAACGTTAAAACTATTGTGGTCGTGTTAATGTCATAACTACTGCTTCATTATTAAATTCACATGGAATTAAATTTCTTCTCATAAAAGAATATATCAAGAATTCTGTAACATGAACAGACTTTTTATAATAGTTATTTATGCTTGAAAAATAAATATAGAATTAATACTTTATAAATATCCTCTATAGATGATTAGATATTAGGTAGATTTCTGTAACTATTTTGTAAAGTCAATAAATATAAAATTTATTTATATTTGAGTACAATATAATTTTATATTTGAGTTGCATTTTGATCAAATCAATTATTATAGGGAATTTTAATTGCAACGTTTTACTTAAAGTTTTCATTTAATTTTATATGTGTACATTAATTTTAAATTGACTTTAAACACGTACACGCCATTTATCTCAAGAGAATGAAAGAATTAAAGTTTGTTCAATCACACATGGCGCTAGATTAATGTTCTTCGATTATGTTTGCTTTTTTCAAAATTTATTTTCTTTCATTCTTTAAATCATAAATCCCTTTACTACTGAACTTCTGCAATGCAGTTCTTCGAAATTTTAACAATTTTATTCATACATTTAAAAATAAAAAATATTGAATTTTAATATTTATTTCTATTTTTGCAATAAACTGTATTTTAAAAATATAGCAAAAGTCAATGAATCATTTTTTATTTATAAATATTCCTTCTTGCTTAAACGTAATATAATTTTTCAGTATGATTTTTTAAAAATGTATTTTAAATTTCTTAACCAACAAAGAATTGATTTTTTCTAAGATTAAATTAAAATAGTAATTTAGTTAATTAGAGAAAATCATTTTTACCCAATCTAAATCCAAAAGTGTTAAATGGAAACTAGTTTTAAAATTTGTCTAAAATTCTATAAAAACTCTCAAAATATTTTTTCATATCATTTTTATCAACAGTATAGCAACCATTTTGTTCAAAAGCTTGTATACGGAAGCTATTAACTGGATTTGAGCTAATGACTTTATAACATATGAGAAATTTATGTAGATTTTTTGTTTTGTTCCTTCATAAATTTATGCTCTATTTAAGAATAGATTTTAATCATTGCTTATTTTTTATAGAAAATTCCAAGTAAAAAATTTCTGTAAAATTTAGATTCTTACAGAACTTTTTAAAAATATTATTTTCTCTAGCAATGTAATTATTCCATCTTAACTAACCAAACAATATTTAATTAGTTTCAATTCAGAATTAATTTTTATATTCTTTTTAAAAACCTATATCTCTCAAAAGTAAATTAAAGAGTGATATATATATATATATATATATATCACTCTTTAATTAATTTATTTGTTTTTGAATAATATAAAACGAAATAAAAGGCTTTAAAAGCGATACATTTAAGCGACAGAAGAATAAGCATTTTTTTTGGGGGGGGAATTGTAATTCAAATATCGTGTTATTTAATATTATTAATTTTCATTTCACTCTAAAAGAATATGACTATCTGGTTTCAAATAAAATTTTATAGAAGTAATGGAAAAACAAATAATTTTGATTTTCTTAATTCGTACGATTAAATATCTTGACTCATCAAATTATTGAAATTTTCAAAAATAAAGAACATTTTCCTCCTTTGTCATGTGTCACAGTGTTAATAACTATAAATTACACAAGTCAGAGAAATACCTGAATCATGTGCTTTTTACTCGTATAGGTTAATCAAAAAGAGTATAATGAGGAAAATATCTTATTTCATTTACCTCTTCACCTAAAAGTTTCATAGAAAACATTGTCAAATATGAACTATCATTAGGAATGTATAGAATTGCTTATAAATGTTAAGAAAATTTTAAAATTCATATATTTTAATTAAAATAAATATAAATAAGCGTTCACCTTTGTATTTAGTTGATTAGAAGAGTATAAGAGTATACATGTTACTATTTATTGTATAACAAAACTATATTTTCCAACTTCCATTTTCAAAATCTGCTTAAAAAGTTAGCATTTCTTATTATAATCATTTATATAATCACAATTTATCAGAAGAATAAACAGGTATTTTTCTGGGGAATTATGAATTCAGAATTAATTCAGATATGTAATATAGTATAAATATGTGACTGGGTACTATTTATGCATATATATATATATATATATATATATATATATATATATATATATATATATATAATCATATCATTTATAAAGAGAAAATCTTTGCTGAGTTCATGGAGAAAAAGTTTAATCTTCTACTCATAATGTAATAGATAAGAAATTCTTCAGATAAATTTTAATAAATGATTTATCGCCACTTTTGATTGCTGAAGTCATAATGTAATAAAGTTCCCGATTTCAGATTCAAATCATGAAAAAGCATTGTTTTTTAACTAATGATAAAAATTCTCAGAATTTTACGCATATTTCTTTTAAAAGAAAATTCTCAATTCATTTGGTTATTTAAAATGTCAAAATGAAAACAGAATTAGTTACTTTCTCTGAATGAAATACTGTGTGTGTAATAAGTAAATTACTCTTAATATAGAACAGTGCTAATGCCTGAATATGTGGCTGTAATTTTTACTATTTAAATTTTAATGTAAATGTAAAAGTAAATAAAATTTGAAACAAATGGAAATTATTTTAATAAGATTACCACATTGTAAAATTACATTTAAAAATAAATATTGTATAATAGGAAGCTTTAATTATATCGTATTAAAATTCAAATACTTATTAGCATAATCAGAGAAGCATTCTACATATATGTTGATTAGTTATTAAACATATAATTATCAGATATTTATTAGTAAAAATTGGATTAAAATTAATAATACCGTCTAAATTCTGAGATTTTTTGAAAATAGACATCAGTAAAATAATATCTATCAACCAATTCGTTTATAATTCGACATATGAATATTTATGTTCTGAATGCACTTTAACGAACGTTCCTTTGTTCTATATATATATATATATATATATATATATATATATATATATTATATTATATTATATATATATATATATAAAAGACGTAGACAAAATGGTTGTCATTAAATATTTATTTTTATGCAGCTTATAAATTATTTCAAGTTGTTTTTGGTTTATATGGTGGATATATTTGTGTCGTTTATCATATTAATAAAAATATTCCATCTTAATTTTCGACTTCAGATAAAGTTTTCTTGTAAAGTTGTAACCGTTGTTACATAACAGTTTATATAAAGATATTGTCGGCAAAAAAAATTACAATTTCGCTTTAAGAAATGGAATGAGTTAGAAAATGAGATATGTTTATCACATGCATAAAAATGAAGACAAGTAATTTATGTGCGATTTCCTACCACAGTTAGTCACATTGCTGCCTGAAGAACTTAAAGGTGGTCATGACCTTCCACTACTTAAGTACGTGTTTGAAGACAAAAATCAACTGAAATAAAGTAAAAGTGAGCTGCTTTTCCGTAAGAAACAAATATACATTTCATAGATTTCTAAAGAGTATTTCACATAATCTCAAGTGGAATTGTATGAAATACTCTCTAATTTTTTAATGAATAGAAAATATTCATTAGTTACTTTACGAAAATATAAGATAAATTAAAAAATTATTTAATGAATTTACTTATGTTGTGGGGTCTCTAAATTAAGCACAGGTATGTTGCAATTTTGAACATTTATAAGAGGCATTACCTGAGTTTTTCGAGTATTATTAGAATTTTTTTATCAATTTATTACTCTTTAAAAAGCTCAGATGAACTAAATTAATATGAACAAATTAAAATGTATGATTAAAATACGTGAATATATGGTTCATTTGGAAAAGTGGAGCAGCGCACCCCATAATGCCAATCTAGCTGGCACAAGACAGCAACAAAATACACGAATATGTGAATATTCAAAAAGGGGAGGTAGAATGAAATGAATAATCATGAGAAATTCAGAGAAATATTTTGCAAATATAATGTATAATATTATAAATACTCTTATTTATTCATATATCCTTAATGCTGGAAAATATTTGTAGTTATTCATTTAATTTTTGCTTAGTTATTTTAACATAAAATTATCACAGAAATAAATACGCTTTTACTGACAGAGGACACATTAAGTTTTAAAAACATATTTTTAACAATGGAAAATTTGATTCCTAATCTAAACTTAACTGAATGTAACATTCAAATTTTACTACAAAATTGATAAGACGGAATGATTTTGAATAAGCCACTGCAACTTGTTTTAAAATTAAAATTCGAACAGTTTTTTAATTAAAATACTGTATTAAGAAAATTTTTAAACATGAGAAGATAATCTTCAAGTTTTTATTTCAAAAATTACTTTAAATTTAATTTAAACATGACAAGAAAAGTATTCTATATATAGAAGAAAAATACTAGTTAAAGCTTTGCTAAACATAAATTCTTAATTTACAAAATTTCAACCATGAAACTTAAATTTACATTAGTCTGTTATACCTTCAAATTTATTGTTTAATGTAAATATCCCCAATGCAAATATCTTTCGTTCAGATTTGAATTACAAGCATAAATGAACAGGTTATAGTGAACTTACTCAAATTTCTTATTCTTATATCTGCTTATCCTTATACTGGAAATTTTACGTCCCACAATAAGTTTTCTGCAAATCTATGAATCACGCGGAAGATAATGGGCAGATAGTCATTTTCTTCTCTACATTCACGTGTTAAACAGAATCAAAAACACAGAGCGAAGTTTAAATTTTACATCAGAAAATTTCTAGATATTTTCAGTTAAATTTACACATACAATAAATTACTTTTATAGAAAGAATGATCTATGGATTCTTTAATATTCTTTGTAATGTAAAAGTAATGGATTAAAATTTTAATAATTTTTAAATGAAAAATTGTGAACATTTTTAACCATCAAAAATCGAAATTAGAATGCTAAAATCTCAATTATCATTTTACTTGCCACAACCTTAATTGATTTTAATTAAGGTAATTGTAAATAAAATAATAATTACATGTTGATTTGTAAGTTTTTAAATATTTTAATTTTTACCCATGCGTGAGTATAAATTAAAAAATATTTAAAAATTAACAAACTAAACGAATTTCATTGAATTCAAAAATAATGTGCTATTGTTTAATTTATTTTTGTAAATTTTCTTTACAACTTCATTAATTATTTTATCAGAAACTTTTTTCATAGAAAATACACAGTATCATAAATATAAATATTCCATGATAATGCAATGAATGTTGTTTGAAATTTATTGTAATTACCGAATAATTTATTTTAAATTAACTGGTGCATGAAAATAATTAGCAACATTATTACAAATCTTTTAAGAATTTTTATTTATTTTAATTTATTAATGCTTAACATACTAGTAATAAATTATTAATCTGATGTAGTGTACTTTTTTCTGATTTTTGGGATACAAAATATAAAGTAATATTATCCAAATTGCAAGTGAACAAACATTTTATACTTAGATACGTGTTCTTGAATGGACATTTAAAGTTATCTTGTTCAATACATCTCATAAAATTACTTTTAGGAAAATGAGACAATTATTGTATTTAAATAAGTGGCTATACAAATAATTAAGTTATGAAAACTGAACCGAATATAAAAACAACGCACACACACATTTTCTGCATTTTCAACTTTCAGTTAATTATTTAAAATTCAGTGTTTATTTAGAATTCACCATTTTACTTAACTATGTAAAATAATTATTGATATTCAGAATTATTAAAGTTTTCAATTTCAATACCACAATGTGCTTTGAGTAATTAATGCGAGCAAAATATCTTAAGGTAAATTTATACATAACTCTTTATAATTTTAATTATATTTTAATTTCAAAGTTACATAGTAGTTACATTAATACCTGCTAACATATTTAATTATTACTAATGTTAAAATTATTAAAAATAAAGAATTTTAAGTTTTATTTTTCAAATTTTTATTTATATATAATTTTAAATTTTTATTTTATTTATGTTTATTATTAAATAATGCTCTACTTTAACAATAAGTAAATCACCGAAGTTGGATATTCTGTATAAGATAGTATTATAAATATGAATAAAAAATTGTACGATGAATTATCCAATATACATTGGTTAAAGGATTTAATGTTATTAAGCGACCTCACTCAGCATTTTAATGAACTGATTAAAAGAATTCAATGACAGAAACTAATAACTGTAATGATGTTTCAAAATATTAAAAGATTTATGATGAACGTTAATATCTTTACTAAGGATTTAAAAATGAAAATCATGAAATATTTTCTTCAATTGCAAAAACATTTTCAAAATAATTTTTGTAAACTTGGTTGACATTCAAGAAAATGCAATTAAAAATATTTGAGGATTATGTAGGGGAAATAAAAAGGTTTTTTTAGGAGAGATTTAATCAATTTAAAAGTTTTGAAAATATATTTAACTTTATTTTATATCCATACAAAGCAGAATCTGAAACAATGGTATTAGCCGAATTTATGTGGCTAGTTATCAACAACTTAGAAATGGAATTAATTGGATTTTGAAGCAGCGTGGTGTGAAAAACAAAATTTGAAGACTTGATTTCTGTAGTAGAAGGAAAAAATGTGTGAAAGTAGTGCAGATAATATTGATCCCACAGTAAAAATTAAAAATATGAAACGTATGGGATTCTTTACCAAATAGTTTTATATGAAAGGAAAAAACTAACTAATGCTCTTTTAACGAAGCTTGGGTCCTCATATTCGTATGAAAAATTGGTTTCTTCAATGAACTTTGGAGAATCTTCTAATAGAAATAAACTTGACAGGGAATTAACTGCGAAATGCGTTAAACAAATAAATATGAAATATTAACCTAATAAAAAATAAACAGCAACAGAGATTTCTCATTAAATACCAATTATATATATATATATATATATATATATATATATATATATATATATATATATATATATATATATATATATATATATATATATATATATATATATATATATATATATATATATATATATATATTAGCCATATAAGCTAACTGAATTTCAAAGTTTAAAAATGCTCATTTAAAATTTTTTTAAATTAAATTTGGTGCAAGTGGGCATTAGTGACCCACGAGTTAGTACTAAAAAAATTTGAACAAAATTTGACCCACGTCTCAAAAAGGTTAGCTTTCTCTGGCCTAGTAACATATAGGGGATTCTATCTGATAGTGAATTAGTTGTGGCTGATTTTATGTTTTACGTTTCTTATTTGTACTAAATTATTATATAAAACTTATTAACTAATTTTCAAGTTTTATTTTTTAAATTTAAATAATTAATTTCCTTTAATAAATTTAAATAATTAATAATTAATTCAGTTTAAATTATTCACAGTCCTTAAATATCAAATTAACTTGTTTTTAAAAATTAAATTGAAGAAAATGAGATGAAAAGGATTTTTTTCTTCATTTGAAGTATATTCATTAAATTTCTCTGTAAGACATTTTTTATTTACATCAAAAATATTATCACTATGCTGGGAAATATAATTTTACAATCACTTAAGCTTTCAGATTTATTAACTTTTTTTTTGTAGTGTTGTATATGGATAATAACCATGCATTAGGTTTTGCAATGTGTATTTTATCCAAACAAGAGAGCGGGAACTCTTTGAAATATCCGAGTACAAGCCTTGGCAATCAATAAAGGGATATACCTTTATTCTTGAAAATCGTCTCAGGCTTTACTTTTAACCCTTAAATTGTTTTAAAAGACACTTTATATACGCAAAACTATATTTTAAGATGAAGGGAAATATAAATGTTTGCATTACAGCATAAAAAAGGATTACAATTTCTTTAGAAAAGAGAATTACTAGCCAAACAGAATTCTACGATTCTAATTACTATTAGAAATAACTTGTGTATTAATAATTATATTTAAAAAAACTGAAGGAGTGCATGAAAAATTATTTATGTGACGTTTCCAATCATCAAGTAATTGGTATTTTGAATTTCCCCTTGTGATTTGAAAAGAGTTTAGTTAGTTTTTTCTAATAGTTTTTTTCTTAAATACACAATAGATTGACATAGTTTCCAGAACAAGTATAGTATTTCACTCTGATATTATATCAAACTAGCAATAATTTCAAAATATAAGCAAATGTAATCGCGTACTCTACTCATCTATACCATTAATTTCTATTAATTTTCTTTTCATAGTCTATTTTACTTTTTTGCAATGTAAGAAAAAATAACGCATTTATGAAGGAAATGAATTACTTGTACAATCTTGAAGAGGTCACATGAAATAATGTTAATGAACCGAAGTAGACTAATTGATGAAACATTTATTCTGATCAATTATAAATGCAAATCTGTGGATTTAATTCCTTAGCATATTAATTATTTTACATAAAACTGTTATTTTTGCTTTGTATGAATATAGAAAATGTAGAGAAAGCAGTTTTATACCAGTTTTTAAACATAGATGTATGCTAAAATTAAGTAACAAATTATAATCACTTAAAATGTTATTTTGGTACCATCTATTACTACAGATAACAAAAATACAAACAAATTGAAAATATATAATAAAATTAAAAAAGAGTTTTAGTTAAAAAAAATTTAGAGTTTTTTTAACATAACGCACTATTTTCACGATTTCATTTTGATTCATAAAAGTTATTTATTACAACCGAATGATTCATAAACTAATTGAAGGAAAATGGAATAAACGGGATGTGTGATTCAGGCTTTTTAACAAGAGCGCGTCAAATTTTAAGCAAGCAGCTGTACATATATATTCGAATACCGAAGACGTACGTTAATTCGATTGAGGTAAGAAAAACGTATCGAGCATAAAAACCGTAAGAGAAAAACGAAATAAAAAATCTATTTGAAAAAACACAAAACAATGATAATGACCTTAAACA
This sequence comes from Latrodectus hesperus, assembly GCA_037975125.1. Classification (NCBI taxonomy): domain Eukaryota; kingdom Metazoa; phylum Arthropoda; class Arachnida; order Araneae; family Theridiidae; genus Latrodectus; species Latrodectus hesperus. Next base: position 12,367,660 of record CM075859.1, read on the forward strand.
CAAAAAAATCTCTTTTAAAATCTTTATTATTGAGTTTCAAAATGGGAATATTTCGAACAACACTGTCATGATAATATAAAAATATTTATTGATAAATACTAAATTTATAAGTAGCATATTTCTTTCAATATATCTGTAATTGTATTAGAAAATTTTGAATACTAAAAATATTTTGCGCCTTATTGACGAATATGAGAAGAGAATTGAATTGAAATAAAAGTATATATATATATATATATATATATATATATATATATATATATATATATATATATATATATATATATATATATATATATATATATATATATATATATATATATATATATATATATATATATATATATATATATATATATATATATATATATATATATATATATATATATATATATATATATATATATATATATATATATATATATATATATATATATATATATATATATATGTATATATATATATATATATATATATATATATATATATATATATATATATATATATATATATATATATATATATATATATATATATATATATATATATATAATGTTATATTTGAGCTATTAATTAATTTAAGAAATGCTCTGATTTATACTCTCGTTAACTTTCAAATAAATCAGTTTATGCTAAAACCATTTCTTTCTAATTTCTGTAATACTTCTCACACTATAATAATTATTTTTTTCATTAATTCTATTCATGCTTATTTAATAGATTTAATTAAATTGCAAGTCTTTTATGAATCCTTCGTACATAATAATTATATTTTTATTAAATACTAATATTTCAATAATCCAAATCTTACATGCTATTATGACTTTCTAACATTATCATCAAGTATTAGCACCCCTTGATTCGACTTGCTCAGTGTAACTAATGAACTAGCAAGACTTACAAGACTGTTTTTGGAAAGGCATGATGAATTCACTTTTACTTAAGGTTTTTCTACTTCGCTTTAAGCATTCATTTTAAAATGTAATTTTATATCAAATTCAATAAATTTTTGTTTTCGTTATATCTTTAATGTACATATTTCAGGTGCTAAAAGACAATAATTCTATATGCAAATTCTGTAAATTAATATTTGATAAGTTTAAGAACCAAAAGTTGAAATTCAACAACCAAAATACTCAAGAGAAATGCTGTAGATAAGCATCGAAGTTATTCATTTGAATATTAGCAGTTATTGTTAAAATTGAACTGTTAAAATTCATATATTATATTCAGTTTCATCTTCATATAAATGTGAAGCGGAAACTGAATATAATACATGTTTTGTCAGGAGTTCCAGATATGGGATTCATTGTCGAATCCAAAACCTTCATAGAGCCAAAGTTTCCTATTCCCTCAAAATAAATTTAATAGTTCGTTTTTCTAATATTTTCATAAATATAAGAAAATTTGTGTTAAAACTAATTACTCATATTCACGTTTTTTTCAAGAGACCAAAAATATCTCTGGTGATGGATACTCGTACAACAAAAAAAGTGTGTATAATTTAATCCACCATTTCATCTTCAAAATGATCACCTTCAAAACAGATTTCGATAATTTAGAAAAAAGACCTACGTTTTAACAAATGTAACATATCCTGTTTCCCATTATTCTTTATTGGTGAAAACAGTTCTACAGTAAAACAAAAGAATCGTTTTTGATCACTGATTGAGCTTAGAAGTAGGAAAAAATGTGTTCCGTGAATTTTCTTTATGTGTTTTCCTGATCATTACGACATATTCATTGTTGCTTTTTTATTTTGGCGCCAAATATCTAACAAGCCTACTTCATAATTCTATATCCATTGTAAGATATTTACATTTTGAAAGAGGAAATATTTGATTTTATTCAGTTGAGGGAAGTTACAACTTGGGAATTACATTTTGAAAAAAAAATTTCTTGAAGGATAATTTCCATGGATATTTTTGTATAGGACAAAAATAATTATTTTATAATACATTAATAAAATAATATAACTCAATTGAAATATTCATAAGAAAAAATTAATGTTAGCTTAAAATCATTATTATTATTATTTTTATTTATTTATTTTTTTTTTGAATTTACAAGATTGATAGAGTATTTTTTACTTCTTCAAAATTAATGTGCTAATAATTCTTTAGACAAGAAACTATTTAATTACTCACAGCAAATAATTTATTTGTAAATTAAACTAAAAGTAAATCTTAAAAATATTTCTTTTTCCCAAGAAGAATTTGGAAGAAATACTAAAAAATTACTAATTGAAATTTTTTTCATAGGATATATGTATAAAACTATTTGTAAGTTTCGTATGATGACCTTTGGGCCAAATATATGACTAAAAGCCATCAGCTTGAGACAACTCTTTAAAGAAATGAATTTAAAGTAATCTAATTTCTTAGAAATTTAGTGAAAATATTTTCTTTTTACAGATTTATAATGTAACAACATATGCAAGTACCTATCTTTTGTTTCGTAATAAAATACTGAAAAACCATTTAAAGGGATAATAATTTCAGCAATAGTTGTCTTCAGTAAAAGCAAAAATATTCATTCAGGTGTATATTTTCTTACGGTTCCATACGACTTTGATGCGATTCATGCTCACTATTTAAGAAAAGTATTCAAAATCATTTATTTTTGAGATTTATCTCAATTTTTACGATGGCCGATGAGCATTAGTTTACAAATTTCTTATAACAAATTATTCCGAAAAATTCAAGGGTTTATTCAGAAAATCCCTCGTATGTTTTCTTTTTCTCTCTTTCTTTTAATAATTTGAAAATTTATAAATTCTTATTCTTAGCCTTGTCAACATAAAACTATTAAAATGCTCAGTTGAGTTAAGTATAAATATATCAAAGGAAGTTAAAGTGGTATTTTAATATTTTAAATTATATTACATTGAAACTAACTAAATGTTTAAGAAAGACTCAATTAATAAATGCAGTGCAAATTTATTATCAAGAAAATATCACTCAACTGTATTTTTAGATTTGACATTTTTTCAACTTGATTCTGCATAAATAGTTCTCAATATTTAAACTATTAATTTTAATATAATTTATAATTAAGGATTTAGCTTGAGTTACTTACTTTCAAACTGTAAATTTTTTACCTAAGCATTTGAGATATTTAAATTTGAATTAAAAATGAGTAGGAAAAATACCTAGACATTACTTTTGAAAATTCATTTTTTAATTTTAAGACCTAAATTTTAGTACATATCTTACATTATTTTCGCATAAATTAAAAATGTAAATAACATAATAAATACCTATAGATAGTCTGATTTATTTAGTGGTCACTTACAGTCATATAACAAAGGTTTCTCATATTTTTTCCTTCAAATTATATTACTTACTACTTACTTATATTACTTACAAATTATATTTTTCGTTCATATTTGGAAAAAAACTTATCTTGGTAATTGAGCAGTATAATTGTGAAATAACTAAAATAATTGACAAAAGCTGAAAATATACAGGGTTAGAGTATCATTAAGAAATTAATTTGCGTCGCATCCTATTTGGACTATTGATTACCCTGCATATTCAATTTAGGAATCAATATTTCTCTTGTATGAATTTAGTATGACAGTAATACTTTATTGAATAACTACAAAAACATATAAGCGTGACTATAAAACATTTTAAACGCATAATGAATTTTAAATTAAAATTTAAAATTACATAAATCTTATTTTATGGAACTAAAAATATCAGATAAGTTATTATTTTAGAAAAGTCATTGTGTTTTTTGAGTAAGGTTTCAGTTTCTTTTCAGCAATTAAATTCTTAATTCTCGACAGAAAATAAATAGGATAATTTAAAAATTTAAAAAATGAAACTTAAAGTGAATCTAAATTGTAATGCTACTAGAAATAGAAAGAGTACGCTCTTATCTTTAATATATAACAACGCATGTCAGCTTGCACGCTGATAAGGGTTTCGCTTATCGATTCCATTGCCCTAATCCGAGTTAAAAGAAATAATTGTACTTACATGTCATTCTTTTTATCTATGAGAAATAGTATATGGTCAAAAGAAAACCACTTTTTTTTAACCTCCTGCTGCAATTAAATAACATCTCATTTTTTATATATTAGCAAAAAACTATTGAGAATATAAAATAAACAAAATATTTTATATTAATTAAAAAATATTAGCTTAGAACAAAAATAACGTAAAAAAATTTTAGAAATAAAAATTCTTAAAGTTTTTTTTACGCTTCTTGAATTAATTTTTTTACTTTAAAGCTAACTGTAATTTCCAATAATATAAGCATCCATTCCTTTTTTGGCTTTAAAGTTCTCCAAATTATAGCACCATAAAAAAGATGATATTTAAAAAATTTTTTAAATTTATTGTATTATTTGTCCATTTGATGAAAGCTGTAAATAGATAAATAACATGTAAATTAAGAAAAAAAGGGCCTAATTGACATTTGAAACCCAATAAAAGATATGAAATTAGCCATAATCATTTTATACTGATTGTCTTTTCTAGAATTAGAATTGCTAACAAATAATTCAGTTTTGCTAATTGCTTTGTTCAAATTTGCCATTTGGCGAGTGATAATGATAAGCAACATTATATAAACACCATTCACTGTCATTAACAATAATTATAAATATCATTCTATCATTGCTATATTGACATGTAAGAATGTTCACGTCATTTTAATCTGTTCCAAATTATTATAATAACAGGACTTGTATAAATGAACAGATAACCTGAGTTATGTATTCTAAATTCCTCACCTTTGACGCCTTTATCATCGTTTTCATCAAAGGGAACTTCATTTTCTGTTATTATAATGACAATTTTTTTATTGTTATGAATCTAAAAATATAAAAACGCTGACAAAATGAATTCAGTTAAAATATTTTAATTTTTTCTGACATATATAGGTTCATGTAATTCAAATGTAAAATGAAATTATACCTGAGCAAGTAGTTTGGATTTTTGACTCTTCGAATTACAAAGGCCGAGAGTGTTAACATTCAATGAATTTGTTAGCATAAAATGTATAGTTTAGTAAAAAAACTTTTTTAAAGTAAAATGATTTTTTAAATTGTTTTTCCATTTATTTATATTATTTCATTCTTATTTATGTTGTTGTTTCAAGTTTTTACTTTAGAGCTCATTTAAAATATTTGATTTTTAGATTCTAAACTGTTCACGTAAGGATTCTATAAGTGCAGTGATTTTTAAGACACTTTCCTTCACGTTATTTTGAACAGGTCTGAAAATAAAACCGCATATCAAAATTCTGCTGCACAATACAGTTACAACTATGCCTCTGACTATATTGTCTATAATCATAAAAATGTTGTCATTAAGAAAGACAAATTATATTTAACTCTATAATTAAATTTTTTAGGGAAACTGGTTTCAAGGAAAGAAAGATACATCAGTGGCAAGTTCTTCAAATGTAAGTTGTGAAAATTTCTTAATTTTCTATTTTAAAACTAATTTTAGATTAAAGATAAACTAATATTTATTGCAGAATAATTAATTTTAATTAAAGTGAATAAAAGTATTTTATGGCTTTAATTATTTCGACTGTTTTGTATATAAATTATAATTTCTATCTAGTCAAATCGAAATTTTTACTTCATCTTTCCTTCCATTTACAAGATTAGCAGAGTAGAGTATAAAATTAATGAGAAAAGGTAGCTCTAAAAATTAATATAAGAAACTTTTAAAAACACAAAAAATGCATTTAAAAGTCAATAGTAAAATATAGTATCACAAAACTCTAGTTTCCACCTTATCAGAAAAACTAATTGAAAATTCTTTCATAAAATTTTACTCAATTTAAGGTATGATTAGATAATATCTTCAGTTTTGTATGTTATACTGGCTTAGTATTTTAATGCAAGATTTACATTCTTCCATTCATCATATTTTAAATATAAAATTCAAAATCAAATTTCTCATTAATGTAATATTATAGATTTTATAAAACATTTATAAAATTTTCAATATTAGTAATAAAATTCCACTTATTCTTAAAGTACATATTGCAAAATAAAGAATTTGACAGTTTTGGAAGGAATTAAAACTTATATCAATAAAAATTTGGAAATATGAGATTTACTGAGCTTGTATCGTTCGACTAAATTGATTGTCCACAGTATATTTATTTAATGATATATAACATGTTTAAGTATTTATATCAAAGAATTTTTTGTATTGACGCAGACATATCATACAAGGTAAAACGTTTTAGTTTTTTAGAAAAAATATTTGAATTATAGATATTTTAAGCAGAAAGAAAAAAAAAACTTCATTTTATTTTTTGCACAGACAAGTACATCAAATATAACTTGGCAACAGCGAAGTATTGATTTTTTCATTTCAACTGGTTTTATGAATCTATATACCGCCACGTGTGTTTACGCATATATTCCGAAATAGGTGTCTTGACAAATGAAGACTGCCATAACCGCACAATCATAAATGTTTTTGTATAATTACTATACAAGTCTACACATACACATTACAATTTAGCAATTTAATTTGTATTTAACTATCATACAATAGATGGCAATAATGTAAATTCCAAGATAATATTGTAATAATACATTATCTGCTTAACTACAGTGAACTACACTTCACATAATTGCGGAAAAATGATAAACATGAAGTAATTCTACTGGTTTTAAGCTAACAGCTAAATTCATATTCTGCAAAATAAAAGCTCGGAAAAATTGAAAGAAATTTAACTTTTTTATTTATCATATATATATATATATATATATATATATATATATATATATATATATATATATATATATATATATATATATATATATATATATATATATATAATTATTATTATAACCAAAGCCTTCATTTAACTTTGCTTCACCAAAACTACTTATAGAGAGTAAAGAGGCTCCCTCTACATACGTTGTTTTCCTTTGATTTGAAGACGAAGTTGACCTTTGTGAGCTCGTTGTCTATATTAAAAGTTCCGGTGTCGTGATCATGATGTTCTCGAGGATGGCAGACGGCCTTTTCTGTGTTTTTTGCCACGAATTGTTTTTTAGTTTCGGTTTTTTAAATTCATAAACAGATCTTTCATTTTTTTGCACTGTTGATAATTTGAAGTTAACAAATTTATATTCATTTCACGGTTCTAAATTCTATTTGGAAAATTTTATTTTTTTAGTTATTTTTGAAACATTTTTCATGCGCATCTCCGTTTATTTGCTGCTTATTATGAATATTTAATTTTCTGTTTATTCCAAAAACTTAAATAAACAAATTATCAAACATTCAATAGATTTTAGTTTATGAATGGATGTTTATTGTAGGCAGGAAATTATGATGAAACTTCTGATGACAACTTGATCAACATGTTAAAAGTACCTACAGAAAAATAGTAAGCATTTGAAATCTATATTTTTAATGCATACTTTATATATACAATTAATCTCTTTATAATATTTTATGTGCTGTAGAATTCTCTTTGAGCATAGTATTTGTATATTTTTATGCTTATGTACGTAGCATATGTAAATATGGCTTTAATTTTGGGATAAATTTGATGCTGAACTAATTTAAAATTAAATTTTGAGTTTCATTAAAAACTAAATGAATGCGTATATTTTGTTTAAGAAACAATGTCATTACTGAGAAAAACTTAAACCTTTCAGAGTAATCCATTTTCATGTAAATAATGTTGATAAATTTAGTGATTTATCTTGAAATGTTCTTACAATTGGTTTAAAATTTTTTATTATTTTAATATTTGTTTCCAATTTTTATATAAAATGAATTATTAATTTTGATTTCTTTGTTACATGTTAGATCTTAGATTGAAAAGTATTTGATTATATAAGATACTAAATACTAAAAATAACATATGGGGGAAAAACTCTACAATTAAGTGTAAGTTTTCTATATCCTATTTGAAAGATGGAAAGTTAAAAAATATTATCATTATAAATTGACTATTGATTGACTAAATGAATTCGGAATGTAAGAATTAATTTAAATTTTAAAGAAATTAGTATAAATCATCAGGATATCACAAATATTGTTTTTCTTCTGTTACTTAAGTAAATGAGATATGAAAAAATTTATAGATTTGAATAATCCTTACTAAGATACTGATGAAGTTAACATGTACACTAAATAAATGATGTAAATCTAATTATATATATATATATATATATATATATATAATATAAGATATTCTATATTTTCTGATATAGAAATCTCATGTGTTTTATATAATGTTGTGTATGTTTTTTTTTTTATAAAAATTGAAGTAAATCAAAATAAATTGGTTACTTTTATTTTATTCAAAAATTTTCCTGAGAAAACTTATATTCAGTTCTGATTTTTTATGAGTATATGTGTCTAATGTGAAGAAATACTTAATAATATGTATTCTTATAAAAAATTTAAAGGAAAAAACGATTAAAAAATACATTGTATCTTTTGTTATTAATTTTTTCCAGCATTGTAAAATGAAGAAATTACAGTTCAATTTGATGACATGATAATAAAGAATAAATGATAAAAATAGTTAACTGCACTCTAAGAACCAAAATATATTGTATGTATAACTTTTTTAAGAAAGAGCTTGTTTCAGTCATGTAATTAATAATAGGGTATTAAACTCCCAAGGGAAAGAACTAATCTCTATTTAACTGTTTTTTGACATTTCTGATCTATTATCAATGCTATACTTATTAGATATTTAAATAGAACAAGGGATACATAAGATGTTAGATCAAATTTAGGTATGTATCAGCCTTACAATTGAGCAAAATATTCTGTACACACAAGCTAGCATATACAAAATATATTATGCACACAAACTAGATATAAAAACATACTTCTTTATATGTACAGTACAAATAATTACATAATGAATAAAATTCAGAATTCCATAAAATACTCAGCTTTACCTTAATGTTTTTAACATCTGTGTTAAGAGAAAAGATATAAAAAAGATTCTAAATGTCTGATTACTGTTTATGAAATATAAAATAAAATTAGTAAATTGTATTTTGCATTTATTTATGAATTGAATACTTAATAGTAATTACATTCATTTCAACAGATTTCTTTAAATATTTACTTCAAGCATAAAAATATAATTATTTTTCAGTAAATTATCATAAGAGTTGAGAATTTGTAATAAATTTTTTCTTGAATCAATTTTAACTCTGCAAGTATTTATCTTCTCAAAACCAAAATTGCAAATTGTTACATATAGACTGATCAGCTACTGAAGAAGTAGTAAGATATTTAAATATTTTCAGCAAAATGGAATTGTAAAATATTTTGTTAGTTAAAATATATTGCATTATAGTGAGAAAATCTCGAATATTATTTTAGCTTATTTCTTTAAATTTATTGTCAAGTTCATGATTATTAATGCAAATTATGTTAAGTAAAATAGAATTAAATATCAGTCACAAGTTTAGACACAACTCGATTATATTTGTTTGGAAACCTTTTAATTCTATTTCTACTTAAAAATAGCTTTAAATTATTAACTTCTATTTTATCTATTAAAAATATAAAATTTTATTTTAAATCCAATTTTAATACTTATTGCTCAATTTTTGTTTAAATTCATTTATATCTCGCTAATTTTCTTCACAATGTATGACTGAACTGTGTATTTCATGTTGAGGATAAATTTACAAAATTTGAAGTATATATGTTAAAATGTATATAATATATATTAATGAACAGTTAATGTTATGGCCTTCAATTCAACAGTTCATGGTTTACTTCTTACTTCAGGGTTGAAAGTTTGTAACAAAGTGATTTGGAATTCTTTTTAAGCTCTTGGTCATGTTCAAATTAATCCTTCCTTGTATGCAAAAGGCGCAGCTTGTCCTTATTTAAACCTTGTGGCATTAAACCTTATATACCAACCAAACTTATATGCAAAAAGTCACTGTTAAATGATACACAAACCAAACTCAACAGATGTGTACACAGAAGCGCAAAATCAATTTCCTATTGTTCAAAAGTGGGTGGGACTAAACCCATGACTTTTCACTTTGAAGATCTTTGTGAACATGAATAATACAATACTTAAAATTTTTTGGTATTTCACTATGTCAAACACAATATATATTTATATTAAAATACATATAACATTCAAATATTTTATTTTCCTTGGCTTATTTGTAAATCTGTTAAAAAATCAAGAGTTGTTAGGTATTTCCATTTATATTCAATATTCCATTTTTTTTTATCATTTTCTTCCATTTTCTTGTATTTGTAATAATATTTTTATTGTATCATTTGTTGATTTGTTTATCTTTATAGTTAAATTTTAAAAGGACTACAAATTTGGTTAATAACAGTAAATTTTACTATCTTTTCATGTTAGGACACAGCCAATTTTTCAACATCCTAATTGAGAGGCCACATTTACAACATTGTAAAATTGAACAATGAGCGAAACCAACACATGAAATGTAATGCAGTATATTCAGTAAAATCAGGCATGATAACAAAGGAAAATAAATTTCTGTTTGAAAAATATACTTTCTTTCAATTATTAAATTTATTCATGAATACATAGTGATAAATTCACTCATAAAAGCCAAATTACATTGAAATTTTTTCCATTTTCTTTTGTTGATAACTTTTTTTCAGTAACTTATTCTTGTTTTCTGTTATTTAGTATGCTGTATATATAATTATTCATTAGTTCTAACTTAGAATTTTCTATTATTCAGAAGTGCAAGAGAATTTGTTTACATTATTGAGATGATTTCTTAAAATACATTATTACTTAGAAAAACTATTAATTTTTTGCATGCATAATAATTTTGAGCTATTCATTTTAATTCAATATTTTATATTCTTTAATAAATTAATTATTGAATAAATTCTGTAATTGTGTGTGTAACAGAGTAGATATACATAGCAGTGTAAACTACAAAATGTTGTTTAACATTGTAATTAAGTTATTTGAGCATTATAAATACTATATCAATAGCTTGATGATAAAAATTAAGGCTTCTTTTTAAATAATTCATTTTTGAAACATTGTCATTTTACTGTGAATTTTGCTCAAGTTTTATTGAAGAAAAATGATATTAATTTTATTATTAGTGTTAGCATTTGAGCTTTTATTTTATTAAATTTATTTGTTAACACTGGATAATAATAGATAAATTAATGTAATTTTTTCATTTTTTAAACTTTTATTATTAATTTTTTGAGCAAAATGGGTTTTATGCAATTTTTATTTTTAATTCTTATTTAATTGTACTATCAAATTATTGATGGTTAAATAAGTCCAGTTATTCACTTAGAGGGTAATTAATTATTCACAATTACATTAGTTAAGGTAGTTTCTCAATAAAGTACATTATTTTTTTATTTATTTTATTAAATAAAAAAATTATTACAAAATCACTTAAACTGAAGATTTTAGTTTATGAAAAAGCCAGTTTATACTTTAGCATTTGCTCATTATATTAAAATTTTTATGTTGTTATTAATATTGTTGAATTTAATAATACACAGTAGACTCTTGTTTTTATTTACTAACATATATGATTTTACAAACTAGCGAAGTTTTCTAACATGGTCCCATAGATACAATGATAATTTTGATTCCCATTTATGAACTAAAATTTTGACAAACCTCTTTTTGAAACTCATTTATATTCTTCTTCCTTTTGCATTTTTTTTAATAATCTGTTTTCCAATTCTGAAAATTTTTTATTTTTTTAATTTATAGTTGAGAAACTTGGATCAATGTTTCCATTTCAGAATTGTAACCTTTGATCATAGGGGTAATTTATAGCACTGCTAATGTTGTAATCTCAGATATTTTAAATTCATATAGAATTTTTTTCACCATATCCCAACTCCTGTCTTTCTTCACATGCATCAGAGTATAATCAATTGTTTCATATGCAAATATCATAAGGTAGTTTTGAAATTAGTGATCATTGCTTGTATTCACCATATGAAAGTGATCTTCTATCTGCAATATATTTGTCTATTTATGTATAAAATAATGCAGAGAAAACAATATCTAGGTAATTTTGACTTGTAACCATTGTTATTACTGTAACTGAAGAAAACCAGCCTGATAATTTAAATGAAAATGAGATTCTCATCCATGAATTTTAAGAAGCACACTGATATACCAAGTTTCCTATAAGGTGTTTTTTAGCGCTGATTTTGATATAAGTTGTATGTAAGAACTATCAGATGTTTAAATAATTGAATATAATGAAGGAGAATGAAAAAGAACTTTCAGATATTAAATAATAAGACAAGGGAGCAATGCTACAAACTAATTAGATGAATTGCTAACAAGTTTGAGGTACTTTTCTTTAAGAAGAAAAATGTTTTTCTTTATTAAAAAATGTAAAAACATATTTTTAAAAGTATAGTTTTAAAGAAAATGAATTATTTCACCTGAGTTTTCATCAATAAAATGAAATTATGGATTGTACTTAAATATCACTTTTATTTTACGTGTGTTTTTTTAGAAAGTACATACTAAATAATTTTTTCAAATAACATTTTATTTACAAAAAAAAGTGGTTTGGTAGAAAATTTAATTTTCAATTTTACGAGATGTTTTATTGATATTTATGAGTTTGGAAAAACTTCATTTACTGTATAAATGGGTGATATATATTAGTTTGAGGAAAAAATTAAGCTGTAGTTGAATTACCTATGCAACAGTATCTTATTTTTAAAATGACAAAAATAAGTTGAATTAAAAAGGCTTTCAAATGACATTTTATTTTAAAAGGATTTTATTGTGCTAGACTAAGATCAAAGTGTATTGTGTCTGTTGAAATTCATATTTGATAAACCTTTTAAAGCAAGAATGTAAAGACTGATAAATAATGACTTCAATATATTAAAGTGTACTCTTCAAAATTCTAAAATAATTAGCCTTTATGGTCAGAAAGTAACTAGAGTAACAAGCGAACAAAATAAACCTTCAAAATTTCGTTTCTTGATATGGTTTTATATAATTAAGCTTTTAATGTTTTATAACTAAGTCTTTTTAATTTATTGCACAGAAAAAACTAAAACAATAATGAAAAATCTCCAAATTTTTTCAAGAAATATTCTGATTTTTAGCATAAAAAATGTATATAGTGGATCTTTTTACCATTAGATTGTAATAATTCAAACATCTAACACACAGTAGCTGTAATACTTAATGTTATTTAAACTTCCTAAAACATGATTTAGTGAGTGAATTTTTGCATGAGTCTAGAGCTTTTTTGATGTGTGGAATATTTTGATTTCTATGAAATTCTTAGTAATTGTTAAACAAAGCTATATGTTCTCTGCCACTTGAAGATAAATTTGAAAATTTGTGTAAATTTGATGTATTTGGCAAAGAAATTAAAGATTTCTTAAGTTATATCATAATCTTTTCTTGAAGTTTAACTATTATTATTTTTGAAATTTACAAATAGCTTTGGTAGTTGCTTAAGCTACGTATAAGTAGTATGGGGCATGTAATTATCTAATGCCGAAATGTATAGTATTTTTACTAAACATAAAAAAAACTAAATATTTTATTTATATTTCAGAAATAAAATGTTTTTGTTTCGCATATCTTTTTGCTAAATGACAAATACCTTCAA